>CAMZMU010000082.1:37392780-37832503 GCA_947311845.1 Poa pratensis | reverse complement strand
ATATCAACTCCAACTAATTGTTATCTACTCTCAAGTTGTAACTGCAAAAGTTAGCTCCTCAATTCTCATAATTTTTATTCTGGGCTATACTTTGAGAAACCAAAATTAAAGATTGATTCATAAAACAAAGCGAAAAGAGATTATTTGTACACTTCGTATCTTCATTCTGGCCATCAATGCCAAGGTATAGGGCACCCAATATCCTTCATTAGCTCTACGTTTGTTTCCTTCTTTCTCATCATCTTCTCCTCTCTCCCTAACTCTATCAATACGAATACAAGCGTAGTGCATTAATTACTTTTACCCGATTATCTCATCTTAGAGTAACATTTTTATAAGAGAAAATAAGGATATGAGTTGCAAAAAATCTTTGAGCGAATCAGATGGCAATCTTCTTGGAAAATTAAAGGGACATATGGATGTAAAAGACGCGAATCATGCTTTTGGGTTGTGTTTGTAAGTGGCTTACCTTGAGCATTTCTTCCTTGATATTGGACAAGAATAAAACTGTGATACGTGTACAAACATATCGACGAACTTTGTAGTTTATTATGATTTTTCTTTAATATTTAGTTTATTTATTTGGACTAACCTATTAATAATTGTAAAAGTGCACCAAGTTCTTGTTTTACACTTTGAGGTGTAGAAATTACTTGGAAAATAGCAAAAAAAACGCAAAAGAAGACTTCGTTGTGGTGAAATTGTGACTTTCCTGAAATCTGTCCCTCAACAAATTTCAGAGATCGTCACGTGACAGCATGAAGACGACGTCGAACGACAAAATGTTAGTCATGAAAGTTGTGGGAAATTTCCAAAGATAAATATAAATTAAAAATTAGTTCAAATCGGAGTTGAGATGAAGCATATATGTCAATTTCACCGAAGGCCTAGATCTGATTATGGGATTCCGAAAGTTGGTGACGAGATTCAGTCTAACTTTTTCTAACTTGATGAATTCGGCCAAGACTCGACCGACACATTGGGGCTGAGAGCCCTAGGAAGGTTCTATAGGGGCTCAATATCCTTTGGATCCAAGGGGTATTGATTGGAGGGACAAGAAAAAACGTCCTGACCTATATAAAGAGTGAAAATCATAAGTTTTGGGGCAGCCACCAAAAACCGCGAATTTGCCTTCCCCTTGGCTCTGGGAGGGCTCATCTACAGCAGCAAGAAGTCATGGAGGAAGCATGAATCCTTGACCCGGTCTAGCAAAAATCATAGCACCCGCCGCAGCTAATTAATCCATTTTCAGTGATTGTATACGTGATTTTCGGTAAAATGCTGTTGTTTAATCAAAATCTTAAAACTATACAATAAGGACATAATAGTCTTTCCACATGAGATTTAACGGTTAACTAGTGGTCAACTAACGGAACTGGTATTTTCGGAACAACCATAATCGTTTGATGGTATTCTTACAATGACCACTATTTTGATGACATTCTCGGAACGTGGTAATCGTTTGATGATATTCTCGGAATTTCCTCTATATTTTTTTGTTTTCAAATAAAAAGATCATTGGACCTCAGGAGTCAAATATCCGTTCTCAAATCTCGCGTCTTTTCTAAAACCCGCAACCAGGTTATGACATATCTGAACCATGAGACATTTGAAAAACCCTAAAATGAGAGGAAAATGTAAAAGGATCATAAACCTCAAAATTCTTGCGGAAGCCGCTAACGAACTCGCGATGTACAGCTTTGATGAAGTCACCCACCCCAGCACCCGCGAAGACATGTAGCTAATGAAGATGACAAAGTCGCCTACGCCGAGAAATCTCGTGGAGTCACGACAATAATACACCCTCGTGTATGACGACAGCTCCCCAATCTAGCCAGGCAGCGACACTAGCGTCGCCACACCAGGCCTACGATCTTCCTCGCAAAGGTTCGAAAAAAGGGTTGTTGAAGATGACAATGTCGCCCACGCTGACCATTGAGCCATGCCACCAAGAACTAACCCGTTGTTAGTGAAGACCATTGGGATAAAAACTCTCAACCCCCTCGACAACGGACATCAGATTCCACCAAGATGTGACTAGAGCAGGAGGACTTCTATTCGAGAGAACACCGTCTCCGCGACACCAAAACCAAACAAAGGAATTCTTCGTACATTAGATGAAGAGGCGACAATCATCTCCCCTCCGCCTCACGGCATTAGAGCAGTGAGGAGAACTAGGAATGGATCTGGAGGTGGCGTCTAGGACACGAAGGCTCGGTTTCATAGTTTCTTCCTGATAAACACAACTGTTTTTAATAGTTTTTTCTTTCTTTGATCCTTGGAAACTCTCCATTTTTTGTTTTGGCAAACTACATTGCGAAACAAAGAGGAAAGACGACTAGGAATAGTGCGCGACACGGGTGATAAGCAAGAGAGAAAAGGAGAATCTCTTACGATATCGGTAATGTTAGTTTCTACTCACTGGTCATGTTGGTTGGGGAAATCAATTTTGGGTCGTACGAGTATATTGCTCCCACAGCCTAACAAATATATTTTAAAATGTCAAAATAAAATTTTAAAAAATTCACGTGTACTTCCGAACAGTTTATGTCCCCACTGAAAGTTTCATGGAAAAAGACATTTTTTGCTTATGTTAAATGACAAAAAATATCTCATAAAAATCATTTTGGAGCAACGAATTTTGTCTTTTTAACACAACAAGGCACAAAACATGTCTTTCTTTTGCAAAGCTTAGTAGTGAATATTAAATATCCGACGAACAATCGAATTTTTTTGTCGATTTTTTAACATTTCAAAATGTATTTTTCATAAATACGACTATCTAGTCCTATCCGTCAATATTTTTGCGAAACATAGTACAACGCAGGCGCTCATATACACACGCATACACTCACCCCTATGAACGCACACAAGCACACCCTACCCCTGTGAGCACCTCCGATAGACTGAGCCGACGGATCAGATCTTGAGATTGGCGAAGTCACCACTGGCGTCTCGCTATCGACGGGAACGTCGCCTCGCACTGAAGAATATTCCGCTTAAATGAGAAACACCAGCATCAAATCTGAGGTTTGAACTTTGTTGGGCTAGGAGTACAACCACCCTCCTAGCCATCCTTCTCATCCTATGCGCCAATACATCACCTCCGGTCGGTTGACGCTATCTTCTTTCCAAGATACTTCGTACGGTTCAGGTTGCTGTGGTTCATCCTTGGCCTGATGCCGCGAAGTAGAGTGCCCGGCCGTGAACTCCCCAAAAAACTTTATACGTTGTTGGGACATGTAGAATATTTGTCAAACCCAATAGACACCGTGACCGTGTGAGTGCGTTTATGCTGTCGTATGTCTGTGAGTCTACGTGGTATCTGTTATTTCTGGAAGAAAAAAAAAGACAAACTGATTTGAGAATTAAAACGGCTCCCCCAACCAAAAAAGAACAAGCAATGACGGGATCACGTCGCTGCTGCCGACAGATGGTGAGATCAATGAATACCAGGTGCCGAGAGCAATCTCAAAAAAAAAAAAAAAAAAAAAAAAAGGTGCCGAGAGCTAACCAATTTTAGCGCTTATTTAATCACGGCGACCTCGCTGGAGGTGTACACGAAGCACATCGATCCATCACATGCCGGTGCTGCTTACAATCAAGTGATATGTGAGCTAACATTGCTCGCAGATTCATGGACGTCGAAGACATTGTCGTTATCATTAATCCTTGATCTGTCCCATGACGTGTATATATCCTGTTGATGCTGACGAACAAGCGAGCTGGTTGTATTGTTGCCGCAAGCTGACCCAAGTGCACTACTACCTCCGATCCATATTAGTGGGCACAACTTAGTGTCGATACACATGTATCTAGTCTAAATACTTAACTAGATACATATGAATTTAGACAAAGCTATGCCCACTAATATGGATCGGAGGGAGTACTAGATAGTACTCTCTCCGTTTTTTAATACTTCTTCCGTCAAAAAATAAATGTCTTAGATTTGTCAAAAAATGGATGTATCTAGACTTGAACATGTCTAGATACATCCACTTTTGTGCAAATCTAAGACATGTCTAGATACATCCACTTTTGTGCAAATCTAAGACATTTATTTTTGAACGGAGGGAGTATAACATGTTTTAAGTGGTACACATGTTGTCTATATGCACACTAAAATGAGTGAACATGCACACAAAAATGTGTCTACATACATTTGTGTGCATGTGAACAAAAGCTAAAACATCTTATATTAAAAAACGAAGGGGTACTAACAAGAGAATCGAAGCGAAGTAGAATCCTCTAAAAAAAAGGTGGATCCATCATCCATGCACTGGCTGCTCGTGGCCCTGGTTAATTTGGCGCAGAGCAGAGCACTTCTGATTCTGACAATGGAAACTGAACCGAGCAGAGGAGACAAGCACACCAAAACGACCCAACGAGAAGATTTGCATGCAGGGTTGTATTGTGTATTTCCTTTTCATGGGAGAAGCATCCTCAATTCCTCATCTACAAAATGGCAATAGGCCCATCCAGTTGGTGAAAAAAAGAAAGAATGGAGGCCCTTGCACAGCAGGCAGATGCTCATCTCCATGTGTGCTTACAACAACACAGCATCGCATCGCCCTCTCCTCTTTACAGTTACATACAGGTTACACATCTCTCACCATATGTACATCCGACGATCCTTGCCTAGTTTCCTATCCACATGCTGCAATAGAAGAATGAAATAATTCTCTGATCGGCCCTCTCTCATAAACATCTGCCCATGAGCCCAGCAACGTTCTGGGCGACGGCTTTCTTGGCCTCTAGCGAGACGGGTGAATCGCCAATGTACATGTCAAAGAAAGCCCCTGCTCATCAGCAAACATGACTCAGTTAGAATTTACAAACCTATGAAGTTGGATCTTGATATGGAACATGTGAATGTCGATCCAAGTGGAGTATCTTTCTTTCAAAAGTACTGACTGGGAAACATGTACTTACTGCAAAGGTCTTTGCTCCGAACAGCACTGATTTGCCTGCCGTCAACTGCAAGGAAATACTCTTGTCAAGATCCACCCAGTATTACGTCGAGGGACATCTCGAAGCGAATCTATTTATTCAACTACAGCCTAAGGTACTTACTCTCCGTTATTAGCTGGCCATCAGATGTTTGGCAGAAGTCAATCTTTGTGCCCTGCAATTACATCGACATTTTAGTAACTCAAGTCTGGAATTTACAGACCACAACATGCTGTGTTGGCATATCTTACAACAGGTATTGGAATATCTTCGGTGAAGTAAGAACCAAAGGTCTTCAAGCAACGATAATCAGTGTTTGGATTCATCTGTCGAACAAATAAAATGCAAAATCCCCGGTAAATCTACAGGACTAGCAAAAGAAGTAACAAAGCAGCTGAAGCAACAAGTACCTTCTGCAAACGCAGGCCAAGTGACTGCTCGAATACACTGCAAAGCATTAAAAAGATGCTAGTTCAGTCAGGGGGTAGATGGCAGGTTATTTTTAAGAGAATACAGATGTGTAAAGAACTTCTTGCGCACAATAAAATCATAATACTTACTCTCTTACGGCACCGATGCTAAGGCCGTTGTAGTTAACTACCAACCTAACTCTGATATGAAGGTTTTCCCTGGAAAATAACACAATGTTATTATCACCGAATTAACCAGAGGAAGATATAACGTATGAGAAGTATTAAGCTGCATATCACAATTCCACAAAATATTCAAGGAGTAGATAACTTTCAGAAGCACTAAATGTGGACTCTGTAGACCTAGTCATCTATGGACATGTGTGCCATCTACTAATTATGCACACAAATACTGAGATGAGCACATACAACAGAAATCGTGACAAGAAGATACCAGCTGACAGCAATATCAGTAATGACAGAAAACAAACTGCCGCAATAACATATATATAGCTCAAAGAGTCCTTATAAACCCTAACCATGCTCGGAAAAATAACTCAATTTATGACTCCACCTTAGTTTATACTAAGCTTTTGCACTTCAGAAAATGTATGAATGTGACAGTGAATATCAACGGAGAGCATACCTCAGAAGATCATTATAGAAATCTGGGTCGTCCTTCAATTTAGTGGTTGGAACTGAAGCATACTTAGGACCCAGTTTCTCACAAATAGAATTGGGTTGCACATCTACAAGGACATGGCATCAGCAACAAACGGAGGAATACTGGATAAACATTTTTTCTCTGGCAAATAGACAGAAGAAAAAGATATATTTTTAGTATTTTACTCACATAAACCAAAAGCGTACAGGTTCAAATTTTTGACTCGCATTATTTTCATGCCTTTGAAACCCATCCCAACAAGGACCTGAAAATTTAGTTGTCAATGAACTGTGAACTGTCACATGGAATGGAAGTCATCAACAAAACAAGGCAGGACGAAATGATATAGAAAATCGAGTAGGGCATTAGAAATCAATGAACTGTCACATCAACCCATCGGCAGAACAATTGGAGCATATAAAGTGCCTTGGATACATATCAATTCAAAATAATACTTATTCAATATACTTATGTCCACTGTTAACTCTGCAATAAAGAAACTAGCCTGCAGTGTGACATAGGAAGCTCCTAAGAAACAAGGGGGTATACCGTTGTAGCTGGAGAGGAATAATCTTCAAGGAATGCAGGGAACTTGATTCCAGTTTTTGGCTCAACTGCATCTTCTTGAAATATCGTGCTTGGCACAGCAACAGCAGAACAACTTAGGCGTTTCCCGTCAAAACAAGGCTGATCCGCTGGCCTGTTGATATAATCATCAATATTTCCAAACGCCATCGACTGTGCAAGCATCTTCGCAGATCTAGTCCATTCATACAAATATACAATGTAATGAATAGTCAATAAGATATAACTTGAAAGAAAAATAGCAAGATATATAGAAGGGAAATAAAGCGCGTGAAAGGAAAATAATTTATATACTGGGACTTACATATTTTCAAATGGTGGCACGATGGTAGCAAAACCAGCTAGAGTAAGAAGATTGCTGGCATGCTGCTGCTCAATATCATTCCACAGTCGTCCAAGTGTTGCCTGTGCAAGCCTAGCTAAAAGCATTTGTACAGCATGCTCTTCTTTCAGAGAACCAAACTGTAATCTCACCAAATTTTGCATGCGGGAGGTCACTTGCTGTATATGCGAAAACCCATGGAAACTCTTTGGATCATACGCTCTAGAGAACCAGCAGAAGAAAGCTCTGGCAAACTTCCTGAGGCAAGTGAATCCTTCCTTAACCTTGATGTTTCCTAAAGAACAGATCTGCCTGCGTTGTTGCAAGGAACTCCCCAAAACTCTTCCAAGATGTGTGACCATGCTCAACCCAAGATCATGAGACATCGGGAAGTCTGGCGGGAACTTGTGCATGCATACCCCACCATGACCAAGATTGGCGAAAACTAACCGATCAGGCTTCATACTTAAATGAATATATAGGAAATCCTTCTAGCAAGCTTGTGAATGTATGGCGAGGATAATTAATATAGTGATCTGTCAACGAGAGCAAAAGTAACTGAATTAGCCATGTAGCAACACCAGCCGTTAAAAACAGATCTAAGAAATGAGTTACTCTTCATCAACTCTACGGGTGTTACTGTGTTCATGGTGATTGGACCAGCATTGCAGAACATGAGAACACACATTTGTTTACACTTGTGATGTGGAACATCTTCAAGTTAGTCTCATGCCAACCATATAAGAAAAACAGGCAGTCGCAAGTGGTGGTATTCACGTTTGTTCACATAACTATCACATCAACAGAAAATGCCCCATGATTGCAAGCACACATATACATAAGGCCATGAACGTGACAGTGCCGATGCAATCAGATTCCCACCTGGGGCGGGCAATTAGCGCAGCAAAAGCACAAATCAATGTGCAAATAATCCCAAGCTAGCCATAGTAAAATCTGCTGAGCGGCGGTCTAGCCCTACAAGGATTCCCCCCTTACCCCTCTCACTCAAACTATCAAAATTTGTCGCTCGAACAACTCACATTCGCAACAAAAAAAAACTACTACCAAATAAGGAAAGCTAACAAAAATTCACCACACCTGTCCGGTCCGCGCCGGCGGATCAGAGAGAACTCCGCGCGCCGGAGCACGCAGGGGACGCGAGGGCCGGCCTAGGATCCGCGCGCGCGTGATCCCAGCGGATTCGGGCGCGGGATCAAGGACCAACCTGCAGCGGCCAGCCCAGGCCCCCGGACCCAGAAATTTGGCGGAGATGGAGAGGCTACCAAGCAACGCCTCCCCGTCGGAATCCCTACTCGATTAGCCTCCCCAAATCCAATCCTCCGCCTCGCCCTCGCTCCGCCTCCCGTGAAGGTGAGAGAGAGGAGAGAGGCGAAGAACGCGTGCTCCGCTCCGGCCCTTCTCTCTCCTCCCTCCTAACCGGAGCCGAAAAAGGGTTTCAATAAGCTGGCTTCCCTCCTTTCCACCTTCACCGGACATTCGCACCGAAACTGATATTCTCACACCAGTCCTCGCCACGTGACCGACGCAGCGTCCGAGGGACCTTACTGATGGTACACGATAGTGTTGGGGTGTTTTACGTAAAATCTCCTACCTTTTCGGGGAAGGTGCGGGAACTAGCACGTGGAACCGAGGGATATTCGGCGGGGCGATCGGACGGCCACGAGGAATGGGTAGGTACAGCACCGTCAACCACGGAGACGGACGCGGACGCCGGCTGGAAAGGCCTGGAGCACGTTTTAAATGCATGGACTGCTTCTCTCGTGGAAAGGTTAGAACTTCCGGGACGACTTTTTTATGAGTCGCCGGTTTCTAAAAGTGCAAAGAATATTCCCAAAGTCAACGCATATTAAGTTTGACCAATCATACTTTTGTCTATAAGATTGGCTAAAATTAGGAAAACGCTATGAACAGCCGGGGACGGAAGGTCTCACGTTCTCCTCCTACCCCAACCCCACCCACCAGTGTCTTCCTTCTCCCCATCCCTATACTTTTGGATCCGCGAGATGAAAGAAATCAAGGATAGTCGAGGGGAGCTCCCTACCTTCTGCGCTGTGAGCAATTACGCTATGGTGGCCACCGAATCCCGCCGTCCTCTCCTCCCTACATCCATGCCCTCTCTTCCCCAACCCATGGTAGAGCCCAAGCCTCACCTTCTCTCCACCGCGCACATGCGCCTGGAGACCAACGGTGGTCGGTGGTGTATGTCGATGCTACAAACGACAGTCACGGATGCCACCAGCGGACCGCGACGTTGTTACCAGCGGCTGCCGGTAGTGCTACCAACGGGAGATGAAGGCCACGACGGAGGTGCTCTTTCGGAAGGAGTGCTGCGCCGGAGGAGCCGCCGCACGTCGTGACTTTGCCCAGCAGGGAGACGCATGGCTTCACGGAGTGTGGCCATGGCTGCTACGACGACGGTGTCGTTTGCGAGCGCCAGTTTGGTGGTCTGCCGCCATCGGCTATGGGTGCTCCCAACGGTGTCGGGCGGTGCTCCAACCAGCTACTGCGGGTGCTGCCCACCGGCGACGGTGGTGCTTCCATGGGTTACAACAAATGCTCCCAACGGGTATGGCAAATACTTCCAATGGCGTCAGGCGGTGCTGCTACAGGCAACGACGGATGCTACCATGGCCGGATGGCGATGCTACATGGGGCGGAGCCGAGGCTGATTTTTGCTACATACTATTTTCTTTGCTACATTGATGTTTCTGGAATGTTGCAAATCTTTTGTTGTGCCTTTTACCAACCGCGGTAAAAGTTTGCTGGAAAGATGCTACAATAGCACACAAAATTTGCTAGGAACGAAACGTTTTTTCTCCGTAGAAGCATTTGCGGTGTTTGAGAGGGAATTGGACATTTGCTACAATAGTGCAAAGTTATTATTACAAGCGAACCAATTTTTTGCTTCATAGAAGCATTTGCAGGTTTTGGGAGATAATTGGACATTGCTACATTAATACAAAATTCTTACGAAAAATGAACATTTTTAGCTTCATATAATCATTTGTGGGATCTGGGGATGGGGGAATGGACACATGTCAGCTCCTGAATCTGGGGGATTTTTGCCCCAAATCCCCTGGGGACGCCCACCACTGTCCTTAAAATTATACTACGATTTACTTTTAACAAAAAAGACATCTTGTTTTATGGAATGGTTTAAACATACCACTTTGGAGTGTGTGTGTGTGGTCGTGGGGCCAGCAACATTAACCACAGAGGATCTCGAGCCCCGCGTTAGGGATGAAGGTGATCTTGATGAAGACGTTGCATCAATCGACGGCCCGGTCTGCACCACTAGAGAGTCGACAAGTGGTGGAGACAGCGGCTCGCTCGACGCTGCAGACGCTCGTGAGCTGGTCTCGATGGAGAGCGAGCCCATATGTGGCCCATCATCGCCATACATATGCACCCGGTATTTAAAATGCATTCGTATTTTGGAAATGTGAAAATGTTTGCGCATAGATATTGCTATGTGCACGAAGTCGTTTCACGAAAATCCCGACATTTATTTGGCCTGTGTCAAAAAGAAAAAATATTGGGTTAAAATAAGCCTTTTCACGAGATTTGTTTTGTCCTTTTTACACATGTCACAAAAAATGTCAATTTTTTCGCGAAACGAATGTTGCGAACATAAAATGTGATTATATATCCGCAAAATTATTTGGATTTTTTCAACATATTAAAATGTGTTCTTTATATACCAGGTGCATATGCAACGGAGGCAAAATGAATTTCACCTTTTTTTCAGAACATTGGCCTAGCAGTTTACGAATATCGCAACATTAGACAATGTGGTGTTTTCTGCTGTACTACTAGATTTATGTTTTTAAAGCAGAAAAACGAGGCTAAATCGAGAGCTCACACGACATGGCGACGCGGGGCAGGCAGCTGCCGCCGGCGACCTGATCTCCCTCCACCGGCCTCGTCTGAGCACAGATCCGGAATCGCCTCGTCGTCCTCTCTCCGCCGTGGCCAGCCTCTCCTCAAGCTTCGCCCCAACGGCAGAGCTGCCGTCGTCCCCGCGTCCGCTGCTCCTCCGCCATGGGCAGCCGTGCGTGAGCTCGAGGGGCCGTTAGGATGTGCCCGCTTCGGGCCCCTTGCGTTGTTGGCCCGGCCGCGCTGCTGACGCCCAGCTCCGGCGGCGACCCGCCCACCCTGCAGTCCGGCACTTCTGCCTGCGTGTCGGGGCTGCCGAGCGCCATCTCCCGGGAAGCTCCCCTGCTCACCACCGGCTCCTCCACGCTCCGCCTCGAGCCAAATCGCCGCCCTGCCTCTTCAGGCAAGATGAGCTCGCCCTCGGCACCCGCTCGCTCGTCGCGGGTGAGGTTTCGCAAGGAGAATGGTGGAGTGTTCATCCCCAAGCCTACGACGACAATCTCTCTAGCCCCGACGCTCAGCGCCGCTGCATCGAGCTCTCAGCCCCGACCCGTGACAGCGTTGGCGGCCACTCCGGCCTCGTCTGCCGCCGTCCCTCCTCCGGCTGCATCAACACAGCTAGCAGAAGTTCCTGTGCCGCCTCCGCGTTCGAACAACGTCGACGAGCTCGTCCCCGTGTCTTCTGTCCAGCACTCCCAGCTTTGCCCTACTACATCTGCGGCCACTTCTACGATGCCTCCTTGCTCGGCCTCGGCTCCCCTCTCGGATGGGGGGCTTGGGTCCGCCCCTGCCGTGATGATAGAGGGCCTCGGGTTCTTGTCGTTGCTGCCGGCTGCCTCGGGCGGCAAGGTCTGTGCGGAGGTGAGCTCTGTCAAGGAAGGCTACGATGATGAAGAGTTGGCTCTTCAAACGCCGACGGCCTCCATCAAAGGCGTTGTTCCTGGCTCGGAGGAGGCGATTGCGGAGCCCTGCGGTGGCCTCTCTGCTGCTGTTGCCACTCTAGATGATGAGGAAGGTTGGGTGCAGGTGGGTCAGGGCGGCCGTCCCTACCGTGCACCATCGCCTCCGCTTCGGGAAGAAGGTCTTGACCGTTGTCTCGCCTTCAAGCGTTGGGCACGAGGGAGGTGTTTTCGGTGCCTCGAGCGTGACCACCAGGTCAGCACATGTCGAGGGCCCTTCAGATGCATCCGATGTCGTCGTCCTGGTCATCGGGAGCGTTTCTGCCGTGCGCGCTCTCCCTGTGCTCGCTCTCGCTCTCCGGATGCTCGGGCTCATTCTCCGGACACTCATGCTCCTTGCCAGCAGAGCCGCTTGGCGTCCGCTCAGCCTCGTCGTCCCTCGTCGCCTCAGAGTCTGCCTGAGGTTGTGTGCCACTCTTCGCTGTGTCCTGCGGTGCAGCCAAGGCCCTCTCCTATGTGTTGCGGGGAGTTCGATGACTCTATCTTCCAGTCCCACTTTGCCTTGTTGCGTTTGGAGCTTTGTCAGCTGGTCGCTGACCACGTTGAGGAGGTATCTCGCCCTCTTCGCGAAGAGGTGGCAACTCTCAAGTTATTGTTGGCAGGCGTTGATGGTCCTTTGCAGCCGGCGGAGGCATGTGGTTCTGATGGCCTGGGGCTCACCCAGGGAGAGGCTTTGTTTCCGCTTGACTCCGCTGAGCAGAAGCCGTCTGTGGTTGAAGAAGCACTTCAGTTTGGTTGTTTCTCTCCTCGTGGTAGTCCTTGTCCGTCGCCGCAATTTGTTGCGACGGCCGCCCCTGTGAGCGAGGATAGAGGTGAGATCTTGGCTCCTGAGGTTCAGGAGTCGTGTGGAGATTCGTCTACTGTGCTTCCGACGGAATTGAGCTCGGTTGAGGATTTGGTGATGCCCTCGACGCCCTATGTGGGTAGTGGAGGCGTGATGGCTCCTAACTCCGAGGCCCTCTTCGCTAAAGAGATTTGCGGTTTGCTCGGCAGTTTAAAGGCGACTAGTCCTGAATTTGGCAAGGCTATTGCTTGCGTCTTGGCAGGAAATGCTTCAGAGGACCTAATCAGAAAGGTGGAGAAATCTCTCAAGACGGTTACTATCAGGGCAAAAGCAGAAAGAGGGGAATAGCTAAGAAACCTTCGACAGATGCGTGGCCCTAGAGTCATCGTCAGTAGTTGTTATAGGTAGAGGGAGGTTGTTACTTTGGGTGTTGCTGGTCTTCGGTGTTGCTCTGTGGTTGTGTGAGCTCGTGTTGGTGTCTGTTGTAAGGTTTTCGTCCGGTTTCTTCCGCTAATAAACCGGACACATTTCTTCTTAATTAATGAATAAGGCAAAGTTTTTGCCTTCGTTTCAAAAAAAAGTTTTTAAAGCTACAAATCTCTGGCGAGTCACCAGGTCCAGTATGTATCCCGGATTCCTAAAAGTTGGTGCCACACGTGAGTTCGGAGATCCTTCTATTTAAGTTGGAGGCAGGCGCACGACGTCTCCATCTGGGGTGGAGAAACAAACCTAACGCAACAAGATGGGCAAAAAGTCGAGGAGGATACTCAGAACCCGTGCGATCCATCCGCCGTCGAGGAATAGAATCAGCACCCTAGCGATCGATCCGCCCACGCCTCGGCACTCCGGCGGCCACCAGCTTGACAGCTGCTACAAGGACGTGCATCACGATCTTCCTTGTTCGGCGGAGCAGAGGGACTGGGCGGCGGTGCCCCGCGACGTGTGGCGGATCATCCTGAGCCATGTCCCGCATGCCGACATCCTCCGCAGTGCCGGGCTCGTGTGCGCCTCGTGGCGGCGGCTAGCCCACGACGAGCCTGAGCTTTGGCGGCGCATCGATCTCGCCACCGCCGGCGACGAGAACGAGGTTGCACCGGCGAGGTGGCAGGCGATGGCGCGTGCCGCCCTACGGCGCAGCGCCGGCCGGTGCGAGTCCTTCCGCGGCCGGGTCAACGGCAGGTTCCTCTTCTTCCTCGCCCACAGGTACGTACGCGTAGCACGCATCGATCTAAGTAGAGAAAACCCACTCTAAAGGCCACCGTGCTTGTTTTTCGTTTTCCCTGCTTGCAGCGCGCCATTGCTGCGGAGCCTCCACGTGACGAGCGATTCAACATGTCCAGCGAGAGGGTTTTGACGGCGGTGGCGAAGAAGCTCCCTCTGCTGGAGCAGCTCGTGCTGTCGGACGGCCTGATCGACGAAGCCTGGCTGGCCGCTCTTGTCGACCACTGCCCACACCTCCGGCTGCTCCACGCCGACGGCTGTCGCGCCTGGGGTGGGATCGACGAATCGCTGCGTGAGAGTCTCGAGTGCAGGATCAAGGATCTCCGGCTGCCGCGTTCCGAAGCCGCATATCAATCGTACGACTACAACCTGATACAACAGGCTCAACAGCGGCACCAACGGAATTTCTTAATGAGGCGCAACAATTTTTTCTGTTGTCACGGCCATGCTTAACTGACCCTAGCTCACCCCCATGTACCCGATGACAAGCCCGCGAGCCAACAAACGCACCATGATCATCAAGACGAGCCGTTCTGGACATCCTTGTCTCGGGGGCTGGACAATCCGCCTGTAATTTTGAAGTCGTCGTCGTGCTCGTACCATGGTTTTAAAATTCAGTGAGATTTCGTCGAAATTCACTGAATTTCAGTGATTTCAGTAGACACTGAAATAATTACCTTTCGGTCAAAATATTTCATTACTTTCAGTAATACATAGGAATTCAAAAAGTATTTAAATTATTTAAATATTTTTTAATATTTAACTGAATTTTAAGAGAAAATTTCGGTCATTTGGCCAAAACGAAAACCGAATCACTGAATTTCACTGAATTTCAGTAGTGGCCAAAATTTTTCTGAAACTGAAATTCGAAACCATGGCTCGTACACATATTTTACTCATATTTCAATAAAGTTCAGCTTGGTGAATTTTGAAGCCGCCATGAACGAATCTTATATGTTTTGTTCCTCACCTAAAGACTAAGTATTCTCCAAAGATGTGTACTCTTTCCGTTCCAAATTATTAAATATTTTAGCCTACAGCACCTTAGTGACATCCGAATTAGAAAAAAAGCTAAAACATTTTGTATTTCACGGCGGAGGTAGTATTATATTATTTCAGCTTCTTGTTTTCAAGATTTTACAATGAAAATAAACATCGAAACCCTAACCTTGTTAACAGAAAATAATCTTACACGCATGGGATGCTACAAATTAGGAGCCTACAAGAAGAAGAGAAAAAATATGACAATTTTTCTTTTTGTCTAGGCAATTGTTCCACACGAAAAACTAGTCATATAATACTATATTATTCCATACTCATGTTCATTTTGTTCTACACATGTGTAACACAAAACACTATGCAAAGGTAGACTATGATTCTATTTAAACGGTGTAATATGGACGGTTTCATGGTGTATTTATTATTATGGTCGTTTGTAGCATCATTTGTCTTACAGTACTCATGTTGGTTCCGCGATAGCTTGCAATAGCCGTGTATCTCGCCAAACAGGAAAACGTGATTTCTTTTCAGCTTTTAGACAGCTTTCGGGTGGATATGACTGGTGCCGGAAAGAACTAGCCCATAAAACCTAGTTTGAGCGACGGCGACGCTTGTTGACTTGGAACGATCTGCAACATTGAACAACATGACCCGACCATGCAGAGCGCCAAATCATTGTAATTAAGGACCCCTATGTGGTTTTACAATTTACTAATTTGGGATTTGGGATGTGAACCAAGCAGATCGGTGAGCCCTCATCCCGGTTGTTGGTATCAGATCCAACAGATCTTGTGATGTCGTTCGTATGATGGTATTAGATCCATCTCGTGCTGGACTGTAAAATTGGATAGTTTAGATTTTGTCACAATTTTTTTTGCGCACACGGTATATAACTCAACACGATTTGGTGGGACTTGTATAAAACTCAGAGGTCAAGAACAGAAGCCAATCGGTGTTTTTTTTTGTGTCATGTTTTTTCTACTACAGTTTCTCACTGTATTTCCGGGCTTCGGGCTGGGCTCGGGCTGGTCATTTGGAGGCGGGCTTACAAAGCCCGCCCGACAACTCCCAGGCGTAGTATCACCCAAGCATCACCGGTCATAAAGATTTGGAGGCAGGCCTATGTCAGCTCAATCTGAGCTTGAGAAACAAACCTAAGCGATGGATCGGCCGTCGAGGAGAAGAGCCAGAACCCGAGCGATGGATCCACCCATGCCCCGGCACTCCGGCCGCCACCAGCCTGACAGCGGCTGCAAGAACGTGCATCACGATCGTCCTTGGTCGGCGGAGCAGAGGGACTGGGCGGCGCTGCCCGACGACGTGTTGTTGATCATCCTGGGCCATGTTCCGCAGGCCGACATCCTCCTCGCCATCGGGCTCGTGTGCGCCTCCTGGCGGCGGCTAGCCCACGACGAGCCTCAGCTCTGGCGGCGCATCGACCTTGCCGCCGACGACGACGAGAAAAGGGTTGCACCTGCGGGGTGGAAAGACATGGCGTGTAGTGCTGTGCGGCGCAGCGCTGGCCGCTGCGAGTCCTTCCGCGGCCGCGTCACCGGCCCGTTCCTGCTCTTCCTCGCCGACAGGTACTTACTTACGCATCGATCTCATCACGAACTCTCACGAATCTAACTATAGAAAACCCACTCTCACCTTGCAGCGCGTCATCGCTACGGAGCCTCCACATGACGAGCCGATTAAACAGGTCCACCAAGAAGTTCATGACCGTGGTGGCGAAGAAGCTCCCTTTGCTGGAGCAGTTCGTGCAGGCAGACGGCTGGATCGAGGAAGCCTGTTTGGTCGCTCTCGTCAACCACTGCCCATGCCTCCAGCTGCTCCACGCCGGCGGCTGTCACACCTCGGGTCCGCTAACCCAATCGCTGCGTGAGACTCTGAAGTGCAAGATCAAGGATCTCCGGCTACCGCGTTTTTATTATCGGCGCAAATAGATCATACGAATACTACTCACCCACCCCATAGAACACGTCTAGATACATCTTATATTTCAGGACGGAGGTAGTAGTATATTATTTCAGTTTCTGTTTTTAAAGTTTTGCAATGAAAACAACCACCTAAACCCAACCTGTTATTAGTGGTTTTGTGCATCCAAAGCTAAAACGGAAAATAATCTTAAACGCAAGGGATGCTACAAATTAGGACCTACCAAAGGCAGAGAAAATTATGACTTTTTCCATTTGTAAAAGATAGGATATATGTCTATCTCTAGCCCATTTTTCCACACGAAACAAATAATACTACACATCTCCATTTTGTTCTACACATGTGTAACACAAAACAGTATGCACTACGATTCCACTTAAACGGTCTAATATGGACGGTTTCATGGTGTATGGATCAAATCGAACCGATTATTATTTTAGTAGTTAGGTAGTTGATGTGGAGAAAAGTTATTTATAATTATGGTCGTTTGTAGCAACATCCATCTTACAAGACTCAGGTAGTTCTGTCTGTGATAGCTTGCAATAGCCAGTCCCTGGCAATAGCCAAGTATCTCGCCGCCAGGCAGGAAAACGTGATTTACGCTTAGGCCCCATTCTTTTCAGCTTTTAGACTAGCTTCCGGGTGGAATTACTGGAGCGGGATGCCGGGAAGAACTAGCCCATAAAACCTAGTTGTACGAATTCACAATAATCTGAAGAAAGCTGGTAATGAAGGTTCATAGACGCTACAACTGAACATTCTTTTACCGGTAGTACTAGTACGCTCTACGCTTTAGTATCAGCCGTCATGCAAAAAACAATGGTGAACTGTGAGATTCAGCTTGGTTCAGAGCTCCCCAGAAAAGAGAAAATAGGTTAGCCATAAACTTGATCCGTGCGTCCTACCGTATGCCCCTCTTGATGAAAGCTTGGTTTGTTTGGGTCAAAATAAACTCGAAATTAAAGGGACCTTTCTTTCGCAATTTGCTGAGTTGCGGAATCGTAGCAGCTATAGATTTAGGCTAACGTGACAAAATCGCGTC
The DNA here is from genome assembly GCA_947311845.1 of Poa pratensis. NCBI lineage: Eukaryota > Viridiplantae > Streptophyta > Magnoliopsida > Poales > Poaceae > Poa > Poa pratensis. The sequence continues at coordinate 37,814,732 of CAMZMU010000082.1, read as the reverse complement.
CTAACGCAGTATATCTATTTTCTTTCCTTACGTTTTCTTGTTGGGCACGGGGAAAGCTCTTTCTTCTATTTTGGCGGCACAACCATTGCACGCGATCGACTCTCGATCTGGGTCTAAAGAAACAAGATGGGAATAAGGTCGAGGAGGAGAATCCGAACCCCAGCAGCGATCGGTCCTCCCACCGCCGGCGGCTTGATCTCCCTTGCTCGACGGAGCAGAGGGACTGGTCGGCGCTGCCCCGCGACGCGCTGTTTGTCATCCTGAGCCTGGTCCCGCAAGACGACATCCTCCGAGCAGCTGGGCTCGTGTGCGCCTCCTGGCGGCGGCTAGCCTTGGAGGAGCCGCTGCTGTGGCGGTGCATCAACCTCGCCGTTGACAAGGAAGAGGACGCTGACCCACCGGCGGGGTGGAAGGCGATGGCGTGTACTGCCGTGCGGCGCAGCGCCGGCCGCTGCGAGTCTTACCGCGGCCACGTCAGTTGTTCCTTCTTGCTCTTCCTCGCCCGCAGGTCCGTACGCACGCATGCATCAATCTCACGTACACCTCTCCTGAATCTACCGATCCTGATTCCTATACTTGCCTTGCAGCGCGCCATTGCTGCGGAGCCTCCACGTGACGAGCCGGTTTGAAACGAACAGCGACAAGTTTATGACGGTGCTGGCGAAGAAGCTCCCTCTGCTCGAGCAGTTTGTGGTATCGCACGGCGAGAGCGACGCTGCCTCGTTAGTCCCTCTCGTCGACCACTGCCCACGCCTCCAGCTGCTCGACGCCAGCGGCTGTCACACATGGTGTCCGATCGACGGAAAGCTTCGTGCGAGGCTGGAGGGCAGGATCAAGGATCTCAGGTTGCCGCACCGGATCTTCCGTTGCCGAGGATTCCTGCTTAATTATGGGATTCTTATTCCTCGGACGGGACGTTTGCGCGGACAATGACTGAATCACAAACGAGATGTGAAGTGGTCGATAAGTACCTGATATTTTTTCCTTGCAATGAATCGGTAACCATTTTGTAAATCGAAAGAGCTCTTTGCTCGCTGCCCGTCACCTTCCCCGTCCCCGTCGCTAGCTGCCCATGTACAGTACTACGTACGTGCGCGCGCGTGATGAGTGACGTATACGTACGTGCGCGTCACGTACGAGGCGATCCCTCGATAAAGCCGTCCCGTCCGCGAGTGGGTACATGCATCGAAGCAACGACCGAAGATTAAGTCATGCAATGCCCAACGATGGAAGAGGGTCGCATGCATCGTTCATTGTTGCGTACGTACATACTCCACGTGTTTGTACTCGCTAGCAGCAAGGGATCACGTGTCAGGACGCCTGTAACGTTTCTTGTTTGATTCAGTCACATTAAATGCTGGGGAGGCCAAGACAACACGCCCGATTTCACCCAAGCCAGCCGGTCCAAAACGCGCCATGCTTCTTCCTCGTACGCCATGAATTGATTTGACCCAATCCATCTGCTTGTTGTTGTACTGGATCGGCTGATTAATTGCTGGATTTCGTTGGGCAAAGTAGTACAAGTCTGTATGTTATTGTTTGTGTGTAAGTTAATGTTTCTGTGTAAGTCTGTATTTGTGTGTAAGATACTCCAAATGGAGCAGTACTAATGGAGTACTACTCCAAGTTAATTACAAGCACAAACAATCAATTTTTTGTTACTGCACTTACACATACAGAGAGGATGCATGCAATAACAATTCCCAAATACAAACACCAAGCACATCAGCGTTGCCCGCATGCATGCACGCAAAACTGAATACGTGCATCCTCCATCGCCTTGACATTTAACCACGTCCTCCTAGCTGGAATATGTAAAAAAAACCCGAACAACACGACAAGGTGTCAACTGATGTCCCCCTTCTACTTTATTTTGTGAATTTCTAGTTCAAATTTTTATCCAACATTCTGAAATTAAAAACTCCAATTTAGTGGGACATTGGCAGGATCACACCTACATCTCTACAACACAAGCATAGGCAAGCTCAACGTCGTTTCTGGCGCACGGCGTACTAGCTGCTAGTGATGCGGTATAGCCAACACTTTGCCGGAGCCATGGTCATCTTCCCCAACCCCTGTCTCCCGGTGTTGCCGAACATGCCCTATGCATGTACGTGCCACCGTTTCCTGTCTCCCGAACCACGCCTCTACATCAACAAGCTACGTGCTCCATAGCCATGTCGCGGGATCTCCTAGCTGGATTTAATACTGTAACAAATCGAAACAAAAGGGACCATTGCCCGAGGATCCGTCAAGCTCGCTTTCGCCTCTGTGCATGGGCTCGCCGCCGGCTCGTGTCATGTCGTCCTCACCATACATGTTCCACCTCTTTCCAACCCTATCACGCAAAATGCTGCCGACGTGTCCTATCGGAGACGACGTTGGTGCCTCTTTTGGAGCCGTCGACATGGTCGTCTCCATCTAGCTTGGAGGGAGAAAAGAAAGACAAGATAAAGCGTCTTGTAGGAATATCAATTGCGACCGAAGATTGTATCGGTTCGCCGACTTGCTTGGCCATGTAAGCTTGTCGGACCAGGACCGATCGATTGGCAGCACATGCCTCCTTCCCCTTCCCCTGGCACCACTTCGTGCTCTGTCCAACACCTTAGTAGTATATGAGAAAGACCACAATTTTATAGGAATAATTTTCTCTAGATCAAACTTGAAAACCAGCCCTACGAGGAGCTTGACGAAAATCTCCTAACATGAGATCCGAAAAGAAAGGGAAAAACTATATAAGGCTATTACTTGGATAAGGGAATTGGTATACCCAATGCACCTGTACACAGGTGCTTCGTTCCCGTGTAACATGGGTCGATGTACATGAGAGTTTCGCGGGATTCATGGGAACAAACTAGATGACGAGCGCAGTGACGGCCTCATGCTTGTGACCAAGCGATGAGGTCATCGGTTGTTAGCCGGCTGCTGGCGCTTGGGCGTGAAGGGTTTCATCTGTCTTCGCATGCACACAACATGATGGAAACGTGCACATCCTAAAATTAAACAACAACAGACGACGTCGATGGTGGAATGTCACATGAAATGACAAACAAGTTTGCGCGAAAACGCGAAAACGAGAAACGATGTAGCATATGACCCTGGAGAATGGAGATTGAGCGAGAAAACATGAAAACAACCAGGATAATGACAGAACAGTGGGTTTTATGCGCGGCGAGATGACACATGGACTTGTAGCTAATAACTATCTCATAGAACAGAAAAACCCTTAGAAAGGCTCCCCGTCAACTCTTGTTAATTAATGCACTCGGAACCACATGCAATAGTAATTTCATTCATAAAATAGGGACACACGCCGGCGTGACAACACATTGAATAATAACGCACGACCTAAGAAAGGCACATAAAATGATAGGTAAGGCACATGAATGCGTGAATAACAACGCACAACCTTTTAATTAATTATTTCTAGCTTTAATTCATTATGTGTTCGCACGACCTAAGAAAGGCACATAAAATGATAGGTAAGGCACATGAATAACGCACGACCTAAGAAAGGCACATAAAATGATAGGTAAGGCACATGAACGCGTGAATAATAACGCACAATCTTTTAATTAATTATTTCTAGCTTTAATTCATTATGTGTTCGCACGACCTGAGAAAGGCACATAAAATGATAGGTAAGGCACATGAATAACGCACGACCTAAGAAAGGCACATAAAATGATAGGTAAGGCACATGAATGCGTGAATAATAACCAAGGAAAAAAATAGCGCGCTACAGAAAAATAGCGCCGGCCTTAAAATATGCTATTAGCGTGTTATATCGTGCTATAACGTGCTATTAGCGAGACATTGTACACGATTTATTTAGCGAGACAATTCTTAAAACGCTATATCGCGCTATTTTTTCCATGATAATAACGCACAACCTTTTAATTAATTATTTCTAGCTTTAATTCATTATGTGTTCGCACAACCTAAGAAAGGCACATAAAATGATAGGTAAGGCACATGAATACGTGAATAATAACGCACAACCTTTTAATTAATTATTTCTAGCTTTAATTCATTATGTGTTCGCACAACCAAAGAAAGGCACATAAAATGATAGGTAAGGCACATGAATACGTGAATAATAATGCACAACCTTTTAATTAATTATTTCTAGCTTTAATTCATTATGTGTTTAATTTTAATTTTGTGCCTTCCAGTGTCCTTATGATTTATCTTCATGGCACAGTCCATTAATGAAAAGACCTAATCATGAAGAGTTCAAATGTAATTAATTAATGTACATATGATTGTGTGAGTGCAATGGAGAGCCATATTTGAAGCGGCCCAACAACTCAATTGGGTGACCGTCGGCGCCACCATGGAGGCGAAACGTGGTACTTCGGCATCAATGCCAATGGAGCCGAGAGGGAGGACCATATTGAAATTTAGTTTTAAAATAGGCGACTTGTAGTTAGTGTTCGAGTCGTTTTAGGTACATCATATGATTTTGGGCCGTATATATTTACGAATCTAACCGTCTAGATCGATAATACTACACGAGATTTCATGTAGTACATTTCAACATGAAGGGTATTTTTGGTAGTAAACCTGTTGGACGAGGCCACTTGTCCGGTTAGTGGAGCATGCTTGGCGACGAGCACGAAGAGCGGCGGCGGGCGAAGGGGCAGAGCTTCGTGGCGAGGGATATGGTGGACGTGTTGATGTAGGTCGCCGACGACACAAGTAGTTAATAGCATCGATGCCATGCAAGCCAACTACTTTCTTTCGATGTATTCGCTCATTTAAGTATCAGCATTTACCCGTCAAATTTTTAGGGGCCAGAGCACACTATTTTTATTTAGCCCTATTCACTATAGTTTTTGGGGACTAAATAAATTGTCTTCGTTTTGTGTTTTTCCTCCCATTTTAGGTTCAGTATTTTACCACCTAAATTTCATAGGCTATGACACACAAGTTTCTTTTTGGCCCTTCCCCCCGTTTTTGGGGGGGGGTTATATCACATTATTTTTATTTCGGTGTTTTCCTGCCCATTTTAGTTTCACCTTTTTTTTCTCGTCCAATTTTAGTGGAAATAACGCAAAAAAATATTTCTTAGGCTTTTTCTTTTTGGCCCTTTCCCCCCGTTTCTGGGGCTATTGCACATTAACATTTGTTTCGGTCTTTTTCCTGTCCATTTTAGGTTTGGCCTTTTCTCTTCCAGATTTCTAGAGGTATAACACACTATCTTCGTGTAGGCATTTTCCCGCAGCTATATAGCACATTATTTTCGGTTCTAGAGAAATGGTACTTTTTTTTTACAAAGAGTGCGTCGTTCACATCCTCGGCGAGGGATTCTAGCTAGGGTCGTCGTCCACTCGCTCGACGTCATGTTACATGCGTCCGTTTCCCTTGCTGAGGATACGATGTCACATTGAACGTTGAGAAGGTGTTCGAGCCCTTAAATCTGATCCAACATCATCGAATGTGACATGCAAGTGTCCATCTATTATTGGAAATATGGGCATGACCTGACGTCCATGAGATAAGATATGTAGCCATGCACGCGCTTATTTGCAGTTGCTCCTTCTTGTGGTCGCAGCTTCCCAACCTTTAATTCCTCGTCGGCACCACACGCAGCCTGCTCCAGTCTTCGTCGCCACCAATTCTGCTCGGTACACATGCATGCATAGGAATATTGCGAGGTGTGCGCGTAGCAAAAACTAGATAGACATGTATGCCCCTGCACTGCACGTATGTATGGATATAAAATATATGTGAAACATGTCTCTAGATACCTCCACTTTTGAGTAAACTTGAGACACTTATTTTTGGACGGAGTGAGTACAACACGGACTTATGCGTATGTGTTCCATCTCCTCCCACCTGTACGTGGCCACCAATGAAACGAGCTAGCTAGCCTACTACTCTTTCTGGGACAGTGATCAAGTCAAAAGGAAATATATGTTAACTAAATGGAATATTATTTCCTGTCCCAAGGATCAGGGTGGGTTGGGAGTGGAGGTTTTGGATATTAAAAATAGTTGTTTACTAAGCAAATGGCTTTATAAACTTCTGAACGAAAAAGGTATGTGGCAGGAATTGCTTCACAATAAGTACCTTACGCACAAAACGCTGTCACAAGTGACAGCTAAGCCAACGGCTTCGCCGTTTTGGAAGGGTCTTATGGGTGTTAAAGAGGCCTTTTTTACAAGATGTCATTTTGTTGTTGGTAATGGAATGAACACTAGGTTCTAGGAAGACGTTTGGCTAGGGAATACGTCCCTCGCTGTCCAATACCCCTCTTTATACAATATTGCGCGAAGGAAAAACGTTCTGGTTGCACAAGTATTGTCTGATCGCCCAATAAATGTTGAATTTAGACGAAATTTGCTGGGTAATAATTGGGATCGGTGGGTGCACTTGGTGTTACGTCTCATGGAGGTTGAGTTGTCTAATGAGGCGGATGCTTTTGTGTGGAAATTAACTCCGTCGGGTGTATTCTCAGTTAAATCTATGTATCTAGACTTAATGAATGATCATACGGTGTTTCTTTGAAAATATATTTGGAAGCTAAAAGCCCCTTTAAAAATTAAGATCTTTATGTGGTTCCTCTTTAAACAAATTATTCTTACGAAGGATAATTTAGCAAAGCGAAAATGGAAGGGCTGTACAAAATGTGAGTTCTGTGATGCGGACGAGTCCATTCATCACCTTTTTATTGCTTGTCCTTTTGCACGTTTTATTTGGAGAATTATAGAGTTTTCCTTTAATTTACCACCACCAACCAATATTACAAATATGTTTGGCAATTGGTTGAGAGGATGCAGAAAATTGATAAGGCACATGTACGAGTCGGTGTATGTGCTATACTTTGGTCCTTGTGGACGTGCAGAAATGATCTTGTGTTTCACAAAATAAAAAACATCAATTATTTGCAGGTTATTTACAAGGCTAGGTCCCTGCTTGGCGAGTGGTCTTTCCTCCTCCCATTGGAGCAACGGGAGGGCATGGTTTCTGGGTGTGGCCAGCTTGAAAAGGTCGCACGGGCGTTCTACAATATAGCTGGATGGCAGATTTTTAATAGACTTAATGATGCATAAGTGTCTCGTACTTTTATTTTTCCGCTGGCTAGTGTTTGTCGCCACACTTTGTGATCCTTGAGATGTAAACTTCAAATAAGTTGAACCTGGTAATTCAAAATACAATAAAACAGCTATGTGCATCCTCGTGATGCAGAGGCTAGGGCGTCTGCTCCTTTTCTAAAAAAAAAAATGCGTGTGTAACGTCATGCTGCATCCATACGTTCAGGAGTGTAAGGAGTACGTTATTGCTTTAGTGTACGTAGGCGAACGTGTAGCTAGTAATTTTGTTATGTGCTTGGCAGTTGGCACCTGGTGCCTTCCAACATGCGGGCTTGCCGACTGATCAAACTTTAATTTTACCGGTCTTTGCCGTTTTGCCCCTTTGGTGCAATTCGATTCCAAGCCTCGTACGTTATCATCCTAATAATTAGAGATAGTGTTAGAAATCTTGTGTTAAATATATATATACTACCACATGCATGGTTCAAACCGTTATGAATTGTTGGAGGGGATTCCATGTAAAGAAATTCCAACAGCATAAGCATGCATATGACTCATCAACAACATTTTTGACGATTTTTGGTGGAAAAGAGAGCATCAATAGGGGCCGCAAGGGTTGCGACAAATCGACGACCTCGCTTGGCAATTTTCGCTCGTTTTATCTATTTTTCGGAGAAGAGTGGAAGCGCGTTTCTCTCATGCATCAGGTAAAAGAAAAGAAATGTGGGAGCGCTAGTGTACCGTAGTACATAAGAAAAACAAGATATGGAACCGTGTGTTTTGTTAATCTCTCCTGCAGAAACAAATTATATTATCCCTAATATAACGCCCTCCGTTAATTACCAGCTAGCGCGGCCAGCTTGACTATGGCGATTCCGATCTCCTGATTTGCGGGGGCTCAAAAGGACACCCACGGGTTATGCTCGACACACCACCGATTAAGCCGTGTGTCCGTCTCGTGTCATCGCTTCCCGTTCTCCTTCTCCATTTATGGCGTGGTTGTGGTGTGTATGGGCGACGGCAGAGCCCGTATCCTCATGTGTACATGCGCCACAAGTAGCGTTGCCTTGCCCGCCCCTGCCGTCGTGCCTGGCAGCGTTGATGCAGTGGACATCTTCACGACCAGAATCATATGCGGGTATGTAAAGGGTATGCCTCGCACGAGCAAGTTGTTGGTGGAGATCGACATCGGCGTGAAAAAGACTCACACGCACGAGTCGGCATAGCCGGTGTGGTCGACGCCTGATCTTAGGGCGACGTCAAGTTCATGGCTGTCGGCGTAGATAATAACGGTGTCACGTCATCATGGTCATCACCCCGCCTTGACGACTCTCAGGTTGGTGGTGTGGGGTTGGCATCGTGTTTTGTACACCACCTCCTCGGGTGATGCCGTACCGTATGACATCACACATGGTGCAAGCACATTAACGGTGTTGATGCCGCTGAGCAACACGCTGGAGTTGCTTGCTTGTGGAAGATCGCGACCCTGGCGGCACATACTTAGCCGACACATACAGGCTCCTTGTAGATGTATCGTCGAAGGTGTTCGTACCGAAACATGGGCACCGGCGGCGGCACCCCGTGCGTAGCTTCTGCCCAATGGATTTTTTTTGATATTTTATTGAGCTGAAAAGTCAATGTTGCCACATCACCTCTTACATGTGGGACCCGCTGTCAGCTTGAGTGTCAATTCGCTGGGAATCAAAGTTTAGCGTGATTTGCTAGCAGCGGATCAAATGTGGTAGTTTTTGCGATTGCGGGCAAAAGTGGTAGGTTTTTGCGATTTAGTCTGTAAAGTGGTAATTTTATGCTATATACTCATTATTTTCACTTAAACGCTCATGTTATAGTAACTGCGGTTTTCACAATGTGTTATATATGTTTTCGTACCAATAATAGTAGTGGCCAAGCTAGTTAGTCGTCGATCACTAGGCATGTATATATATCCCCTAGAATAGATTAGTCATGTTAGGTTTCCAAATGGACTTCGCCACAGTAATTATTACCACAAGATATAATGAAAATGATTTAATGCACCTTTTTTGGGGACTTTGCTTTATTGCGAGACAATGCTATTTTGTGAAATCACGGTCGAATAAAAAGGCATGTAGGATTATTTAGGGATTCGTGATCGTCTAAACGGAGATGGCGACAACGTTGAATAGGAGTTTTGATCGATGCAGAGGAGAAAATGATAACGATATAGAATGTACACACGTATACGATTAAAATGTAGTAGTACCAATAGTACTAACACATGCGTGTCAGTTTCCAAAGTAACTGTTCTACCCTAAGTGACACGGGTACCATATATAATAGCTAACACGTAAGGGGTGCTGCATGCATATCTAGTTAATTAGGTCAATTCCGAGATGGATAGAAGGATCGTCAATAGCTATCCAACAAGACAGTACCCAACACGAGAGAGATATAGATCCACGAGATATAGTACCCAACAATAGCTATCGGTCGCTGTGCGGAACTCGGAGTCGATTGAGGAATCGCTCACGGGCAGCCGAATGGGTTTTCTGACGGTTCCGCTTGTTGGTTAAAACTAGATGATATACCCCGACCATGTGTTATCTGAGTGCTGGGGCAGCCCAACGAAAGAGAGCCCATCCGATCCCAAGTCACAATCTCAGCCCAAACCCAAGTCGCTCCTTTTTCTGTAGAATTTCGGGAGCTCTCGCGTCACGCAAACTGCCAGGTATAGATAGTATCGTACACGACGAGAACTTTCGTACGTATAGCAGCGCCCAGTTTACTAACTTGGTGCGTTTGGAGACGTGATGCATGCATGCAAGTGTCAGGTGCGGGACTATCCATACTCACCAGCTGACATCATTCATGTGGAGCTAGATTCCTTTCCATGCATGTGCCCAGTCTTAGGCGAACAACCTAAAATATGGCCTAGCATGGAGCAAGACCAGAAATAAACCAGCGTCGGTTCGACTCGATAGGCGACTTGCAGCAAAAACCGGGATTCTGATTTTTTTGACAAGTCAAGCCATTTTCTGCCTAAATCTGGGTAGTTTTCCTGGGTTTCACGCCTAAATCCGAGGTGGACGCTAGATGACTTTGGTCGCTTGGGTCTCCCTTGCTTGTTTTGGGCGTTTTGGGAACGCTTTGGGCCATGCATGCCGGCCTGCTGTATATCCTGGGTTTCATTCTGGCCATCAATGCCAAGGTATAGGGCACCCAATATCCTTCATTAGCTCTACGTTGGTTTCCTTCTTTCTCATCATCTTCTGCTCCTCTCCCTAACTCTATCAATACGAATACACGCATATTATTGACATCTCCTCCTAGCCTATTTCTATTATCTAACGGTGGTCGGTGGTGTAACGATGCTACAAACGACAGTCACGGATGCCACCAGCGGACCGCGGCGTTGCTACCAGCGGCTGCCGGTAGTGCTACCAACGGGAGATGGAGGCCACGACGGAGGTGCTCTTTCGGAAGGAGGTGCTGCGCCGGAGGAGCCGCCGCACGTCGTGACTTTGCCCAGCAGGGAGACGCATGGCTTCACGGAGTGTGGCCATGGCTGCTACGACTACGGTGTCGTTTGCGAGCGCCAGTTTGGTGGTCTGCCGCCATCGGCTATGGGTGCTCCCAACGGTGTCGGGCGGTGCTCCAAGCAGCTACTGCGGGTGCTGCCCACCGGCGACGGTGGTGCTTCCATGGGTTACAACAAATGCTCCCAACGGGTATGGCAAATACTTCCAATGGCGTCAGGCGGTGCTGCTACAGGCAACGACGGATGCTACCATGGCCGGATGGCGATGCTACATGGGGCGGAGCCGAGGCTGATTTTTGTTACATACTATTTTCTTTGCTACATTGATGTTTCTGGAATGTTGCAAATCTTTTGCTGTGCCTTTTACCAACCGCGGTAAAAGTTTGCTGGAAAGATGCTACAATAGCACAAAAAATTTGCTAGGAACGAAACGTTTTTTTCTCCGTAGAAGCATTTGCGGTGTTTGAGAGGGAATTAGACATTTTGCTGTGCCTTTTATGGCATACTACAGATATATTCAACATTTCAAATTTACTACATACCTAAACATGCTCGAAACGACGAATTGCTTATTTCCTTCACGTGCTTTTATTTTTCCTATTATCTTATCTTTTTCTCCGCCCTTTCTCACTGCCACTAAACTTACAATTTTATTAACAATTAGTCTATTTACAATATTTACATTTCAACTACACGAGTTGCGACAATATACAAACATTTTTCCAACATTTCAACTTACCAAACATTTCGACAAAACCTAAATGAATTCCTTCTAAATAAATGAATTTGAATTTACAAAATACTTATATACTATATATCTACTGATTAAATAGATTAATTAAATATCGATGTCTAACTACAAACACACTTGACCATTTAAATTTGCTATAAAAAGAAAATTTAGAGTTACTCCGAACGACAAAATTACGAAGAGACCTGTTTATATTAAATTTCACCAAATATTTTTTCCATGATCTACAAAAGATAAAAGAAATATGACATATTCCAGGTTTTGTTTAGACAAAAAAAATCTATGTCGAACTACAAACACACTTGAATATTTAAATTTGCTTAAAAAAATGAAGTTACTCCGAACGACAAAATTACGAAGAATTTTAGCATTTCAAATCACAATATTCCGGATGGGGTCTACTAAATGATAGAATATAAGACCTGTTCATATTTAATTTCAACGAATATTTTTTCCCACGATCTATAAAAGATAAAAGAAGTATGAAATATTCCAGGTCAACGAATATTTTTTTTCCATGATCTACAGAAGATAAAAGAAATATGAAATATTCCGGGTTTTGTTTAAACAAAAGAAAAAAGATAAAAAAAGAGGTACAATTTCTGCAATGTTCCAATTCCTTAAACAAATGATAATAGAGTCGTTTTTTTTCCAATACTCCAAATGCTTCACACCTCACTTAATAATATCACCATTTATCTAGAAACTACAATTACTGTTCCACTTTATAATAACAAGATAACAAAAATGTTTGCAAGTTGCAATTTGTCTAACATTTGAGCGAATACTCCGATATTCCATAAAATAAAACCAAAATGCTCACCAAAAATAACCACAATGTACTAAAAAAAAATACCAAATTTATTTCAACATATTAAGTTAGCCAACATTTGCTTTCCCCAAATGTGGAATCAAATTCGAATAGATTGTTCTGAATTCAACTGAATATTAACGTCGAAATACAAACATGTTCGAGCATTTCAAACCTCCAAATATTTGAATATTGTGCACAATATATCAGAAATGCACACAAAAAAAAATGCTAACTATTCATAAGAAAACAAACAAATATTTCAACACTTCAATTTAGCCCACATTTTGGTTAACAAAAAAATACGCATGTTCTACAAAAAAAAAAAAACACAAATTTCTTCTATAGTCAAATAAAATCAACAGAAATAACATCAGTAATATCATTCAATATGATAGACCGAATAATCTTTTTTTGCTACAAACCATCCTACTTAAATAGAGTTTACTAAATGCCGCAAAATCAGTAGCTTCGACTATATCCGCCAGAAAAATTTGAAAAGATTCATCAAAACGATCGCCAAAAAAATAATTACAAATACCCATTTATATCACGGGTTCAAAAATATTAGCATAAAAGTACCACAAATGTAAATATTAGGAAACAACTGTTAAAAAAATCCCAGACAAGTATATTGAAACTACAAATCAAATTCTAAATAGAACATGCTTAACAAAATTTATAACATTATAGCCGTATTGTTTTACGGTATTTAGATAATTCTATAACACTACTAAATGCTGAATTGACTGCTTATTGAATGTGACCAAATTAAAAAAAAAAGTATTTAAAACATTCAAATGCCTTCAAAATCCACAAAAAAAAACAACTATATTAATTCAGCAAGAATTTTCTATTCAAACATACTCATCCAAAAAAATATGAAAACATAGCACCATAACTAAAAAGTATTTAAAACATTCAAATGCCTTCAAAATCCACAAAAAAAAAACAACTATATTAATTCAGCAAGAATTTTCTATTCAAACATACTCATCCAAAAAAATATGAAAACATAGCACCATAACTACACACAAAAAATGCTAACATTACGTGCCAGATTGCCGAAATTCAAATTCGAAAATTCCAAACAAAAATGCCTTCCAAAAAATAGCATCAAGGGCGTGCCGTGACGGCACGCCAAATTCAACTAGTTGAACAACATGACCCGACCATGCAGAGCGCCAAATCATTGTAATTAAGGACCCCTATGTGGTTTTACAATTTACTAATTTGGGATTTGGGATGTGAACCAAGCAGATCGGTGAGCCCTCATCCCGGTTGTTGGTATCAGATCCAACAGATCTTGTGATGTCGTTCGTATGATGGTATTAGATCCATCTCGTGCTGGACTGTAAAGTTGGATAGTTTAGATTTTTTGTCACAATTTTTTTTGCGCACACGGTATATAACTCAACACGATTTGGTGGGACTTGTATAAAACTCAGAGGTCGGTGTTTTTTTTGGTGTCATGTTTTTTCTACTACAGTTTCTCACTGTATTTCCGGGCTTCGGGCTGGTCATTTGGAGGTCGGGCTTTTGTAAGCCCGGCCCGACAACTCCCAGGCGTAGTATCACCCAAGCATCACCGATCATAAAGATTTGGAGGCAGGCCTATGTCAGCTCAATCTGAGCTTGAGAAACAAACCTAAGCGATGGATCGGCCGTCGAGGAGAAGAGCCAGAACCCGAGCGATGGATCCACCCATGCCCGGCACTCCGGCCGCCACCAGCCTGACAGCGGCTGCAAGAACGTGCATCACGATCGTCCTTGGTCGGCGGAGCAGAGGGACTGGGCGGCGCTGCCCGACGACGTGTTGTTGATCATCCTGGGCCATGTTCCGCAGGCCGACATCCTCCTCGCCGTCGGGCTCGTGTGCGCCTCCTGGCGGCGGCTAGCCCACGACGAGCCTCAGCTCTGGCGGCGCATCGACCTTGCTGCCGACGACGACGAGAAAAGGGTTGCACCTGCGGGGTGGAAAGACATGGCGTGTAGTGCTGTGCGGCGCAGCGCTGGCCGCTGCGAGTCCTTCCACGGCCGCGTCACCGGCCCGTTCCTGCTCTTCCTCGCCGACAGGTACTTACTTACGCATCGATCTCATCACGAACTCTCACGAATCTAACTATAGAAAACCCACTCTCACCTTGCAGCGCGTCATCGCTACGGAGCCTCCACATGACGAGCCGATTAAACAGGTCCACCAAGAAGTTCATGACCGTGGTGGCGAAGAAGCTCCCTTTGCTGGAGCAGTTCGTGCAGGCAGACGGCTGGATCGAGGAAGCCTGTTTGGTCGCTCTCGTCAACCACTGCCCATGCCTCCAGCTGCTCCACGCCGGCGGCTGTCACACCTCGGGTCCGCTAACCCAATCGCTGCGTGAGACTCTGAAGTGCAAGATCAAGGATCTCCGGCTACCGCGTTTTTATTATCGGCGCAAATAGATCATACGAATACTACTCACCCACCCCATAGAACACGTCTAGATACACTTATATTTCAGGACGGAGGTAGTAGTATATTATTTCAGTTTCTGTTTTTAAAGTTTTGCAATGAAAACAACCACCTAAACCCAACCTGTTATTAGTGGTTTTGTGCATCCAAAGCTAAAACGGAAAATAATCTTAAACGCAAGGGATGCTACAAATTAGGACCTACGAAAGGCAGAGAAAATTATGACTTTTTCCATTTGTAAAAGATAGGATATCTGTCTATCTCTAGCCCATTTTTCCACACGAAACAAATAATACTACACATCTCCATTTTGTTCTACACATGTGTAACACAAAACAGTATGCACTACGATTCCACTTAAACGGTCTAATATGGACGGTTTCATGGTGTATGGATCAAATCGAACCGATTATTATTTTAGTAGTTAGGTAGTTGATGTGGAGAAAAGTTATTTATAATTATGGTCGTTTGTAGCAACATCCATCTTACAAGACTCAGGTAGTTCTGTCTGTGATAGCTTGCAATAGCCAGTCCCTGGCAATAGCCAAGTATCTCGCCGCCAGGCAGGAAAACGTGATTTAGGCTTAGGCCCCATTCTTTTCAGCTTTTAGACTAGCTTCCGGGTGGAATTACTGGAGCGGGATGCCGGGAAGAACTAGCCCATAAAACCTAGTTGTACGAATTCACAATAATCTGAAGAAAGCTGGTAATGAAGGTTCATAGACGCTACAACTGAACATTCTTTTACCGGTAGTACTAGTACGCTCTACGCTTTAGTATCAGCCGTCATGCAAAAAACAATGGTGAACTGTGAGATTCAGCTTGGTTCAGAGCTCCCCAGAAAAGAGAAAATAGGTTAGCCATAAACTTGATCTGTGCGTCCTACCGTATGCCCCTCTTGATGGAAGCTTGGTTTGTTTGGGTCAAAATAAACTCGAAATTAAAGGGACCTTTCTGTCGCAATTCGCTGAGTTGCGGAATCGTAGCAGCTATAGGTTTAGGCTAACGTGACAAAATCGCGTCCTAACGCAGCGCAGTATATCTATATTTTTCTTTCCTTACGTTTTCTTGTTGGGCACGGGGAAAGCTCTTTCTTCTATTTTGGCGGCACAACCATTGCACGCGATCGACTCTCGATCTGGGTCTAAAGAAACAAGATGGGAATAAGGTCGAGGAGGAGAATCCGAACCCCAGCAAGCGATCGGCCCTCCTGCCCCGGCGGCTTGATCTCCCTTGCTCGACGGAGCAGAGGGACTGGTCGGCGCTGCCCCGCGACGCGCTGTTTGTCATCCTGAGCCTGGTCCCGCAAGACGACATCCTCCGAGCAGCTGGGCTCGTGTGCGCCTCCTGGCGGCGGCTAGCCTTGGAGGAGCCGCTGCTGTGGCGGTGCATCAACCTCGCCGTTGACAAGGAAGAGGAAGCTGACCCACCGGCGGGGTGGAAGGCGATGGCGTGTACTGCCGTGCGGCGCAGCGCCGGCCGCTGCGAGTCTTACCGCGGCCACGTCAGTTGTTCCTTCTTGCTCTTCCTCGCCCGCAGGTCCGTACGCACGCATGCATCAATATTGGAGTCTACCGATCCTGAATCTACCGATCCTGATTCCTATACTTGCCTTGCAGCGCGCCATTGCTGCGGAGCCTCCACGTGACGAGCCGGTTTGAAACGAACAGCGAGAAGTTTATGACGGTGCTGGCGAAGAAGCTCCCTCTGCTCGAGCAGTTTGTGGTATCGCACGGCGAGAGCGACGCTGCCTCGTTAGTCCCTCTCGTCGACCACTGCCCACGCCTCCAGCTGCTCGACGCCAGCGGCTGTCACACATGGTGTCTGATCGACGGAAAGCTTCGTGCGAGGCTGGAGGGCAGGATTAAGGATCTCAGGTTGCCGCACCGGATCTTCCGTTGCCGAGGATTCCTGCTTAATTATGGGATTCTTATATATTCCTCGGACGGGACGTTTGCGCGGACAATGAAAAACCTGTCGGGTTGTTAAGTCCGTGATTTTTTTTCTATCTTTGCCCCAAGGTCAATTTATTTTGCTACTGAATCACAAACGAGATGTGAAGTGGTCGATAAGTACCTGATATTTTTTCCTTGCAATGAATCGGTAACCATTTTGTAAATCGAAAGAGCTCTTTGCTCGCTGACCGTGGCCACGGTCATTATGTAGGTTTTAACCTACGTAATGGACGATCCACGACGCGATGTATCCTGATCGATGCGCCCGTCACCTTCCCCGTCCCCGTCGCTAGCTGCCCATGTACTACTCCCTCCGTTCCAAATTAGACGAGTTCCATTTGTCCACATGCGGATGTATCTAGACATGTTACATGTATAGTTACATTCACATGCGGATGAATGGAAAGTCATCTAATTTAGAACGGAGGGAGTACGTACGTGCGCGCGCGTGATGAGTGACGTATACGTACGTGCGCGTCACGTACGAGGCGATCCCTCGATAAAGCCGTCCAGTCCGCGAGTGGGCACATGCATCGAAGCAACGACCGAAGATTAAGTCATGCAATGCCGAGACGCGCGGCCTAGCGCGATGGCAAGGCCTGCTGGTGGGCAGCCTGCCCACCCGGGATCGATCCTCAGGATGGATTTCTGGGTGTTTTCTCACTAGCTACACTGTTCACCCGACGACACTGTAGCAACACTGTTCACTGAACAGTGCATGAAGTCTGTGAATGCCTCTCAACGTCCACGCGCCACAGGCGAGGTCGACGTGCCCGTCGGTCCCGGAGCAGCGGTTTTCGGCAAGTCTCTCAGGACGTATTAGGGATATAGGTTGTAGGTCTAGTTTAGACACATAGGGTGGGGCGTGCGTGTGTGTGGTGTGTGTGTGGTGTGAGTTCCTGTGTGTCCAAACAGATACTACAGCTTGTATACTTAGGAGAGGCTCTCAAAAAAAGTCATGCAATGCCCAACGATGGAAGAGGGTCGCATGCATCGTTCATTGTTGCGTACGTACATACTCCACGTGTTTGTACTCGCTAGCAGCAAGGGATCACGTGTCAGGACGCCCTATCCAGCCAACATGTTTGATTCAGTCACATTAAATGCTGGGGAGGCCAAGACAACACGCCCGATTTCACCCAAGCCAGCCGGTCCAAAACGCGCCATGCTTCTTCCTCGTACGCCATGAATTGATTTGACCCAATCCATCTGCTTGTTGTTGTACTGGGATCGGCTGATTAATTGCTGGATTTCGTTGGGCAAAATAGTACAAGTCTGTATGTTATTGTTTGTGTGTAAGTTAATGTTTCTGTGTAAGTCTGTATTTGTGTGTAAGATACTCCAAATGGAGCAGTACTAATGGAGTACTACTCCAAGTTAATTACAAGCACAAACAATCAATTTTTTGTTACTGCACTTACACATACAGAGAGGAATAATTTTCCCTCTCTTCTCTAGGTTAATTACTCAATAACAATTCCCAAATACAAACACCAAGCACATCAGCGTTGCCCGCATGCATGCACGCAAAACTGAATACGTGCATCCTCCATCGCCTTGACATTTAACCACGTCCTCCTAGCTGGAATATGTAAAAAAAACCCGAACAACACGACAAGGTGTCAACTGATGTCCCCCTTCTACTTTATTTTGTGAATTTCTAGTTCAAATTTTTATCCAACATTCTGAAATTAAAAACTCCAATTTAGTGGGACATTGGCAGGATCACACCTACATCTCTACAACACAAGCATAGGCAAGCTCAACGTCGTTTCTGGCGCACGGCGTACTAGCTGCTAGTGATGCGGTATAGCCAACACTTTGCCGGAGCCATGGTCATCTTCCCCAACCCCTGTCTCCCGGTGTTGCCGAACATGCCCTATGCATGTACGTGCCACCGTTTCCTGTCTCCCGAACCACGCCTCTACATCAACAAGCTACGTGCTCCATAGCCATGTCGCGGGATCTCCTAGCTGGATTTAATACTGTAACAAATCGAAACAAAAGGGACCATTGCCCGAGGATCCGTCAAGCTCGCTTTCGCCTCTGTGCATGGGCTCGCCGCCGGCTCGTGTCATGTCGTCCTCACCATACATGTTCCACCTCTTTCCAACCCTATCACGCAAAATGCTGCCGACGTGTCCTATCGGAGACGACGTTGGTGCCTGTTTTGGAGCCGTCGACATGGTCGTCTCCATCTAGCTTGGAGGGAGAAAAGAAAGACAAGATAAAGCGTCTTCTAGGAATATCAATTGCGACCGAAGATTGTATCGGTTTGCCGACTTGCTTGGCCATGTAAGCTTGTCGGACCAGGACCGATCGATTGGCAGCACATGCCTCCCTCCCCTTCCCCTTCCCCTGGCACCACTTCGTGCTCTGTCCAACACCTTAGTAGTATATGAGAAAGACCACAATTTTATAGGAATAATTTTCTCTAGATCAAACTTGAAAACCAGCCCTACGAGGAGCTTGACGAAAATCACATGAGATCCGAAAAGAAAGGGGAAAACTATATAAGGCTATTACTTGGATAAGGGAATTGGTATACCCAATGCACCTGTACACAGGTGCTTCGTTCCCGTGTAACATGGGTCGATGTACATGAGAGTTTCGCGGGATTCATGCGAACAAACTAGATGACGAGCGCAGTGACGGCCTCATGCTTGTGACCAAGCGATGAGGTCATCGGTTGTTAGCCGGCTGCTGGCGCTTGGGCGTGAAGGGTTTCATCTGTCTTCGCATGCACACAACATGATGGAAACGTGCACATCCTAAATTAAACAACAACAGACAACGTCGATGATGGAATGTCACATGAAATGACAAACAAGTTTGCGCGAAAACGCGAAAACGAGAAACGATGTAGCATATGACCCTGGAGAATGGAGATTGAGCGAGAAAACATGAAAACAACCAGGATAATGACAGAACAGTGGGTTTTATGCGCGGCGAGATGACACATGGACTTGTAGCTAATAACTATCTCATAGAACAGAAAAACCCTTAGAAAGGCTCCCCGTCAACTCTTGTTAATTAATGCACTCGGAACCACATGCAATAGTAATTTCATTCATAAAATAGGGACACACGCCGGCGTGACAACACATTGAATAATAACGCACGACCTAAGAAAGGCACATAAAATGATAGGTAAGGCACATGAATACGTGAATAATAACGCACAACCTTTTAATTAATTATTTCTAGCTTTAATTCATTATGTGTTTAATTTTAATTTTGTGCCTTCCAGTGTCCTTATGATTTATCTTCATGGCACAGTCCATTAATGAAAAGACCTAATCATGAAGAGTTCAAATGTAATTAATTAACGTACATATGATTGTGTGAGTGCAATGGAGAGCCCTATTTGAAGCGGCCCAACAACTCAACTGGGTGACCGTCGGCGCCACCATGGAGGCGAAACGTGGTACTTCGGCATCAATGCCAATGGAGCCGAGAGGGAGGACCATATTGAAATTTAGTTTTAAAATAGGCGACTTGTAGTTAGTGTTCGAGTCGTTTTAGGTACATCATATGATTTTGGGCCGTATATATTTACGAATCTAACCGTCTAGATCGATAATACTACACGAGATTTCATGTAGTACATTTCAACATGAAGGGTATTTTTGGTAGTAAACCTGTTGGACGAGGCCACTTGTCCGGTTAGTGGAGCATGCTTGGCGACGAGCACGAAGAGCGGCGGCGGGCGAAGCGGCAGAGCTTCGTGGCGAGGGATATGGTGGACATGTTGATGTAGGTCGCCGACGACACAAGTAGTTAATAGCATCGATGCCATGCAAGCCAACTACTTTCTTTCGATGTATTCGCTCATTTAAGTATCAGCATTTACCCGTCAAATTTTTAGGGGCCAGAGCACACTATTTTTATTTAGCCCTATTCACTATAGTTTTTGGGGACTAAATAAATTGTCTTCGTTTTGTGTTTTTCCTCCCATTTTAGGTTCAGTATTTTACCACCTAAATTTCATAGGCTATGACACACAAGTTTCTTTTTGGCCCTTCCCCCCGTTTTTGGGGGGTTATATCACATTATTTTTATTTCGGTGTTTTCCTGCCCATTTTAGTTTCACCTTTTTTTTCTCGTCCAATTTTAGTGGAAATAACGCAATTTTTTTTTCTTAGGCGTTTTCTTTTTGGCCCTTTCCCCCCGTTTCTGGGGCTATTGCACATTAACATTTGTTTCGGTCTTTTTCCTGTCCATTTTAGGTTTGGCCTTTTCTCTTCCAGATTTCTAGAGGTATAACACACTATCTTCGTGTAGGCATTTTCCCGCAGCTATATAGCACATTATTTTCGGTTCTAGAGAAATGGTACTTTTTTTTTTACAAAGAGTGCGTCGTTCACATCCTCGGCGAGGGATTCTAGCTAGGGTCGTCGTCCACTCGCTCGACGTCATGTTACATGCGTCCGTTTCCCTTGCTGAGGATACGATGTCACATTGAACGTTGAGAAGGTGTTCGAGCCCTTAAATCTGATCCAACATCATCGAATGTGACATGCAAGTGTCCATCTATTATTGGAAATATGGGCATGACCTGACGTCCATGAGATAAGATATGTAGCCATGCACGCGCTTATTTGCAGTTGCTCCTTCTGGTGGTCGCAGCTTCCCAACCTTTAATTCCTCGTCGGCACCACACGCAGCCTGCTCCAGTCTTCGTCGCCACCAATTCTGCTCGGTACACATGCATGCATAGGAATATTGCGAGGTGTGCGCGTAGCAAAAACTAGATAGACACGTATGCCCCTGCACTGCACGTATGTATGGATATACAATATACGTGAAACATGTCTCTAGATACCTCCACTTTTGAGTAAACTTGAGACACTTATTTTTGGACGGAGTGAGTACAACACGGACTTATGCGTATGTGTTCCATCTCCTCCCACCTGTACGTGGCCACCAATGAAACGAGCTAGCTAGCCTACTACTCTTTCTGGGACAGTGATCAAGTCAAAAGGAAATATATGTTAACTAAATGGAATATTATTTCCTGTCCCAAGGATCAGGGTGGGTTGGGAGTGGAGGTTTTGGATATTAAAAATAGTTGTTTACTAAGCAAATGGCTTTATAAACTTCTGAACGAAAAAGGTATGTGGCAGGAATTGCTTCACAATAAGTACCTTACGCACAAAACGCTGTCACAAGTGACAGCTAAGCCAACGGCTTCGCCGTTTTGGAAGGGTCTTATGGGTGTTAAAGAGGCCTTTTTTACAAGATGTCATTTTGTTGTTGGTAATGGAATGAACACTAGGTTCTAGGAAGACGTTTGGCTAGGGAATACGTCCCTCGCTGTCCAATACCCCTCTTTATACAATATTGCGCGAAGGAAAAACGTTCTGGTTGCACAAGTATTGTCTGATCGCCCAATAAATGTTGAATTTAGACGAAATTTGCTGGGTAATAATTAGGATCGGTGGGTGCACTTGGTGTTACGTCTCATGGAGGTTGAGTTGTCTAATGAGGCGGATGCTTTTGTGTGGAATTTAACTCCGTCGGGTGTATTCTCAGTTAAATCAATGTATCTAGACTTAATGAATGATCATACGGCGTTTCTTTGAAAATATATTTGGAAGCTAAAAGCCCCTTTAAAAATTAAGATCTTTATGTGGTTCCTCTTTAAACAAATTATTCTTACGAAGGATAATTTAGCAAAGCGAAAATGGAAGGGCTGTACAAAATGTGAGTTCTGTGATGGGACGAGTTCATTCATCACCTTTTTATTGCTTGTCCTTTTGCACGTTTTATTTGGAGAATTATAGAGTTTTCCTTTAATTTACCACCACCAACCAATATTACAAATATGTTTGGCAATTGGTTGAGAGGATGCAGAAAATTGATAAGGCACATGTACGAGTCGGTGTATGTGCTATACTTTGGTCCTTGTGGACGTGCATAAATGATCTTGTGTTTAACAAAATAAAAAACATGAATTATTTGCAGGTTATTTACAAGGCTAGGTCCCTGCTTGGCGAGTGGTCTTTCCTCCTCCCATTGGAGCAACGGGAGGGCATGGTTTCTGGGTGTGGCCAGCTTGAAAAGGTCGCACGGGCGTTCTACAATATAGCTGGATGGCAGATTTTTAATAGACTTAATGATGCATAAGTGTCTCGTACTTTTATTTTTCCGCTGGCTAGTGTTTGTCGCCACACTTTGTGATCCTTGAGATGTAAACTTCAAATAAGTTGAACCTGGTAATTCAAAATACAATAAAACAGCTATGTGCATTCTCGTGATGCAGAGGCTAGGGCGTCTGCTCCTTTTCTAAAAAAAAAAATGCGTGTGTAACGTCATGCTGCATCCATACGTTCAGGAATGTAAGGAGTACGTTATTGCTTTAGTGTACGTAGGCGAACGTGTAGCTAGTAATTTTGTTATGTGCTTGGCAGTTGGCACCTGGTGCCTTCCAACATGCGGGCTTGCCGACTGATCAAACTTTAATTTTACCGGTCTTTGCCGTTTTGCCCCTTTGGTGCAATTCGATTCCAAGCCTCGTACGTTATCATCCTAATAATTAGAGATAGTGTTAGAAATCTTGTGTTAAATATATATATACTACCACATGCATGGTTCAAACCGTTATGAATTGTTGGAGGGGATTCCATGTAAAGAAATTCCAACAGCATAAGCATGCATATGACTCATCAACAACATTTTTGACGATTTTTGGTGGAAAAGAGAGCATCAATAGGGGACGCAAGGGTTGCGACAAATCGACGACCTCGCTTGGCAATTTTCGCTCGTTTTATCTATTTTTCGGAGAAGAGTGGAAGCGCGTTTCTCTCATGCATCAGGTAAAAGAAAAGAAATGTGGGAGCGCTAGTGTACCGTAGTACATAAGAAAAACAAGATATGGAACCGTGTGTTTTGTTAATCTCTCCTGGAGAAACAAATTATATTATCCCTAATATAACGCCCTCCGTTAATTACCAGCTAGCGCGGCCAGCTTGACTATGGCGATTCCGATCTCCTGATTTGCGGGGGCTCAAAAGGACACCCATGGGTTATGCTCGACACACCACCGATTAAGCCGTGTGTCCGTCTCGTGTCATCGCTTCCCGTTCTCCTTCTCCATTTATGGCGTGGTTGTGGTGTGTATGGGCGACGGCAGAGCCCGTATCCTCATGTGTACATGCGCCACAAGTAGCGTTGCCTTGCCCGCCCTGCCGTCGTGCCTGGCAGCGTTGATGCAGTGGACATCTTCACGACCAGAATCATATGCGGGTATGTAAAGGGTATGCCTCGCACGAGCAAGTTGTTGGTGGAGATCGACATCGGCGTGAAAAAGACGCACACGCACGAGTCGGCATAGCCGGTGTGGTCGACGCCTGATCTTAGGGCGACGTCAAGTTCATGGCTGTCGGCGTAGATAATAACGGTTTCACGTCATCATGGTCGTCACCCCGCCTTGACGACTCTCAGGTTGGTGGTGTGGGGTTGGCATCGTGTTTTGTACACCACCTCCTCGGGTGATGCCGTACCGTATGACATCACACATGGTGCAAGCACATTAACGGTGTTGATGCCGCTGAGCAACACGCTGGAGTTGCTTGCTTGTGGAAGATCGCGACCCTGGCGGCACATACTTAGCCGACACATACAGGCTCCTTGTAGATGTATCGTCGAAGGTGTTCGTACCGAAACATGGGCACCGGCGGCGGCACCCCGTGCGTAGCTTCTGCCCAATGGATTTTTTTTGATATTTTATTGAGCTGAAAAGTCAATGTTGCCACATCACCTCTTACATGTGGGACCCGCTGTCAGCTTGAGTGTCAATTCGCTGGGAATCAAAGTTTAGCGTGATTTGCTAGCAGCGGATCAAATGTGGTAGTTTTTGCGATTGCGGGCAAAAGTGGTAGGTTTTTGCGATTTAGTCTGTAAAGTGGTAATTTTATGCTATATACTCATTATTTTCACTTAAACGCTCATGTTATAGTAACTGCGGTTTTCACAAGTACCAATAATAGTAGTGGCCAAGCTAGTTAGTCGTCGATCACTAGGCATGTATATATATCCCCTAGAATAGATTAGTCATGTTAGGTTTCCAAATGGACTTCGCCACAGTAATTATTACCACAAGATATAATGAAAATGATTTAATGCACCTTTTTTGGGGACTTTGCTTTATTGCGAGACAATGCTATTTTGTGAAATCACGGTCGAATAAAAAGGCATGTAGGATTATTTAGGGATTCGTGATCGTCTAAACGGAGATGGCGACAACGTTGAATAGGAGTTTTGATCGATGCAGAGGAGAAAATGATAACGATATAGAATGTACACACGTATACGATTAAAATGTACTCCCTCCGTTCCAATTTAATTGACATGCATTTGTCTAGTAACGAATGTATCTAGACACTAAACAAGTATAGATACATTCATATTTGGACAAACTCAAGTCAATTAATTTGGAACGGAGTGAGTAGTAGTACCAATAGTACTAACACATGCGTGTCAGTTTCCAAAGTAACTGTTCTACCCTAAGTGACACGGGTACCATATATAATAGCTAACACGTAAGGGGTGCTGCATGCATATCTAGTTAATTAGGTCAATTCCGAGATGGATAGAAGGATCATCAATAGCTATCCAACAAGACAGTACCCAACACGAGAGAGATATAGATCCACGAGATATAGTACCCAACAATAGCTATCGGTCGCTGTGCGGAACTCGGAGTCGATTGAGGAATCGCTCACGGGCAGCCGAATGGGTTTTCTGACGGTTCCGCTTGTTGGTTAAAACTAGATGATATACCCCGACCATGTGTTATCTGAGTGCTGGGGCAGCCCAACGAAAGAGAGCCCATCCGATCCCAAGTCACAATCTCAGCCCAAACCCAAGTCGCTCCTTTTTCTGTAGAATTTCGGGAGCTCTCGCGTCACGCAAACTGCCAGGTATAGATAGTATCGTACACGA
Source organism: Poa pratensis (assembly GCA_947311845.1). Classification (NCBI taxonomy): domain Eukaryota; kingdom Viridiplantae; phylum Streptophyta; class Magnoliopsida; order Poales; family Poaceae; genus Poa; species Poa pratensis. The sequence continues at coordinate 37,789,263 of CAMZMU010000082.1, read as the reverse complement.
CGAGAACTTTCGTACGTATAGCAGCGCCCAGTTTACTAACTTGGTGCGTTTGGAGACGTGATGCATGCATGCAAGTGTCAGGTGCGGGACTATCCATACTCACCAGCTGACATCATTCATGTGGAGCTAGATTCCTTTCCATGCATGTGCCCAGTCTTAGGCAAACAACCTAAAATATGGCCTAGCATGGAGCAAGACCAGAAATAAACCAGCGTCGGTTCGACTCGATAGGCGACTTGCAGCAAAAACCGGGATTCTGATTTTTTTGACAAGGCAAGCCATTTTCTGCCTAAATCTGGGTAGTTTTCCTGGGTTTCACGCCTAAATCCGAGGCGGACGCTAGATGACTTTGGTCGCTTGGGTCTCCCTTGCTTGTTTTGGGAGCGTTTTGGGAGCGCTTTGGGCCATGCATGCCGGCCTGCTGTATATCCTGGGTTTCATTCTGGCCATCAATGTTGGCTCGGCAGGATAGAGGTGAGATCTTGGCTCCTGAGGTTCAGGAGTCGTGTGGAGATTCGTCTACTGTGCTTCCGACAGAATTGAGCTCGGTTGAGCATTTGGTGATGCCCTCGACGCCCTATGTGGGTAGTGGAGGCGTGATGGCTCCTAACTCCGAGGCCCTCTTCGCTAAAGAGATTTGCGGTTTGCTCGGCAGTTTAAAGGAGACTAGTCCTGAATTTGGCAAGGCTATTGCTTGCGTCTTGGCAGGAAATGCTTCAGAGGACCTAATCAGAAAGGTGGAGAAATCTCTCAAGACGGTTACTATCAGGGGCAAAAGCAGAAAGAGGGGAATAGCTAAGAAACCTTCGACAGATGCGTGGCCCTAGAGTCGTCGTCAGTGGTTGTTATAGGTAGAGGGAGGTTGTTGCTTTGGGTGTTGCTGGTCTTCGGTGTTGCTATGTGGTTGTGTGAGCTCGTGTTGGTGTCTGTTGTATGGTTTTCGTCCGGTTTCTTCCGCTAATAAACCAGGCACCTTTCTTCTTAATTAATGAATAAGGCAAAGTTTTTGCCTTCGTTTCAAAAAAAAGTTTTTAAAGCTACAAATCTCTGGCGAGTCACCAAGTCCAGTATGTATCCCGGATTCCTAAAAGTTGGTGCCACACGTGAGTTCGGAGATCCTTCTATTTAAGTTGGAGGCAGGCGCACGACGTCTCCATCTGGGGTGGAGAAACAAACCTAACGCAACAAGATGGGCAAAAAGTCGAGGAGGATACTCAGAACCCGTGCGATCGATCCGCCGTCGAGGAATAGAATCAGCACCCTAGCGATCGATCCGCCCACGCCTCGGCACTCCGGCGGCCACCAGCTTGACAGCTGCTACAAGGACGTGCATCACGATCTTCCTTGTTCGGCGGAGCAGAGGGACTGGGCGGCGGTGCCCCGCGACGTGTGGCGGATCATCCTGAGCCATGTCCCGCATGCCGACATCCTCCGCAGCGCCGGGCTCGTGTGCGCCTCGTGGCGGCGGCTAGCCCACGACGAGCCTGAGCTTTGGCGGCGCATCGATCTCGCCACCGCCGACGACGAGAACGAGGTTGCACCGGCGAGGTGGCAGGCGATGGCGCGTGCCGCCCTACGGCGCAGCGCCGGCCGGTGCGAGTCCTTCCGCGGCCGGGTCAACGGCAGGTTCCTCTTCTTCTTCGCCCACAGGTACGTACGCGTAGCACGACTATGCCACAAAATAAATTGACAAATATATCAAATTTCCATACGGAAAGGAAAATAAATATGCACGACAAAAATTCAAATTTCAAATTTCCACTCGCCTCCCAAATTTGCGTATTTCGTAAACATCAAAAGAAACTCAAAAATGTTAGACTATTTGAAAACAGGAACAATTTCCGAAATTCGGACGGTTTTTCCACTTCAGCAGTTTTGCAAACGAATAATTCAAAAAAAAAAATAGCCCACGGGCGCGGCAAAGCCGCGCTTAGTCCCCTAGTCTTGTTTTATGGAATGGTTTAAACATATCACATTTGGAGTGTGTGTGTGGTCGTGGGGCCAGCAACATTAACCACAGAGGATCTCGAGCCCCGCGTTAGGGATGAAGGTGATCTTGATGCAGACGTTGCATCAATCGACGGCCCGGTCTGCACCACTAGAGAGTCGACAAGTGGTGGAGACAGCGGCTCGCTCGACGCTGCAGACGCTCGTGAGCTGGTCTCGATGGAGAGCGAGCCCATATGTGGCCCATCATCGCCATACATATGCACCCGGTATTTAAAATGCATTCGTATTTTGGAAATGTGGAAAATGTTTGCGCATAGATATTGCTATGTGCACGAAGTCGTTTCACGAAAATCCCGACATTTATTTGGCCTGTGTCAAAAAGAAAAAATATTGGGTTAAAATAAGCCTTTTCACGAGATTTGTTTTGTCCTTTTTACACATGTTTTTTCGCGAAACGAATGTTGCGAACATAAAATGTGATTATATATCCGCAAAATTATTTGGATTTTTTCAACATATTAAAATGTGTTCTTTATATACCAGGTGCATATGCAACGGAGGCAAAATGAATTTCACCTTTTTTTCAGAACATTGGCCTAGCAGTTTACGAATATCGCAACATTAGACAATGTGGTGTTTTCTGCTGTACTACTAGATTTATGTTTTAAAGCAAAAAAACGAGGCTAAATCGAGAGCTCACACGACATGGCGACGCGGGGCAGGCAGCTGCCGCCGGCGACCTGATCTCCCTCCACCGGCCTCGTCTGAGCACAGATCCGGAATCGCCTCGTCGTCCTCTCTCCGCCGTGGCCAGCCTCTCCTCAAGCTTCGCCCCAACGGCAGAGCTGCCGTTGTCCCCGCGTCCGCTGCTCCTCCGCCATGGGCAGCCGTGCGTGAGCTCGAGGGGCCGTCAGGATGTGCCCGCTTCGGGCCCCTTGCGTTGTTGGCCCGGCCGCGCTGCTGACGCCCAGCTCCGGCGGCGACCCGCCCACCCTGCAGTCCGGCACTTCCGCCTGCGTGTCGGGGCTGCCCAGCGCCATCTCCCGGGAAGCTCCCCTGCTCACCACCGGCTCCTCCATGCTCCGCCTCGAGCCAAATCGCCGCCCTGCCTCTTCAGGCAAGATGAGCTCGCCCTCGGCACCCGCTCGCTCGTCGCGGCTGCCCCAGCGGGGAGGTTTCGCAAGGAGAATGGTGGAGTGTTCGTCCCCAAGCCTACGACGACAATCTCTCTAGCCCCGACGCTCAGCGCCGCTGCATCGAGCTCTCAGCCCCGACCCGTGACAGCGTTGGTGGCCACTCCGGCCTCGTCTGCCGCCGTCCCTCCTCCGGCTGCATCAACACAGCTAGCAGAAGTTCCTGTGCCGCCTTCGCGTTCGAACAACGTCGACGAGCTCGTCCCCGTGTCTTCTGTCCAGCACTCCCAGCTTTGCCCTACTACATCCGCGGCCACTTCTATGATGCCTCCTTGCTCGGCCTCGGCTCCCCTCTCGGATGGGGGGCTTGGGTCCGACCCTGCCGTGATGATAGAGGGCCTCGGGTTCTTGTCGTTGCTGCCGGCTGCCTCGGGCGGCAAGGTCTGTGCGGAGGTGAGCTCTGTCAAGGAAGGCTACGATGATGAAGAGTTGGCTCTTCAAACGCGGACGGCCTCCATCAAAGGCGTTGTTCCCGGCTCGGAGGAGGCGATTGCGGAGCCCTGCGGTGGCCTCTCTGCTGCTGTTGCCACTCTAGATGATGAGGAAGGTTGGGTGCAGGTGGGTCAGGGCGGCCGTCCCTACCGCGCACCATCGCCTCCGCTTCGGGAAGAAGGTCTTGACCGTTGTCTCGCCTTCAAGCGTTGGGCACGAGGGAGGTGTTTTCGGTGCCTCGAGCATGACCACCAGGTCACACATGTCGAGGGCCCTTCAGATGAATCCGATGTCGTCGTCCTGGTCATCGGGAGCGTTTCTGCCGTGCGCGCTCTCCCTGTGCTCGCTCTCGCTCTCCGGATGCTCGGGCTCATTCTCCGGACACTCATGCTCCTTGCCAGCAGAGCCGCTTGGCGTCTGCTCAGCCTCGTCGTCCCTCGTCGCCTCAGAGTCTGCCCGAGGTTGTGTGCCACTCTTCGCTGTGTCTTGCGGTGCAGCCAAGGCCCTCTCCTATGTGTTGCGGGGAGTTCGATGACTCTATCTTCCAGTCCCACTTTGCCTTGTTGCGTTTGGAGCTTTGTCAGCTGGTCGCTGACCGCGTTGAGGAGGTATCTCGCCCTCTTCGCGAAGAGGTGGCAACTCTCAAGTTATTGTTGGCAGGCGTTGATGGTCATTTGCAGCCGGCGGAGGCATGTGGTTCTGATGGCCTGGGGCTCACCCAGGGAGAGGCTTTGTTTCCGCTTGACTCCGCTGAGCAGAAGCCGTCTGTGGTTGAAGAAGCACTTCAGTTTGGTTGTTTCTCTCCTCGTGGCAGTCCTTGCCGTCGCCGCAATTTGTTGCGACGGCCGCCCCTGTGAGCGAGGATAGAGGTGAGATCTTGGCTCCTGAGGTTCAGGAGTCGTGTGGAGATTCGTCTACTGTGCTTCCGACGGAATTGAGCTCGGAGGATTTGGTGATGCCCTCGACACCCTATGTGGGTAGTGGAGGCGTGATGGCTCCTAACTCCGAGGCCCTCTTCGCTAAAGAGATTTGCGGTTTGCTCGGCAGTTTAAAGGCGACTAGTCCTGAATTTGGCAAGGCTATTGCTTGCGTCTTGGCAGGAAATGCTTCAGAGGATCTAATCAGAAAGGTGGAGAAATCTCTCAAGACGGTTACTATCAGGGGCAAAAGCAGAAAGAGGGGAATAGCTAAGAAACCTTCGACAGATGCGTGGCCCTAGAGTCGTCGTCAGTGGTTGTTATAGGTAGAGGGAGGTTGTTGCTTTGTGTGTTGCTGGTCTTCGGTGTTGCTCTGTGGTTGTGTGAGCTCGTGTTGGTGTCTGTTGTATGGTTTCGTCCGGTTTCTTCCGCTAATAAATCAGGCACCTTTCTTCTTAATTAATGAATAAGGCAAAGTTTTTGCCTTCGTTTCAAAAAAAAGTTTTTAAAGCTACAAATCTCTGGCGAGTCACCAGGTCCAGTATGTATCCCGGATTCCTAAAAGTTGGTGCCACACGTGAGTTCGGAGATCCTTCTATTTAAGTTGGAGGCAGGCGCACGACGTCTCCATCTGGGGTGGAGAAACAAACCTAACGCAACAAGATGGGCAAAAAGTCGAGGAGGATACTCAGAACCCGTGCGATCGATCCGCCGTCGAGGAATAGAATCAGCACCCTAGCGATCGATCCGCCCACGCCTCGGCACTCCGGCGGCCACCAGCTTGACAGCTGCTACAAGGACGTGCATCACGATCTTCCTTGTTCGGCGGAGCAGAGGGACTGGGCGGCGGTGCCCCACGACGTGTGGCGGATCATCCTGAACCATGTCCCGCATGCCGACATCCTCCGCAGCGCCGGGCTCGTGTGCGCCTCGTGGCGGCGGCTAGCCCACGACGAGCCTGAGCTTTGGCGGCGCATCGATCTCGCCACCGCCGACGACGAGAACGAGGTTGCACCGGCGAGGTGGCAGGCGATGGCGCGTGTCGCCCTACGGCGCAGCGCCGGCCGGTGCGAGTCCTTCCGCGGCCGGGTCAACGGCAGGTTCCTCTTCTTCCTCGCCCACAGGTACGTACGCGTAGCACGCATCGATCTAAGTAGAGAAAACCCACTCTAAAGGCCACCGTGCTTGTTTTTCGTTTTCCCTGCTTGCAGCGCGCCATTGCTGCGGAGCCTCCACGTGACGAGCCGATTCAACATGTCCAGCGAGAGGGTTTTGACGGCGGTGGCGAAGAAGCTCCCTCTGCTGGAGCAGCTCGTGCTGTCGGACGGCCTGATCGACGAAGCCTGGCTGGCCGCTCTTGTCGACCACTGCCCACACCTCCGGCTGCTCCACGCCGACGGCTGTCGCGCCTGGGGTGGGATCGACGAATCGCTGCGCGAGAGTCTCGAGTGCAGGATCAAGGATCTCCGGCTGCCGCGTTCCGAAGCCGCATATCAATCGTACGACTACAACCTGATACAACAGGCTCAACAGCGGCACCAACGGAATTTCTTAATGAGGCGCAACAATTTTTTCTGTTGTCACGGCCATGCTTAACTGACCCTAGCTCACCCCCATGTACCCGATGACAAGCCCGCGAGCCAACAAACGCACCATGATCATCAAGACGAGCCGTTCTGGACATCCTTGTCTCGGGGGCTGGACAATCCGCCTGTAATTTTGAAGTCGTCGTCGTGCTCATAGCCTCGTACACATATTTTACTCATATTTCAATAAAGTTCAGCTTGGTGAATTTTGAAGCCGCCATGAACGAATCTTATATGTTTTGTTCCTCACCTAAAGACTAAGTATTCTCCAAAGATGTGTACTCTCTCCGTTCCAAATTATAAAATATTTTAGCCTACAGCACCATAGTGACATCCGAATTAGAAAAAAAGCTAAAACATTTTGTAATTCACGGCGGAGGTAGTATTATATTATTTCAGCTTCTTGTTTTCAAGATTTTACAATGAAAATAAACATCGAAACCCTAACCTTGTTAACAGAAAATAATCTTACACGCATGGGATGCTACAAATTAGGAGCCTACAAGAAGAAGAGAAAAAATATGACAATTTTTCTTTTTGTCTAGGCAATTGTTCCACACGAAAAACTAGTCATATAATACTATATTATTCCATACTCATGTTCATTTTGTTCTACACATGTGTAACACAAAACACTATGCAAAGGTAGACTATGATTCTATTTAAACGGTGTAATATGGACGGTTTCATGGTGTATTTATTATTATGGTCGTTTGTAGCATCATTTGTCTTACAGTACTCATGTTGGTTCCGCGATAGCTTGCAATAGCCGTGTATCTCGCCAAACAGGAAAACGTGATTTCTTTTCAGCTTTTAGACAGCTTTCGGGTGGATATGACTGGTGCCGGAAAGAACTAGCCCATAAAACCTAGTTTGAGCGACGGCGACGCTTGTTGACTTGGAACGATCTGCAACATTGAACAACATGACCCGACCATGCAGAGCGCCAAATCATTGTAATTAAGGACCCCTATGTGGTTTTACAATTTACTAATTTGGGATTTGGGATGTGAACCAAGCAGATCGGTGAGCCCTCATCCCGGTTGTTGGTATCAGATCCAACAGATCTTGTGATGTCGTTCGTATGATGGTATTAGATCCATCTCGTGCTGGACTGTAAAGTTGGATAGTTTAGATTTTTTGTCACAATTTTTTTTGCGCACACGGTATATAACTCAACACGATTTGGTGGGACTTGTATAAAACTCAGAGGTCAAGAACAGAAGCCAATCGGTGTTTTTTTTTGTGTCATGTTTTTTCTACTACAGTTTCTCACTGTATTTCCGGGCTTCGGGCTGGGCTCGGGCTGGTCATTTGGAGGTCGGGCTTTTGTAAGCCCGGCCCGACAACTCCCAGGCGTAGTATCACCCAAGCATCACCGATCATAAAGATTTGGAGGCAGGCCTATGTCAGCTCAATCTGAGCTTGAGAAACAAACCTAAGCGATGGATCGGCCGTCGAGGAGAAGAGCCAGAACCCGAGCGATGGATCCACCCATGCCCCGGCACTCCGGCCGCCACCAGCCTGACAGCGGCTGCAAGAACGTGCATCACGATCGTCCTTGGTCGGCGGAGCAGAGGGACTGGGCGGCGCTGCCCGACGACGTGTTGTTGATCATCCTGGGCCATGTTCCGCAGGCCGACATCCTCCTCGCCGTCGGGCTCGTGTGCGCCTCCTGGCGGCGGCTAGCCCACGACGAGCCTCAGCTCTGGCGGCGCATCGACCTTGCCGCCGACGACGACGAGAAAAGGGTTGCACCTGCGGGGTGGAAAGACATGGCGTGTAGTGCTGTGCGGCGCAGCGCTGGCCGCTGCGAGTCCTTCCGCGGCCGCGTCACCGGCCCGTTCCTGCTCTTCCTCGCCGACAGGTACTTACTTACGCATCGATCTCATCACGAACTCTCACGAATCTAACTATAGAAAACCCACTCTCACCTTGCAGCGCGTCATCGCTACGGAGCCTCCACATGACGAGCCGATTAAACAGGTCCACCAAGAAGTTCATGACCGTGGTGGCGAAGAAGCTCCCTTTGCTGGAGCAGTTCGTGCAGGCAGACGGCTGGATCGAGGAAGCCTGTTTGGTCGCTCTCGTCAACCACTGCCCATGCCTCCAGCTGCTCCACGCCGGCGGCTGTCACACCTCGGGTCCGCTAACCCAATCGCTGCGTGAGACTCTGAAGTGCAAGATCAAGGATCTCCGGCTACCGCGTTTTTATTATCGGCGCAAATAGATCATACGAATACTACTCACCCACCCCATAGAACACGTCTAGATACATCTTATATTTCAGGACGGAGGTAGTAGTATATTATTTCAGTTTCTGTTTTTAAAGTTTTGCAATGAAAACAACCACCTAAACCCAGCCTGTTATTAGTGGTTTTGTGCATCCAAAGCTAAAACGGAAAATAATCTTAAACGCAAGGGATGCTACAAATTAGGACCTACAAAAGGCAGAGAAAATTATGACTTTTTCCATTTGTAAAAGATAGGATATCTGTCTATCTCTAGCCCATTTTTCCAGACGAAACAAATAATACTACACATCTCCATTTTGTTCTACACATGTGTAACACAAAACAGTATGCACTACGATTCCACTTAAACGGTCTAATATGGACGGTTTCATGGTGTATGGATCAAATCGAACCGATTATTATTTTAGTAGTTAGGTAGTTGATGTGGAGAAAAGTTATTTATAATTATGGTCGTTTGTAGCAACATCCATCTTACAAGACTCAGGTAGTTCTGTCTGTGATAGCTTGCAATAGCCAGTCCCTGGCAATAGCCAAGTATCTCGCCGCCAGGCAGGAAAACGTGATTTAGGCTTAGGCCCCATTCTTTTCAGCTTTTAGACTAGCTTCCGGGTGGAATTACTGGAGCGGGATGCCGGGAAGAACTAGCCCATAAAACCTAGTTGTACGAATTCGCAATAATCTGAAGGCTGGTAATGAAGGCTCATAGACGCTACAACTGAACATTCTTTTACCGGTAGTACTAGTACGCTCTACGCTGTAGTATCAGCCGTCATGCAAAAAACAATGGTGAACTGTGAGATTCAGCTTGGTTCCACCACGAAACAGGCTTTCGCCCCACTTTATAAATAAAGCACCGACCAGCATACAACCGACAACACAAACTCAACACCACACAAGCTGGGCAGCAGCAAACACACACAAACACCCAAAAAAAGAAAAAGCAGAAAAAATGGAGACAAAGGTGGATCGACTAAACTACGATGACCCGCAACTGCTGCGCCCTCTCCGAAGAAGTACCACCACGCTCCTTGTGTCGAATCATCTAGTACCAAGCAGCCCCTTCAAGAAGGGAGACACGCTGCCGCCCGGACCAGCAAACTGGTCCCAGGGTTTCCCCGACACACTCAGGGAGACGGACGACAGATAGCCACGACGCCCTTCAGGAAGGATGATGCCACCCAAAGGCGGCACCGCGTCGATGTCGGCCAAGCCAACAAGGATTTCTCCCGAATAACCATGTCCGCAATCCCGAACGATCCGATGCACAGGAGCCCGCGAGGGCGAGGCCTCGCCGCCACCAAACTCACCACCCGCCAATCATGCGCCACCACGGCCACCAAGTCAACATCGTCGTCTCCCCGAAGCAACCGTCACGAGACCGACAGGACGAAGGCAAAGAGAGCTAATACCGGGAAGAGCAGAAATCGCGGCCGCGCGGGAGCGAACTACCTCCACCGTCGAAGACGGTAGTCGACCGGACGCGACCACAGAGCACACCATTCCCCGTTAGGTCCGGCCGGGCCCGCCTGGCCCGTAAAGCCCCTTTGGGGGCAAACCAATCCTAAAAGGGTCCGGCCGGGTCCAGATCGGACCCGTGAAGCCCGTTGCCATGCTGCAACAGGCCGGCCACCATCTCTGCTGCCCTGCACCGCCTACCTCACCGTCCGCTGCCGAACGTGCTGTGGAAGAGGCATACCCAGCCCAATCCAGATGGGCCCATAGGGCCCCGCCTGGGCCCCAGGGCCCGATCTGGATCACCAGGGCCCGATCTGGGCCAAGGACCCGATCTGGGCCACCATGGCTCGGCACGGCCGAGCTCGCGAGCGAGCCGAGCTTCCCTGCAGCTCGCCGTCGCCCGCGGCGCTGCTCTGCCCTGCAGCCCCACGTGCGCCGCCGCCGCCACGCCGCCTCCCGGCCGAGACCGGACCGAAGGCCACCGAGGAGCACCGCCGCCTAGGTGTTGGAGCCCCGCCTCCTCCACCAGGCGCGGGGAATGACAGGCCGCCGGTCAGCGCCCGGCGGCCTCTGCCGACGGCGGCGACAGGGGAGGCGATAGGGAGGGTAGCGGGCGGGGAGGGGCCGAGGGCGCAGCCGGCCGCCATGGGGGCGGCGCGGCCGCTCGAGGGAGGAGGACGAGAAGGGGAGGGAGAGGCGGCGGGGGGCGGCCGGCGGCGGCGGCTAGGGTTAGGGTTGGGGTTGGGAGCGAGCGGGGTTGGGAGCCGGAGTGTTATTTCAGCTTGGTTCAGAGCTCCCCAGAAAAGAGAAAATAGGTTAGCCATAAACTTGATCCGTGCGTCCTACCGTATGCCCCTCTTGATGGAAGCTTGGTTTGTTTGGGTAAAAATAAACTCGAAATTAAAGGGACCTTTCTGTCGCAATTCGCTGAGTTGCGGAATCGTAGCAGCTATAGGCTTAGGCTAACGTGACAAAATCGCGTCCTAACGCAGTATATCTATTTTCTTTCCTTACGTTTTCTTGTTGGGCACGGGGAAAGCTCTTTCTTCTATTTTGGCGGCACAACCATTGCACGCGATCGACTCCCGATCTGGGTCTAAAGAAACAAGATGGGAATAAGGTCGAGGAGGAGAATCCGAACCCCAGCAAGCGATCGGCCCTCCTGCCGCCGGCGGCTTGATCTCCCTTGCTCGACGGAGCAGAGGGACTGGTCGGCGCTGCCCCGCGACGCGCTGTTTGTCATCCTGAGCCTGGTCCCGCAAGACGACATCCTCCGAGCAGCTGGGCTCGTGTGCGCCTCCTGGCGGCGGCTAGCCTTGGAGGAGCCGCTGCTGTGGCGGTGCATCAACCTCGCCGTTGACAAGGAAGAGGACGCTGACCCACCGGCGGGGTGGAAGGCGATGGCGTGTACTGCCGTGCGGCGGCCGCTGCGAGTCTTACCGCGGCCACGTCAGTTGTTCCTTCTTGCTCTTCCTCGCCCGAAGGTCCGTACGCACGCATGCATCAATCTCACGTACACCTCTCCTCAATCTACCGATCCTGATTCCTATACTTGCCTTGCAGAGCGCCATTGCTGCGGCAAAATCTACGATAACCCCCCCAGTTCGCGCGCCTTCTATCATATGCCCCCTTTGTGTCACTGACATGTGGGGCCGGACCCTACATGTCAGTGACACAAAGGGGGGCATATGATAGAAGGCGCACGAACTAGGGGGGGTTATCATCAATTGCCCATTGCTGCGGAACCTCCACGTGACGAGCCGGTTTGAAACGAACAGCGAGAAGTTTATGACGGTGCTGGCGAAGAAGCTCCCTCTGCTCGAGCAGTTTGTGGTATCGCACGGCGAGAGCGACGCTGCCTCGTTAGTCCCTCTCGTCGACCACTGCCCACGCCTCGAGCTGCTCGACGCCAGCGGCTGTCACACATGGTGTCCGATCGACAGAAAGCTTTGTGCGAGGCTGGAGGGCAGGATCAAGGATCTCAGGTTGCCGCACCGGATCTTCCGTTGCCGAGGATTCCTGCTTAATTATGGGATTCTTATTCCTCGGGCGGGACGTTTGCGCGGACAATGAACAACCTGTCGGGTTGTTAAGTCCGTGATTTTTTTTTCTATCTTTGCCCCAAGGTCAATTTATTTTGCTACTGAATCACAAACGACATGTACGTGAAGTGACCGATGATTAATTACCTGATTTTTTTCCTTGCAATAAATCGGTAACCATTTTGTAAATCGAAAGAGCTCTTTACTCGCTGACCGTGGACACGGTCATTGCGCGACGCACATCGCCCTCAGGTGGGCCCCACCCACACGTGCGCCGAAATCTCTCCCCTTCCTCTCTTTCTTCCTCCTATCGCTTCCGATACCCAATCTCTCATTTGTCGTCTCAAAGCTCCCGATGTCCGCACCATCCCTTCCTCCGACAACTAAAACCTCTGCGACCACACACCCATCAAACCGACGCCAGCGACCACAAGATATCCACGTCGGAGAATACGTCGGCGAGGCTAGAGCGAGGCACTGGCGAGTAAGGTACTTAGGGTGTTGGGGGGCGGGTGCGCCGACGATGAAGGAGAGGCGGTGGATCTTCGAGGGAAGGCATGGCGGCAGACCAACGAAGTTCAATATATGAGAGGGTGGGGGCGAGGCGACCGCGGGAGCGCCACCCCCGGGCATGCGGTTCTTGCCGGCGGTGGCTACGGGGGTGGAGCTGGACTGAGTCCAGTGGTGTGGATCTGGTATGGCGGTAACAATTCCCCTCTCTTGTTCTTCTTTTCATCTCTTTGGCGCGGCCTCTCAATTGTGGCTTGTTTCGACAGTGCCTGTGCTATAGCTCCGATCATAATTTGACCGGGGGCACGGGTGACCTTCAGCTAGCCTTGCCCTCTTTAAATACCACTACATAATTGAACAATAGTAAACAATGTGACCGTACAATGCAACATGTAGCTTTACATCAGATCCCACTTCGTCGCCGAGCCTTGTTACTTTACATATTGTATCTTCGAGGGAAGGAAGGTCCTCGGCGGGCCAACGAAGCCCAATATTTGAGAGGGCAGGGCAATGTTCAGACAACATTGTTCACTCTCTCTCCTCTGTTTCCTTTGCTCGCTCGCCACTCTCTCTTCTCTCGTAGATGCTGCAACCGTCGCTGCCAAATTTCTTCCCTCGCCGTCCATTTCCGACATGGTTTCATGGGAAGATGGTGATGAATCATCTGAAGCTCCAAGCTCTGCTAGCACCGATGTGAGTAATCAGAAACATTTGGGGATTTCCAAGCTAGGGTTAGCTTCGATCTAGAGCGTGGAATTTGGGAATTTTTGATGACCTAGATCTCCTCTGATATATCATGTACATTTTATTTTTAGAGCCTCAATACCATAGATGGCTCCCATTTATGCGGATTAGCCGATGGAAAAATCCTTTCCGTTGTAAACATCGAGTTGTAGCCACAAAATTTGTTTGTTTTGAAGGATGGAACATGGGCATCATGTTTTTGGGATGCGAAGGGCGGATTTGTGAATGATTGCACCTAGTAATTTTTCAAGTTAATCAATGTAGGTATATGTATAAATTAAAGGAGGAAAAGAAAAGGCTAGATTTCATCATTGCAAATTTGCTTAAGCAGAAAGAAGGGACCAGGGCAAAGATTCGATAGATAAAGGAAATTGGTGATGAATAGTTCTGCATTAAGGTTGTCATCATGTTGGATTTGTAACAATTTGTTGTGCAAGTTATGTTTTCTGTTGGATTTGTAGCACCTTATGAGTTGCACTAGTACTTGTTTGTAATGATTTAAATTATGAGGTTATTTTATTAGTTGAATTATGAGTTTGAACTATAAATTATTAGTTTGCATCATGGGTATGAATTATTAATTTGAGTTCTAGTATCTTGTATGAGTTCAACTATCAGCTTAAATTTTCTAAAGTGAGTAAAATGGTGACACTAGTGATTGATCGCCCGGTGCATTTTGATCCACCCGAACGATGTCGAGAGTGGAGAAAGTTCAGCAAATCAAAATTGCACAAAGTAAAAAAAGATTTGAATAGCCACATGAGTCATGTAACAAGTAAATTTCTCAATGATACATCACTTGCAAGCAAGTTGGGTTGATGAAATACCACACTTTTATTGTCCTATAGTTGGGAAAGAAAGCCGAGAGAACATAAAATCGAGAAAATCGCCTACAAAAAAAACTTGACACGCTACAATCGTCGCCCCACCACCTAGTGGCCAGGCAAAGCAACAAAGGCAATCGGCGTACCGGGAGTCATTTTTCCAAGACACCAGCAGGGATGCGGATTCCTAAATTACTATGTGGAGATGTAACCCAAACCCTAATAAGAAAATCCATCAGAATTTAGTTTAAAATATTTCAAAACATTGGTTCAAAGTATTTAGGCAAGCAACCCCTTGGCTCTTCCAACCTTCTCAGTGTCGTGTGTGACGACCAGACTAACTAGTATTTGGATGAAGTTTTAGGACTTTAAGACTTTGCTTGGACAATCCATCCACGGATCCACCGTCGAGATGTTGCTGAATGCTAGATTGAAAAAAAACCCTGTATAAGCCCACATGTTGAACTGTGGTTCCCCCTCATAGGGTTGTGACTCAACCTGCCAAGAACCGGAACCAACGGGTGCATGATCGGACATCCCATGGCCCAGAACACAAGGACCGGGTGCAATCACGATATGATGCATCAACATATGCTAGAGAAACATTAAAAAAAATATGCTAGAGAAACTGTTTATAAGGATGGGCTCACAGAGTGCAGCGTTTTGGAGTTTCAAAAAATATGAAAAAAATCTTGTATGTAGATTATGTTGTCTTCTACCAATGTGTAAAAATCTAAAATAGAAATATGTTTGTGTTTTGGGCTGTGAAAAAATAACCAAATATGAATATGAAAGTAGCGAATACTGCACTGCACAATTTAAACTCTCCAAAGTCTGTCAAATTTTGTTATTTCTGTGTAGCCCAGAATATAAATTATTTTGAGCTGAGATTTTGCATGTCAATATAAGGGCACCCTTGATATAATTCACTATTGTCTATATCTGGGATATTTTTCGAACTTTGAAATATGTTTCAAATTTTACAAATATAGACTAACATGTAGCTCGCCTACGTTTTGACTTTCCCTGGACTCATGGGCATATACGTCGAGCAGGCAGATATGGAAAAAATGTGACCTTTTGGGCAAAGGTGGTTGGCTAGGTTGTTTTAAAGGGCATGTGAGATTAGAGATCAATCAGCAAGGACAAAAAAAACCACAAGGCCAAGAATGAAACAAGTGAACAAACGCTTTTGGCGTACTCTCGGAAAAGAAACAAGTGAAAAATGCTAATATGTGCAACTAAATCGATGATCTCTTATCGTCAAATAGAAGAGGTGAAATACCAATGGATTCGTGGCAATGTGCAAATATGTTGAGCATCACTACAGCTAGTGCGTTCGGCTGCACACCAGCGACTCTGTCTCCCGTTCGCTGCTGTTTCTATCTGGTGGTTGATAAGGCTGCCACCGTCACCACCTCATCATTCTCTTGCATCTCCCCCATAAAGAAACATTCATGTATTTTCCACTAAAACCAAAACAGACTCATTAGTAAGTACTAACAAAAAACCAGCACTAACAAACCAGCACTAACAAAGAACAAATGGACTTCCTAACAAGCATTACTGCAATCATGTATTTTCCACTAAAACTAAACCAACACTAACAAAGAACGAAAGCGGAGAAGTAGCTTCAGGTGAAATAAAGAACACACTCATTAGTAAGTACTAACAAACCACATGACTCACATAACCATTTATTGTTGATCGGTACAATCAGATAATTCAATGGAGCTTAACCGTCCCAACAAACAAATTCCTGTTTTACAATTTTAGCTACAACCAATTGCACATAATCCAAATAACGCAGCCAGATAAGAAATATGAGACTAATAAACTAAACAGCCATTGTAAACTCATCGTTTATATGTACCCAAAATTGGTAGAATGAAATTAAATAAGAACAAATTAGTGTTCCGTAGATAGAACATTTGTAAGGTAGTTCTTTCTTCCCGTATACCCAAAACATCCCCCACATTCTCTAACGTAAAGGCTGCAGTCATGAAAAGGCACCACTTCCATCCTCGTTCACTTGTGGGCTGCCCAATTTTACTTTCTCTTAAAAAGGGCAAGCAAGTGACAGTTGAGTGAATGGTGAGTGTCTCCACTCTCCAGCGATGGCTGCCCCGCCCTGCACTTGATGTATGCCTGGTAGGTCCTGAACCTGATGGGTCGTTGATAACGTGCTCAACGGTACAGTCTCCTCCCTCTGCCGTGACCCGCACAGAACTCGGCTGCCCACTTGAGGTCCTCCACAACGAGCAACACATGCCCTCGGCTCTTCAAGTCTCATTGGCCAAATTCAGAAACTGCACAAAAGAGCCAAACCAAAGGCGTGATGTACTATGAACAGATGCTTGTCTCTTCTCAGTGCTCACTTAAGTTTTGTCAACAGAAAACAGACGCGGACCTCTCTTGTTCAACTGTAAACTACTTGATTCCCACCAAACGACAAAATTTGCTGTATAATTTTATTCTTTAATACATGTTCAGGGATGTACTGTATATTCATCAGAGGATCACACAATCTATAAATGCATTCATACTATTCATGTATACGGATCAAGTATACTCGTGTGTTTAGTGTGCTTCAAACCAGCTAGGCAAATGAATGGAAATGTGGAACTTTACCTCCAAACCTTTAATAAGATCTTCCCTGGAACGGGAAGGTGAGATACATATCTTTTTTTAAGCTTTTATAAATTGGGGGAATGTACAGGATGGAAGGAAAAAAGTCCACGAGAATTACATAGCGTCAAGCCACGGCAGCATTCCATTTTTAAGATATGGTTTTGCTCTATGCATAATTTAAGAGAAGGATTCTTTGAAGACAAAGATACAATCCATATTTTTTTTGATTGAACAATCCAACATATAGACATGACCTCCATCAAAGATAATTTTATTTCTGTGATTCTAGATACTCTAGCAACCAATGATTAGATATTCCTTAAAGCAGGTCTAATAGCTCTTGACTTTCCTTAAATCAACATGTCAATAATGCAAGGTCAGTATTCCACTCCTGGTTCAAATGCCACCAAAAAAGTTGACTGAACTCACACTAAAAAAAGAGATGTAACAATGTTTCATTTGGTGTGCCTGGCATAAAACCAGCAAGTCTTCTATCTCCACATTCTTTCTAACCAGAAGTCTCTAGTACGAAATGTTCAATCTGTCCTGGATAAGCAACCAAAATAAAATTTATGCTTAAGTTGTGCAGAAGATTTCCATATTCAGGAGAAAGAAGCACGAGCTGGTTCAGATGGGGCCAAAGCATCATATACTCGCTTGGCCGAAAACCTGGCTTTATTGGTAAGAAACCACTTACCGTTCTCATCACCATATCCTATTTCTGGCTGTAAATTGACCAATGTTTCATACTGCAGAAATGCAATCATGGAGAGAGGGAGGTGGAAATGTTCCAATAAATTTTGTTCATGTGCCTCAATAAATTTTCGATTGACATATCCTGTTGTCTGAAAAAAGAGAATAAATGTGGTGCTTCCACTATGAGTCTATCATTTCTCCTTTTTCCCTTCCATATTCGAATGGTTCTTCCATCTCCCACAGAGCAGGATGTTAAATCCATAAAACAATTCCAAAATTAAAGAATACCCTTCCGCCAGAATGATCCAGTTGGCGCACATGCTTGTGGGATTTATTGCCTCTCTAGTGAGCCTGTCAAATTAATTTTATCCATGGTATGTCTTCCCTATTTATGAATTTAAATAGATGCTTCATCAATAGTGCTATGTTTTGATTCTCAAACTGATAACACCCAACCCTCTAGCTTTTTTTCGACCTTTTCCCATTTAATCAAGCATTCACCTCTTTTTTCAATGTCCTTTCATCCCCACAAAAAACCTCAAGCTGAACCTTCTACATGGTCTACGAAACCAAGAGGAAGCTTGATGGTGCACATAGCAAATAAAGGAGTGGTTGTGATAATTGATTTCACCAGTGTGAGTCTCACATCATATGAAAGCATTGTGGAAATGCTAGATAGTCTCCTGTCGATTCTTTATGCAATATTTATGAACTGCTCAATTCTAGGTTTAGTGGTGCCTAAAGGCAACCCAAGGTATGAAAATGGCAGGGACTCAGATTTACATCCAAAAGAA
The DNA here is from genome assembly GCA_947311845.1 of Poa pratensis. NCBI lineage: Eukaryota > Viridiplantae > Streptophyta > Magnoliopsida > Poales > Poaceae > Poa > Poa pratensis. The sequence continues at coordinate 37,771,234 of CAMZMU010000082.1, read as the reverse complement.
CAACCAAACTCAGTACATCTACTAGGAGAATGTTGATTGGGACCATGGAAGATTTGTTGTAATTTACTTTCAGTCCAGTGGGTGAATTCCTTCAAGATGTTCTTGAGAGCAAGCAGTTGAACATGACAAGCTGGCAGAATAATGAAAGTATCATCTACGTGCTGGATAATTGGGAAATCAAGTTCATATGAGCAATCAAGTAGAAGGTTGATAATACCATCGTTCGATGCTTTGTTAGTGACAAATGGTAGCAGTTCTGAGGCAATAACATAAAGTTACGGTGATAAAGGATCACCCTATCTAACCCCTCGTTTGCAATGAATTTTCTGTCTTGAGACTCCATTAAGCAATACTGAAGCAGATGCAATTTTGAGGATATTATCAATCCATTTAATCCATATCTCGCCAAAACCTAGCCTTCTCATCATTTGAATAATCACATAATATTCTACATTATCAAAGGTCTTTTCAAAGTCGATCTTGAGAATTACTATTTCTTTTTTGGATTTATGGCAGAGGTGAGAGTACTCAAAGGCCCAAGCCAGGCTGTCCTAGAGAGTCCTGGATTTTATGAAGCCATATTTGTTGGCATGAACAATATTGGTGATAATATTTTGTAGCCTATTAGCCAAAAGCTTAGTAAGGAACTTTAGTGGTAGGCTAACCAAAGAGATTGGCCTAAAATCTGAGACAAATTCAGGACTGTTCACTTCAGGTATCAGGTAATATAGGTAGTGTTAATATTATCAATAGGAATTTTTCCTCATGAAAATCCAAGCATAACTGGTAGAATTGCTCCTTTACTGTGTTCCAGGATTTCTTAAAAAATTCTCCATTAAACCCATCAGGTCCAGTGATTTGTCTAGTGGCCTATGTTTCACAATATGATCCATTTCCTCTTTAGAAAAAGGAACTTCAAGCTGAGAGAAATCAACACTAGCAATGGGCTATACAAAATACTCAATATTCTAAAAAATTCTAGTATTTTCAGACACACCAATTATATTTTAATAGAGGTCCAAATATGAGCAGCTTTGGCCTCATGATCCGAGAAAATTATGTTATTCCCATCTCTGATATTTGCAATATAATTACATTTGTAATTCTATGTGGCCACAACATGATTTTTTTGGTATTCTGTCCACCTAATTTCGCCCATTTGATTTTTTCTCTATTCTTCCAGAAAATTCTTTTAGCTTCTAAAAGTTTGGCCGATGGTTCTTATAATCAACCTGAATTTTTTTCTTGGAGTGATAAAGTTCTTTGTTGTTCCAAGCCATCAATAACTGCCAGAACATAATAGCATGAGAAAATAATTTTGCACAACTTGGATAGTCTTTTACTCCATTTCTTTAGGCTATTTCTTACCGATTTTAGCTTGTCAGTAATATCCCGGGCTGAATTTTTGTATTTACCAATGTGCTGCCAGTTGGCCTCTATCACCTCCATAACTCCACTAAATCCAAGCCAATAATCTAAAAATGATCTGAGATTTGGGGATGTTATTGCCAATAGATACCAAAATAGGAACTTGATCTCATGAGAGGCTGGCGAGTGGTGTGGCCAAAGTGTTGGGACAAGTGGATGCCCATTCAGGAGTAGTGAAAATCTAGTCAATTCTTTCGAGAAACTAGAAAGGAGTGTCTTGCATATTGCTCCATGTAAAGGACCTACCTTTTAGAGGCGTTTCTTCAAATCCAAGTGCTGTATAGTCCTTTTAAATCTCAGCATATTATTGACATCTCCTCCTGGCCTATTTTATTATCTAGCGACCTCATAAGATTAAAGTCACCTAGAAGCAGCCACAACTCCATTGATGAAATATCCACCTCATGCGATACATATCCTAGATGAGGTTCATACCAATCTAGCAGGAAATTCATGCAACCACGACCTAGAATTACAGAACATGCTAAGTTAGTAAAGAAGAGGAACTCAAACTTCACCAATTAGAAACATAAGTATGAAGTGCTTCAACTTCCCTTACAAATTCAACTAAATGGACATCAAATATTTATTGCAGTAAAGCTAATGCATGGGTCGACACAACTAACATTTTTCTACTCCCTTGAGAATGTAGGGTTTTAGCAGGGTTGTAAAACATGATGGGCTTGACAGGTTAGTCATTAGATCCTGGCACCTCAAAACCCATTTTGAAGCTCAGAACTTAAATTGCTCTTCTCGTGAATCTAAGCAAATTTCTTGGGCTCTATTTAGAGCAATGACTAGATTAGGATTTGTCAAGAAAAGACACACAAAAGCGATAATATCTTTGAATCCTCATTCTGATATGCCTCCCATCTTCCCCAATGGCCACAACCTTTATCCCAGAGATGACCTGCTGGACTACTAGATGACCTGCTGGACTACTGCAAGTGACATGGATGTTGCAAAGACATGAGCTGGGCATATCGTGCTTGAGATGGTCAATGATCTAAAAACCATTTAATGGTTTACTCATCAGATTTATCGAATGTATGATCATCAAGAATTGGAAAGAATCTTCTTCTTACCTTTGATGCTGCAACATAACCACAAAACGATCCAAATGATTTTGTAAATGTTCACATCATAATAATATCAGCTTCGTCCACTCCCATAGTGTTTGCCTCATCTAAACATGTGTAAACCTATTAAGATGTTTAAGAACTCTAGTCTATACTCAAAATCATCACAACTAGTTTCAAATTTTATAAGGAATTCCCAAATATTATATTTATTGCACCAACAATTGTTCCATTACATGACAGAAACATACAACATGGACTACAAAGCAACAATAACAGACTGAAGCAAATTGTTTCCCTCCATAAGCCCAAACTCTTAGCACGGGTCCGATAAACTCTTTTGCTTCCATTAGTTATTCACCATGTCATTGAGAAAGTACCAGCAAATTATGCTTTGCGGAGGCCCTCCAGCAGCAGCGGGAAGGCAAGCTGTAGACCTCCCAGTTGCCATGTCAAAGACCATGCCCTGACCTCTACCCCTACCGCCAATCCAGTAGACACAGTTACTCTTGAGCCCTGGGACAACTTCAGCATACACTGACACGGCGTTATTCCTCCCGAGAAACACAGAGTAGCCCCCCAAGTCCGTGACAGCAACCCAGCATGGTTGGCGCCGCGGATAATACCTCAGAACAAATACTTCATCCTCTCCTACACGACGATGACCGCCTCCTGGAAGCTTCAGGGTAACCGTGCAGCTCGCGTTCCTCCATATCTGGTACAGATTACTCTCACAGAACACCAGGTTCTTGGCACTAGTAAAACCCAAAACTTTGCTGTATGGCCAGCCAAAATTGGTGGGAAGGGACAGCAAGGGCTCAACTGAGGCCGGGGCATTCAGGTCTGGCCCAATAGTTCTCCTATGAATCATGGCACGCAGTTGCTTGGTCCACCTAAAAGCTGTTGCGGGGGACGAGGGTGGTGGCACTGATGATGGATCGTCGACCATGACAGGTTCTCGGAGGCGGCGCTTTGGTAGACGGAGCACGTGGACATCTCCGTGGTCAGTGAGGCAATAGACCCTTCTTTTCTCATGGTAGACAAGGTCGGCCAGGCGATCTCCATGGGCGAGGCGGACGGGGCCGAGGATGGCCCACCTCCTAGCACCAGCGGTGACGTAGGCGAGCCTGTCGAGGTCGCAGATGGCGGCGGCGACGAAGTCGTCCCTGGCAGGGTTGGGCGCAAAGACGATCTTGGAGAGGAGGCCGCTCCCATAGATAAGCGGCGGCAGGACGATCTCTATGACGGTGACGGGGTTGAAGAGGCTGAACTTACTCTGGCCGTCGTAGACGCGGGAGGAGAGGGCGAGCCATCCGTTGCTAGAGCCGACGCATCGTGCCCCCGCGGGAAAGTCCTTGAGCTCGAAGGAGCGAGGCGTGAGGAGCGATGCGGCGGACGGGCAACACCTGATGTCGCCGTCGAGAACGATGAGCAGCGATGGGGACGGCGGCAAGAGCGCGCCACGCCACGCCGTGCAAACTCCCCGCGCGCTGGAGTAGTACTTGAGGTCGAGGCTGTCGCTCACGTGGCAGAGCAACTCCGACGGGAGGTCCTCCCAGCGCCGGAACGACGGCATGTTTGGAAATGGTGGCGGCGCAAGTGAAATGGACGAAATGGAACACTGGGGGAGGGGACTTTTTATAATATTATGTTAGGGCATGCGGGATACTTGGGCTGGGCCATCGCAAGCTGGGCCACCACGCCATGGAGTGCCACGTTACAATTTGAGAGAATTCCTTACTTGGCCTTATCTTAAAATCGTCTTTCCTATTTGGCCCTAGAAAAAAATTTCTTACCAATTTGAAATCTAAACTTCATTTCGTTCCTAATATGACACTACCGTTCGTGCCGTTTCGTTTTGCCGTACATTATCATTTTATTGGACCAAAATAGCCCTCTCTAATCTAACCAACCGAACCAGCTGACCTGACCCGATTGAACACATCCACGCGATCGAACCAGCGTGGGCGGCTAGCGGCGCGGCCGCACGGCTGCGGCCGGCAGCGTGGACGGCGCGGGGAACGTTGCGGCGAGCGGAGCGGGCACGGCTGCGGACGGTGGTGGTCAAGGAGTGGCTGTGGAGGGCCATGCTGCGACGGGTCAGCGGGTCGCTGCTCCTCCAGCACTGGAAGGTTAAGGTCGCCGACGTGCAGGTGAGCGAGTACCTGCCTCGGGGCGACGTGCAGTTGAGCAGTTCTGTGTTTGCCCGAGCGGGTACGAAGTGGCGAGACAAACGATGGTGGAGGCAATCAACCTGGAGTGCATGCCGGTGGTGATCTACCATTCAGCGACGTGCTCAAATGGCCAGCATTCTCGGGTGGCCGTGCCGGACATACCAGACCTAGACAGGATCTTGGCTGCAGTTTCGCCGTGGCAGTACATCCGGATGCAGAAGCAGGTGATGATGAGTGCATTGGCACTTCACGGTGAACGCCCGCCGCAGCGGTTCGACATCTTCCGCGTGACCCTCCTGCTGCACTCCATCTGGCTCAGAGGCTCAACGTCAGGCTCCTTGGAGAGAGACTGAAATTAAGTCTGAAATATTCTTCGTCTTCTTTTGTTTTTTGAAGCTGGATGAGAAGTTCAGTCCGTACATTCTGATAGGAGGTTTTGCACCAGGAAAATTGTGTGGACCATAGAGTTTGTTTTAGTGCCTTGTATACAGCGCATGCGGAGTTTTTTTTTGTGCTTGCGGGAATATATTTATGTCTAAATTTGATATAATAGAAGGAATCATAATAACTTGTCAATACTACACATGAGCTACATATGAGTGCAAGTTCTAAGCAGCGCTAGCTTTATTTAGTAAAACCAACCATGTATCAACAGTTCACCAGCATATCCTCATGAAAAAAAGTCAAGTAGAGCTTACTCGCAAGGTTCTTATTTGGTTTAAAATAAATGTGCCACAAACAGTACAGGGAATTTTTGTTGTCACATAATTTATCAGGGCAAAAAGAGTCTTTTCACGATTCCTATTTAGCACTGTTGCACTGCAGTGTCATATTAGGAAAGAAATGAAGTTTAGATTTCAAATTGGAAGAAATTTTTGCTAGGGCCAAATAGAGAAAACGATTTTAAGATGGGGCCAAATAAGGAATTCTCTCTTGCATTATGAGATGCTTGCATTGCACCTGCATTGCACGAGAATAAAATCGGCGTTCATTGTCGCACGTCCAGCAGCTCGCATGCGAAAGGGCGACCGCGTGTGATGTAGATCGAGCTGTAGTCGCGGCTTCAACAACCGGCTCTCTGCTACACACGCACGCATTTCGTCTCGAATGCGCGACAGTTTGACCCTCACGTTTTCGCATGGACACTCGTGGCCGGAATGGTGCACGTACGGGCGCTCATTTGAGCCAATAACATGCACTCGAGTCGATCGACGACTCTCTTTGATTATTGTCGATGAAAAAAATACGCGCAGTTCAGGTTTCTACAACATGGGAAATGCCATGCCAATAGTTCATCATGTGTCGATGCATGCATGGTCAAGATTCGTATGCCTGACGGACTTGCAGTTGCACTTCGGATAGTTGATGCGTTGCGTGAGAGGTATAGTAGTAGAGCTTGTGGCAGGGGATTGACTCAATTCAATTGGTTGACTAGTTGATCCAGCACTTACCTAAACGATAACACGGCATCATACAATGCTACTGATCGATCACACTATTCATTACTCCTATATAAGCTAAGCTGTTGCTTTAATACGATCGACATTGTTAACCTGATCCCGCACGAATCAAAACAAAACAAAAATGATCCCGCAACATGCATATATGCCTCAAGAAGACTATATATAGTCCATGTAAAAAAATCCGGATGGCCAATCGAGTCACAAAAATCTTGGAGTAAAAGCGGCCGATCGATCGGTCTGGGTCTCAATCGGCAGGGACGAATATATACTGATAATATACTCCCAGCTATGGACAACACACTAGCTAGAACTGAAACGGAATATAGAGATCATGCATGCACAGCATGCCCCCTAAGACACCCATACTCCTAATACTACATATAATTATGCATCCTCCAAAGTCCGCATAGAAGAGCTCTGCTAGTGGAGTCGCTTCCGGCAATCTGCGGCACCGCAGTAGCATGGCAGCTCGATGATATCTCCAGCCGGGGAAACGACGCTGTTCAGGACATAGCCATAGTCATAGCAAAGCTCCTGCAGAACTCACAAGAGTTGATATTCAGAAGAAACTAGTGTTGTAACTGCAGAAATTTTAGAGACGCAGCACAAATCAACTCACCTGAAGTGGAAATATCGTTTCGGCAGCAAAAAGCATCACCTTCGCCAGCTTAACGTCTTTGTGAGAGGTCAAGACACATTGAACAAAAAGGTTTGGGTTACAGCTGTGGTTGATGAACCTTGCGAAGTTTCCAATAGAGCCAGCGTCAATGCAGTATTCCGGTGCAGGTGGTGCCTCAGAATCATTCTCAGCACGAAGAGAGGGCAGATCAGACCCAACCCTTTTCTGTAGAAGAGTGCAAACAAGACATTTACAACACCACATTTTTCAAGAAGTACAGGTGCAAATCAAGGAAATGAAAGCAATGAAAACTTGAAGAGTGAGACATTAGTACCTCTCGTCCATCTAAACCTTTCATAGTTTGAAGACAGTCAATGTCGAATATGTAGTTGTTCTGTAGCAAACCATCAACATCTTCAGTCCTGCTCAGCACACCAACATACTCACAGATAGGGGCCCCAGAGAGGATAGTGTCCCAAGAACGAACACCCCATCCTTTAGAAGCTGTTTTAAACACCTACATACGTATTCAGCTCATTAGATAATCAACCTATGACCATTGAATTTTACTACCGCAAAATATAGTACAAACCCAACTAAAGCCAACATTATCAGCTACGCTTATATGTATGACATTGCATCATTAGCAGCTTTGCACACACAGTTCCACATATGAAAGTTTCTGACAAGGTCGAAGTAAAAAGAGGAACATCAAAAGAAAAGAGCAATTTACCAACCTCTAGACGATACTGCAAACCTTGTTGAGATGTTCTATTTACACAGTCACGGTTGCAGCTACAGTTAGGACCACACTCAAATACAACAGCTTTGGGCTCCACCAACCTAAAGAAGGATTATTAGCACACAGTGCAACAAATTTTCTTTCTTATAGAAGGCATTTGGACGTTACTCTTTACCTGCCAACATTCTTGACTGATACATAAGGTAGATCTGAACCATTGAGTTTAGCACATGAACAGTTTTCATTGCTGGCACAATCTCCTTCACAACCGCAACCAGTACAATGTGATGGAATTTTGATGCCCTTTGAAATTTTTAGAGATTTGATGTACACGAAATCTACAACATTAGCAGGCAGAACAATTTAGCCACACAAAGAGGATATGTTGACTCCAAAGAAAATTGGAATATGGTACTGATAGAAGCGAACTAGGAAAACAAACCAAACATAACAAATCTATTGTATAATGAAAACTGATGATGATTGTTTACATCTGCTGGTATGAACTATGCTAGAAATACTGAGTGAAAAATATCTGGCCCTAACCAGAGTACTATAATGAAACTTAAAGAGAGCCAAAGAATCAAACAAAATCATGAATTTGTAACATACCAGGTGGAGGAACAGGTGGATTGTCAACCAAATTAGTAGCAGGAATTGGAATAATCTCCTGCCCTCCAGAGATGTCATCACAAATCAACCTATCAAATAACAGGAAGCTCATCATTACTGTTATTTTGAAAATGCGCACACTAATTCTATCAGGGTACGTAGAACTAGCAGGGTAGTGGAACAAACACTCAGCAGTCTGAGGATGTTCCATTTAGGAACACAAAAATTCCACATTAAAGTCTTAAACATATGAAATCATGAAAGGAAAAATGGGAAGGTTATGAGCGTGGAACTTGGATCACATACCCAGGTAATTTAGAAATACTTCTGGCTGCTCGAGTGAATCGCACCTGTAGAAACAAGCATGGTGTGAAACCATTACTCCATAGATCACAACTTGTTACTTGTAGTGATCATAATAGAGAAAAACCAGCCTTTAAGTAGGTTCTCTCTATCACAAACATCTATATCACCAAAATACCCATCTAATGCACCTTTGTAGACCATCATGATAGCCGTGTGCTTGACTAGTTGTATGCATAACTTAAGGAAAATTGATGCCATCGATTCATAATGTAATTTGTAAATCAGCAAGGACACATATGCAAAGTGGCTATGAAGAATCTTGAGCAATGTACTTGGGCAAACGTGAAAAATGAAGAACAGAGCCTGCTATTCTTAATTTGTTTTGCCTATTTCTAACTTCTAACAAAGAAATGAATTTGGCAGCAACAAAAAAATGCCTATATGGCAAACTGCGCACAAAAAATGGATTAGGGGAATGCATGTGTAAATAATTCTTGTATAAATAACCAATAGAACCAGCCTTTTAAGGTAACTACAACCATTACTTGATTAAGTGGTCAGTTAAGCCAGTTTTCAATGCTCAGCATGGTTTGGGTAAGAGGTAGGAGGGCTTGCGTGTTACCCAATTAAAACCATTGGACAATCTTAAAAGGAGAAGGCACTAATTGTACTAACAATTGAAGTGTTTTAGCTATTCAATAGCTAACAGGTATAGACTATTTAAGCACGTAGTCAAATTGCCCAGGTTATCAAATTAATAATATTTACATGCAATACTGCAGCCGTGAATGCGATATGAGAAACTCTGTAGCACCAGTACAACCTATAGAGGGACTTCTATTTATGTTTAGTCAATCATACATACCTCAGAGGTTGTCAAAGACGGCTGACCCTCAAGCCTCTTCAATTTGTATTTGTACACCACATGTCCTTGTGCTCCATTCTGCCTCCAGTTTTTTACAACCTAAAGATTGAAAGCAGAGGGGAATAAAATTAGCCAAAGGCAACATAAGTGAACACTAGCAAAAGCTTCATAAACAATTATATTTCTGGATAAGGATCTGGCTAATTTCTGCATTTGTTATCCTGCTTATGGTTCAGGGTCAACTGCATATAGAATGACCCGAGCATGCATCATAGTAATTAGTGCGGTAACGCAGTTGTTGAAACAAAGCTAGTGCATTTAAATGATACATCCTCAATTCATATATACATAATTTCTTAAATATTGCAGACAATCTTTTATAACTTCAACTAAAATAGTGTCATTAGTTTTGTCATGCAGAAATCATATTTTTGTACTAAGATATAGATACAAAAAGAAAAGGCTACAGTTCAAGATAGATATTGCAGACGTGCCTATATCTATCTATATTATAGCCGATGTACAAATAGGGCAGAGGGGTGATATTACATAAGCAGATTAAGTGAAGGATAAGACCTTGTACAGGCCATCATAGGTGTAGACTTTGCCACTGTAACTATTCTTTGCCTTATGACCTCGAATAACTCGTATGGGATTACCATTAATCCTGCTATTCTGCAACATGAAAATAAATAATAAAATGAACAATGTATTCAACGTTATGCTACTCAAATAAATTAGGCATGATCCAAGTGAAATCAACAATTTACAAAAATATACGGCAACCAAAACTCAACATAATAGAAGATTCAAGTTAGCGGATGAACTAGGTTATAACTGATAAACAAATTGAGTAACTAATATGCAATAACTGACCATGACAAACATCAATACTTATTAAAAGAAAATGTAATAAAGAAGAATCGGTACAACTTACGCTCAATGCCAAATTTCCACGTAACAATTTTTGAGAACTGATTTGACGATTGTTACCAAGTAAATTATTTCCTCCTTGACCGGTATAAATAATTTCACCAGCCTTGTCCAGATCATCTTCGTATATCCCAGACATGACAATGCAAGTTGCCAGAGGCAAAGTTAAGTTCTCATACCTCTTCTGCGCCAATGTCAAAAGTGTTAGTAAAATTAGTGGATCCTTTAAGAAGCAAATGCATGTACCAAGTTAGAGTTAGTTGTTGGCTGCCGTGCTCTATACATCAACAAGAGTCGGCACTAAATACATCTTATAGTGGATGAACTAAACAATTAATCAAAATTTTAGTGATATGTAAGTCTACTAAATATAATGTATGGTAATGCGGTACTCATTTTCTTGAGATTTATACATGATTTGTGCAAGATTGAGATCCTATGGATATTTTCCTTCAAAAGCTGTTTAATTCATAGGATTATATCACATACGAATCTTGTACTAAAAACTTCATATGAATAGCTTAGGTCAGGCCTCATGGAAAATTAAGTCATTCCAATAAAAATAATTCCTCTTCAAATAGGATTCAAGTAGACAGGGCATCCCAATCCTATTTGTTTTCTATTCCTATATTTTGTCCTATCCTGTGAATCAAAATGGCCCTAAACAGATAATCTCAAAAGAATGTGCGGACCGCCACCAACTCAGACAAGAGTAAAGATACGTGACATCTAGTACCAACTCAGAAGAATGTGCGGACCGCCACCAACTCAAACTCTATAAGAGTAAAGATATGTGACAACGGGTACAGAAATGTTTATTCTCGTTACCATTTTTTTGTAGTTCTTTCCCATATAGTCAATTCCATTTAGACAGTAGATGTGAATGCCCAAAACGACCATCTCCGCGCGAGAATAAAACTGATCCCCAACGTTGATCCCTATGAAGGAGAAAACATGGTATTGTACATCCAAAAGGTAAGGTGGATACCGAAACTGAATCATGTTCCCCAAAACTCAAATTACAAAAAGAAAAGACTGGGGAGAAAAGGATGGGACTGACCTGGAATTTGCCCAACCATCTTCTCCGTATAAAGCATAGACTTGTTTTCGCGCATCTAACATTTCGATAATTACGACAAGTTAAGCCAAATGAAAAACTCGGGCAGGTTTGCACTATTCTCAAATATAGCAGTTTTGAAAAATTAAAGCAGAAAACTAGGCAACACCTTTGCAATGGCTTTCCAGTCAGGTCGCTTTGATGGGCGTTTCCTTTTGATTTCATCTTCACCCCCTTTCTTTCCACGCTCCTATATTTACAAGGACATACTTTTTTGGGCATTTACCGAAGGATCGAACAGGAGTTGTAGTGTAGCACCGATATAATTTGAACTGCACGAAAACCCATACCTTGTTTCTGCCAGCTCTGGCCTCAATCTTCTGTATCACAGCCTGTGCTCTCTTCTGCTCTTCCTGCACCAATAGGATAAGCCCACAGTCAGAGTCGGACAAAAAAAAAATACAGTAAACTGACAAGGGAAGAAAATTCAGGCACACAAGGCAACCTGGACAGAGTGGAGATAATGGGTGTTGAACGCGCGCAGGGTCTCCTTCACCCGCAGCCTGGCACTCTTCTCCTTGCCCAGGGCATCAAAATCAGTCGCGAAAATCGGTTCAACCACCGGCATCGGCTTCCTCTCCTTTGGCTCGGCCTTCACAGTCTTCCTGGCCACCTTCACCGCCTCCATCAGCGGGAGGTCGGCGAGCACTAGGCAAGAAACAAAAAAATATCAGACGGAACCTTTGATTTTCCAGCCCAACCTCGCCCACGAAGCAGAAATAACAATCCGAGATGGATAATCGTCAGGAAATCGACCCGGAAATCAGACACAAAAACCCCAAAACAAATCACCAGACAAGAATAGCCCAACGTACAGAACCATCCATCCCAAACCACGTCAACAAGCGCGACAACACGAGTAGATACGGATGAACAGAGCAGATCGAGAGGAACTCACCGCCTTCTCCGCCCTTGGCCTCCTCTTCCCCCATCTGCAACTCCTCCGCATCCGGCTCCTCCGCGCACATGTCGTCGTCGATCGCGCGGCCCGCATCGTCCACCTCCATCATCCTCACCGCGTGCGCCACCCCCACAGGCTTTGGCTTGCCCTTGGCCGCGTTCCCACGGCCACGGGTACCTGCCTTCCCCGCCGCTCGGCGCTGGCGCTTACGGCGTTCAAGCTCGGCCTGGACGTCGGCGTAGGAGGCCGGTCGGGACCGACGCCGCGTGGAGCGCCTCGGCTCGGGCGTGACGGCGGACATGGGTGCTGACAAGGCTAGGGGTTTTGGCAGGGTGGTGGTCGTGGCTGCAGGGGTTTAGAAGTGGGGGAAACTGGGGAATGGTTGACTATTTGTATAGAGCCGCAGCCACGGAGAAGGAAAAAAGGTGGAGATCTCAACGGGCGTGAACGCGGGAATGGCGATCGGAGTGGTGGTGGTGTGGGTTTTTCAGCAAACGCCGAAATCCTCTCCTTCACTTTCGGAGCTGCCGTTCTTGCGTACTGGGAAATAGGAAAACATCAGGGCGTATCCGGTGTAATTTGAATTTTGAAACCACGGCCGGGATTATGGAATGTGATGCTGGATGATTGGGCAGGCAGGGGCCGAAATCCTCTCGCTTCCATTTCAGGATCGCATCATGCTCCGACGATCGCTTCCTTTTTTTTCCAGATGGACGATCACGTTGTTGAGTTTAGAGAAGAGGAGAGATCCAATATATATCCGGTGTTCTCTCCTTTACTGTCGGAGTTGCCGTTCTTATGCCTTCTGTTACGTCCGATGTGGTTTGAATTTTGAAACCACGGAGGGGATTATGAAATGTGAGATACCCGATGAATGGGCAGGCGTGAACCGAAATTCTCTATGTTACCATCTGAGGATCGTACTGTACTCCCACGATCGCATCGTTGAGGTTACAGAGAAGGAGATATCGGGTATTCCTAATCGTGGCAGCTATAGATTTAGCGCTAACGTGACGCGGGGTCGCTCCCTGACACGGGTTCCTTCTATTAATTTGGCGGCACACAGACACAACTGCATGCGGCTCGATCTAAGTAAACCAAAAAGGAAACAAGATGGGAATAAGGTCGAGGAAGAGAATCCGAACCCCAGGAAGCGATCCGCCGCCCCGCCGGCGGCGACGGCTTGTTCTCCCTTGGTCGGCGGAGCGGAGGGACTGGGCGGCGTTGCCCCGCGACGTGCTGTGGGTCATCTGGAGCCTTGTCCCGCAGGCCGACATCCTCTGCTGCGCGGGCCTCGTGTGCGCCTCGTGGCGGCGGCTAGCCCTCGACGAGCCGCTCCTGTGGCGGCGCATCGACCTCCCCGTCGGAAAACAGCCGGCGCGGTGGCGGCCGATGGCGTATGCCGCCGTGCGGCGCAGCGCCGGCCGCTGCGAGTCCTACCGCGGCCACGTCAGTGGTTCCTTCCTGCGCTTCCTCGCCCGCAGGTACGCACGCATCAATCGATCTCGTCTCACCTCTCATCAGTCTCTCACGTGAGCTCTACTGAATCTCCCAACCTGATTGCCACTGCGTTCCTACTTGGAGCGCGCCATCTCTAAGGAGCCTCCACGTGACGAACCGGTTTGACATGCCCAGCGAGAAGTTCATGACGGTGCTGGCGAAAAAGCTCCCTCTGCTAAAGCAGTTCGTGGTATCGCGCGGCGAGTGCCACAATGCCTCATAGTCGCTCTCGTCAACAACTGCCCACGCCTCCAGCTGCTCGACGCCTCCGGCTGTCACGCAAGGTGTCCCTGTCCCATCGACGACACGATGCAAGCAAAGCTGCAGAGCAAGATCAAGGATCTCCGGCTGCCGCGCCTGGACGTCCGCTGCCGAGGAGGATATTCGAAAGCTTTGGTGAGGATGGGCTGCTGCGGGCGATTCCTCTCACGTTTCGAGCTGTCGGGCTGTGAAGCCTGCCAATCATGTAGTGGCATCCTGGCAGGCAGAGTAGCTCGGGAGCACCTAGTCTCCGACCTGCGCAGAGCGGAATGCACTCCGCCCGCGCGCAGACCGTTTTGGGCCACGGCCCACGACCCCCGCGTGCCTCCTTCTTCCTCTTATCCTCTCCATCCTCCTCCGCATCTCCTCCGCCTCCGACCTTCTTCGTCTCCGGCCGCTCCCCCGCAACCACCGCCGGCCAGATCGCCTGCTCCCGGCCCCCCGTGCTTGGCGCCGCCTCCGCGCCCCGCCCTGCTCCAGCCGCCACCTCCGCCGGTCCGCCGCCCGCGGGCCGGCCATCCCTCTAAACCCCCCACCCACCTTCTTCTCCGGCGCCAGCCACCCGAACCTGCACCCCCCCTCGTTAAGTTTCTACCTCACCTCCACCTGCGCCGCCACGGTGGAGGTCCATTCCTCGGCGCCGCTACGGTGAGGTCCATTCCTCGCCTGGCCGGCGACATCGCGGCCAGCCACGCCGTCCCCGTCGGCGACGAGGTCGGTCGCGCTCGTCGACGCTCTTCTCCACCTTCGTCCTGCTCCAGCCGCTCTTCTCCGTCTTCCTCCTCTCGGTCGCTCCGCCGGGCGTGTTGAGTACTGGGCCAGGACCATCCGTGTCAGGGGGTACGCGGGAGCGAATGCGCTCTGCCGTACGCGGCAGATTTGCCGAGTAGCTCGCCCTGAGCTCCAGATTTTTCCTTCGGCAGCATGGGCTGATAATCGGACTACATCCTTTGTCGATTAACACAGCAGCTGAGTCTTGTGTGCGCCTTTTGAGTTGTTTCGGCCTAGCAAGCCCGTGTGGCGTTTGCGGGGAGGATATAATGTCTGAGCTGTGTAGCATTCGACTGAAAAAAAAACGATGAAAGCGTTCCCCATTTTCTGTCTCTGAACTCTCATGCTCTGATTTATTTTCCCACGTACCCTCTTTGCTCGATCCGTATTATCTCTAGATCGTGCGGGAATGATATGAACTCGAAAAAAGTAATGTCGAGAACTTATACGGACTGATATGAAAGCGGGTGTTTGTCAGCGGTAGGTACCCCCTAAATCATGCATACTTTTTTTTTTAGGGAAGCAACAGGACTCCGTCCTGGTGCGGGATTTTATTAAAATCAAACAATGGTTACATTGTTTATGAGTTTACCAACAATAAAGCTAAGGGGTTCATCGACTCAATTATAAGAGATTTTATCGAAAAACAGGACCTAGCTAACTCATGGGCAACTCCATTTGCTTCCCTCTGACAATAAATAAAAGAAACTCTTCCAATCCGTGTCACGATATCAATGCAATCTACAAATCCGACTCAGCTATGATATTATTACAGCCATTTCTATTTGCAAGTGCTAGCCTTTCCTTCAACGCCATTGCTTCCGCCGCAGCAGCCGAGGCAATATTTGGAAGATATACAGTAGAGGCTGCTATGAATCGACCCTCATAATCCCAAAGTACAGCTTGTGTAGATCCTGCAAAAACATCAGCATGAAACGAACCATTAACGTTTAGCTTCACGTGTCTAGGGTTAGGCCTCATTCATCGTTCTTGTGGCACTCTAGACCTCAACATGGCTTTAGCCGCATTGGCCGCAATGCTTAAAACTGACATTCTGCATTGGGACATAGGAGGAAAATTTTCATCATGTGTACGTCGTTGTCGAATCCACCAAAGGTACCAGCAAGCGACACCAATTGTTTCCTTAACACCCAAATTATCAATTCCCAAAATGCCAAAATTTTGACTTCGAAGGAGAAACTCCAGAACTGCAGACCCAACCTGATCTACAGCAATAATAACATCTTAAATTCTTGTGTTTAGTCCAAGTAAAATCCAAATCTCCTGTGACGTAGGGCATTGGAATAAAAGGTGAGAGATGTCCTCATGTGCAAGATTACAGATCGCACATTTTCCACTTATTCCAACATGTCGATTGACCAAAATAGATTTTAAAGGGAAAATTCCGTGTAAAATACGCCAGATAATTATTTTTCACCTTAATCGAAATCCTCAGTTTTCATATTACCTTACAAAGTGGGTTATCCGCCGCCGGACGTGGAAGAGCAAGATGATTTGCGGACGGTCCAAACCTATGTTTCCATTGAAGGTGGTAGCCGGACCTCACTGTATATTGCCCATGTTTGGTATGGTTTGATGCCACAAAATTATCAAAACCATTATTATTCAAAGGGATCCGAAGAATTCGGTTCACATGAACCGGATAAAAAAAATCTCATTTATCAATTCTTCCTTCCATTGTCCCGTTATTGGATCGATCAACTCTGAAACCTTAATAAGTCACTTCTCCTCTCGGTGTAATCATCCTCCTATCCGCACTTGAAGGAATCCACGGATCAGAATATATGTAAATATTTTCTCCATTACCTACCCACCAAATATAACCTCTTTTAAAAGTTGTAAGACCCGCTAGAATACTCTGCCATGTGAAAGAAGATCCAGCCTTCGGTCCAGCCTTTAAAATGTCACAGTGAGAATAGTACTTGGCACGTAACACTCTAGCACACAGGAAATCAGGTTCACTGATCAGCCGCCACACCTGTTTAGCTAGCATAGCTAAATTAGAATAGTGAAATAAGTCTCGAAACCTCATGCTCCTTCTCTCTTGGGCATCATCACCCCACCACAAACTGTGATATGGCACCTGTCATTCTTTTGCATACTCTATTGGAATCTGAAACACTGACATATGATATATTGGGATCGCTTGAGTAATCGCTTTTAGGAGAATTTCTTTTCCACCAATGGATAATTGTTTCTCTTTCCAACCATTAATTTTTCAGATGATCCTTTCCACAAAATGTAAGAAATAAATACCGAAAAGCTAGACATTACTGATGGAAGGACGTGATAACCGCCGGTTGGTTAATTTGTTTTTTCCTTCTTCCGTCATTTTAGGGTTGTAAATGCTCCTCGTGATTTCATGTGAGTTCGTAACTCATATCCGGTAAGAATTAGTTGTATATGTAGTGTTATGCGGCCAACTAATCCCATACTTAAACCGAAATTTTTCGTATTTATGGAAACAAAAATCCCAATTCCGATACCGAGACCGTTTAGCCAGAAAATATTGTACTACCTCCGTTCCTTATAGTAAGTCATATCTTTTAATTCAAAGATCAACATAGTGTAACTTTGACCAATTTTGTAGATTAAAATATGAATATTTATAAAATTTAGTTAATGTACAGTAAAAGTAGATTCTATGGTGAGTTAGTGAGTCTATTCATATTGATTTGGTATTCAAAATATTGATATTTTTATCTACAAGATCGGTCAAAGTTGAATTGTGTTGACTTTGGACTAAAAATATACGACTTACATTAAGCAACAGAGGAAGTACCTCAGTTTTCACCAAAAATTTAATCCAATATTTATTTCTACCTTTTCCCCCAAAAGTCGGGACTTTAATCCCCGTTTTTATCCCTAGTACTCCCCCGTCCAGGTATTTAGGTCCTGCAACAAAAATCTATTTGTCCCAAATTACCTCCATACTAAGGCCCGTAAGCATTAACTCACATAACAAACCGTGCCAAAATAAACTCCTAGTTACCCATTTGCATTGATTTGACTAATTAATTAGTGTTGCATGGCCAATGAAAACCGGCGCTGGTGCTTTTTGCATGCGGTTAGTGTGAACACTATATTGAATGGCCAATGAATTAGCTAGCTTAAACGTTTGTGAACATCATTCACTCGGCCTATCAGATTGCACTTTTTGTTTTGTTTTGAGGGTAATCAGATTGCACCTTGGTCGCAGCGCTTATTACTAGAGGCCTAATAAATCTGGACGGAGGGAGTAGAATTGTTTCATGGGTCGAAACTCGAAAGGGACCATTCCGTTGCAATTCCATGTTTCGTGGTAGCTAGGTTTAGCGTCGATTTGCTAAGATTGAAGCCAACGTGGACACGGGGTCGCACCTTGACCGCCTGACGCAGGGGACCCACGGTCTCCGTGTCTCTGTTCTTTGCGTAGACCTTTTTCTTCTGTACGGGCACCTCTTCCTTCTACTAATCTGGCGGCACACCACTGTATGTGGCTCGATCTAGGTCAACCAAAAAAACAAGATGGGAATAAGGTCGAGGAGGAGAAGCAGAACCCCGGCGAGCGATCCGTCCACTCTTCCGCCGTCCCGCCGCCGCCGGCGGCTTTATCTCCCTTGGTCGGCGGAGCGGAGGGACTGGGCGGCGTTGCCCCGCGACGTGCTGTGGGTCATCCTGAGCCTTGTCCCGCAGGCCGACATCCTCTGCTGCGCCGGGCTCGTGTGCGCCTCCTGGCGACGGCTAGCCCTCGACGAGCCTCTCCTGTGGCGGCGCATTGACCTCCCCTTCGAAGAGGACGAGGACGGAGACCCGCCGGCGGGGTGGCATGCGATGGCGCGTGCCGCCGTACGGCGCAGCGCCGGCCGCTGCGAATCCTACCGCGGTCACGTCAACAGCGACTTCCTGCTCTTCCTCGCCAACAGGTATCGATCGATCGGTCTCGTCTCGCGTCTCACCTCTCCTTAATGTACGTATGCTGATAACCATTTGTGCATGCTTGCAGAGCGCCGTCGCTGCGGAGCCTCCACGTGACAAGCCGGCTCTGCGTGCCCCGCGAGGAATTCCTAAAGCTGGTGACGAATCTCCCTCCGCTGGAGCAGCTCGTGCTGTCACACGGACTGATCCAGATGGCCTGGTTGGCCGCTCTCGTCGACCAATGCACACGCCTCCAGCTACTCGACGCCGACGGCTGTCGCACCTGGCGTTCGATCAGCAAAACGCTGCGTGAGAAGCTGGAGCGCAGGGTCAAGGATCTCCGGCTGCCACGCCTAGCCGGCAGGTGCGGAGGAGGGCCGTATATACGATTACCCCGACGCTCGGGCCGCTAAGACAGGATCTTATGGGCCTTTTTTGTATCCAGTTACTGTCTACTTAGAATCAGTTAATGAACGAATTATCTAGTCGCATCAGCTTCAGGCTTTTCCTTCCGCATTATGTGATCGATAATGATAACCTTACTTCCTACGTAGGACACCTGGGAAACCGAAATGGCTATTCGTCCAGCGCGCGAGCGCTCGCTCGGTGTGTCTCCGCGCGTGACGCATCGGTCCCCTCCGTCGTATGATTCCATCTACTGAGGATTTGTCGTTTCGCGGATGCTCAGGGGAACGTAGAGAAGATGCGCGTGATGGAAGTGCATGCACGTGCTGTGACTGGCTAATTACTAATCCTATCCTATATCATTTCTTAATCTTGCCGCAGCATGTAGCTACGCCTAATGCATGCACGTAATTGTGTAGTTGTCCCCGTCTATTTTTGCATTTCCCTTTCTCCTTTTGTCATCTCGGGTATTCACCGCGATTACATTTAAAACCAGGACCTAAAGAGCATCTGTACGAACACGCTGAAATTTTGTCTAGCACCTTCCAAATTGTGTTTGACACTTGTCCAATCCATTCTGGGTGGCTTTCCACACTGGTAGGGCTGGACCTGAAGCTCGAGGCTCGAGGCTCGGCTCGGGCTCGGCTCGGCTCGAAGGTGGTGCAAGCCAAGACTAGACCTTCCAGACAAGGCTCGAGGCTCGACAAGCCGGCTCGGTGAAGCTCGCAAGCCGGCTCGAAGGCTCGATGAAATAAAAAAATTTGGCATGGCCTTTGCCAAAAATGTAGCATTTGACAATTGTAATCAGCAATAGATCATGAATATATGGTTGTTTCATCAAGCAATAAGTTTACCAAAGGTATATTTATCAGGAATTAAGAGATTCTATATAGCAAATATGTCCTATCATTTTAGCGAGGAACAAACGATGTTGATCTCACAACAAAGAAGCATAACATCTGGAACATATGCTATATTGCAGTAATCAAGGAAGATAACATATTGTTATAACTAGCAAGTTCCTAGGGAGATGAGGAGATCCATAATGCATAAAAACAGGACTCACTGTTGTACAATGTACTCATGTACATCAATTAAAGAATAAATGCATATTACATCAATCTTGGACGGTTGGACCACTCATAACTATCATATGTTGAAATGCACCGGAGAAACACAAAGTCATGAAAACAACTAAATAGCCTAAAGGATATGATAATGTGAATTGGTACAATATTTCCTCACAGGAAATGACTAAATGAGCAGTGACTACAAGTGCTAAATAAAACGAATCGATTGAGTGGAACCAGTCTTAGCAGCAAGAGATATACAACAAAATTTCCCTCAGAGTGAAATTGACAGAATCATCTAGGATACAACAATAACAGAGAGCAAAGGACGAGTTGAAAAATTATGATTCAGAAAATAAAAGCATGCTAGTGGGATAATACAAAGCATTTTGAGAGTGAGGCAGTCTAAGCCAAGCTTCAGACTCGTGATTCCACAGCTCCTTGTTTAACAGAATGAAACTTGACAGCATAATTCAGACAACAATCTAAGCAATGACCTAAAGCTTGGAGGATTGAAAGTTTAACAGCATAATTCGTGCAACTGGTGAAGAACGAAGACGAGGACGGAGGACAGCAAGGTAACGAAGACGAGGACGGAGGACGCCGGCGGCCACTGGACTGGAAGCACGGCGATGGCGCGTCGGCGCCGCGCGGCGTGCTCGTCCAGGCATCCTAGATCGATGGACGGCGGTCGGCGGACCTTGAACGTCTTCATTACCCAGGCGAGCTACGGGGGAGGCGGAGATCCATGGGAAGCAGACGGCGGTGGTGGCGGCCGGCGTCGGCGGCGGTGGTGGCGGCCGGCGGCGGGGTAGCCCTAGCGAGCGCGATGGGGAAGGATGATGTCTACGCACGCTTCTATTCTTGTAGACAGTGTTGGGCCTCCAAGTGCAGAGGTTTGTAGAACAACAGCAAGTTTCCCTCAAGTGAATCACCCAAGGTTTATCGAACTCAGGGAGTAGAGGTCAAAGATATCCCTCTCAAGCAACCCTGCAATTAAGATACAAGAAGTCTCTTGTGTCCCCAACACACCTAATACACTTGTCAGATGTATAGGTGCACTAGTTCGGCGAAGAGATATTAAAATACAAGTAATATGGATGATTATAAGTGGTAATTGCAATCTGAAATAAAAATGGCAGCAAGCAAACATGTAGCAGAACTGGTTGTAAACGGTGTTTCAATGCTTAGAAACAAGGCCTAGGGATCATACTTTCACTAGTGGACACTCTCAACAATAATAATATAATTGAATACATAGATATTTCCTCCTCACTATGCTACTCTGAATTATTCTCTCGTTGGATAACGAACACCAATCCACTGCGTAGGGCTATAACAGCACACCTTAAAGTCGCATTCCACATCTAGGGAACCCCACACTGTCAACTTGAGCGCCCTAAATAGTACTAGACAAACACCGCAATTTCATAGAGACATCCAACGCAAATAATAACTCATGATAAGTATTCCTGTTATCTTTAGCCTAAGAGCCACACACGGGGCGCACACTGTCAACTTCGCACCGTGGGACAAAGGTGACTCCGGAGATTACATTAATAAAACCACTTGAGTAGCATATAAGATAATGAAGAGTAACATCTATGGATTCAACTAGATTACAAAGCTCATGATCACATAAAGATCACACCATGGGAGAGAGAGATAAACCACATAGCTACCGGTAGAGCCCTCAGCCCCGATGAAGAACTACTCCCTCCTCATCATGGGAGGCAGCAACGGTGATGAAGATGGCGGTGGCGTCGATGGAGATGGCTCCGGGGGCAATTCCCCGTCCCGGCAAGGTGCCGAAACAGAGACTTCTGTCCCCCGAATTAGGGTTTTTGGTGGCGGCGGAGCTACGGAACTTTCTGAGAAATCGTCGATTCTTTAGGGTTTTCGGGGTAGGAGCAATATATAGGCCAAAGGGCGTCGCGAGGCGGTGCACGAGGAGGCGACACCACCCCTCGGCGCCGGTGGGCCCTTGGCCGCGCCGAGCCCACGTGTGGGGCCCTCGTGGCTCCACTTCGCCTCTCCTTCGGACTCCAGGTGTCTTCTGATAAAATAGGGGCCTCCGTAAATTTTCGTCCAATTCCGAGAATATTTCCAGACTAGCTTTTCTGGAATACAAAAACAGCAGAAAACAGGAACTGGCGCTTCGGCATCTTGTTAATAGGTTAGTCCCAGAAAATGCATAAAATGGTATGAAGTGTATGTAAAACATGTAGCAATTGGTATAAAACAAGCATGGAACATCAAAAATTATAGATACGTTTGAGACGTATCAGCATCCCCAAGCTTAGTTCCTGCTCGTCCTCGAGTAGGTAAACGATAAAAACAAAATAATTTTTGAGGTGACATGCTACCATCATAATCTTGATCATATAATATTGTAAGGCACATGTAAATGAATGAAGTGATCCAAGTCAATGGTCTATAGTTTGCTACCAAATAGATAATGAGTAAACAATGAATCACACAAGCTAAACGTTTTCATGAATAGTACTTTCGAGACAAGCATCAAACAGTTTTGCATAAGAGTTAACTCATAAAGCAATAGTTCTAATAAAAGGTATTTAATCAACACAAAGGAAGAATTAAGTTTCAGCATTTGCTTCAACTTTCAACATATTTATCTCATGGATATCGTCAACACAAAGTAGTATAACAAGTCCAATACGTTGCATATAACGCATGTTGTAACAAAGTTGACACTAGTGTTTGCTTGTGGAAGACAGAAAGAATAGGAAAACTGACTCAACATAAAAGTAAAAGAAAGGCCCTTCGCAGAGGGAAGCAGGGATTAAGTCATGTGCTAGAGCTTTTAGGTTTTTGAAAGCATATAGAGATTGCATAAAATATTTGATACTCCTCCCAACCTTGCTAACACAAGCCATGGCTAACCGAATCCTCGGGTGCCTTCCATCAATCACATACCATGGAGGAGTATCTATTTTTGAGAGGTGTTTGTTAATTGTCAACGAATGGTAGCGGGTGAGAACAGTATTCTACCTGTCAAACGGACTTTTAAGAGCGGCTCCCATGAAGGACGTTATTTCTACCAGCAAGGCAGATCATCCCTCTTTCTCTTTGGTTTACACACGCAGGTATTTCACTGTTTGTCATTGCTTACTGATGAATCAGGGCAAAAGTGTGAAGAGAATTAATGGTTAAAGTTGTAATTAATTGGGACTGGGCACCCCGTTGCCAGCTCTTTTTGCAAAATTAGAGGATAAGCGGATGTATATGCCGCTAGTCCAGGTGTAAAAGTCCATTTGACAAATAGAATAAAGAATAACCACACTAATTCCTCATGAGCTAGTAAACATTGACACAAAAAGGGAATAATAACATTTTGAATAATTTAAAGGTAGCACATGAAAAATTTACTTGGAGTGGCAAGGAAATACCACATATAGGTAGTTATGGTGGACACAAATGGCATGGATTTTGGCTCAAGGATTTGGATGCACGAGAAGCATTCCCTCTCAGTACAGAGTTTAGGCTAGCAAGGTTTATGTAAGCAAACAAGAATATCAACCCGTACACCAAGTTTTATATGACAAACATATTGCAAACGTTATAAGACTTCATACCGTCTTCCTTGTTAACCAAACCCTGTTATTAGAAAATATCTAGACCTTAGAGATACCACCGATGCAAACCAAATTTTCAACAAGCTTTACGGTAGTTCTTCACTAATAGGCTTAACTCATGATGCACAAATTTAATCATGATCTACTTGTTAACTCAAAACAATTGACAAGCATCAAGTTATCCAAATTAGTGATCTACAAGATTATGCAAGTTTTTCCTTATA
Organism: Poa pratensis; assembly: GCA_947311845.1. Lineage (NCBI taxonomy): Eukaryota > Viridiplantae > Streptophyta > Magnoliopsida > Poales > Poaceae > Poa > Poa pratensis. Next base: position 37,747,250 of record CAMZMU010000082.1, on the reverse strand, counting down.
CCAATTACCACATGCAACATTTTCTGAACCAACCAAACACCAATCAATTTATTTCAACAACTCTCCAAACAATATAAGTGAAGCAAGAGAGTACTTTCTAAAAGAAAGCTAATAGCTCTGACAAGAGATACATGAAAACAAGAGCTAAAAGCTGAACAGCGCTAGATATGAATACTCAACAAATATAAGTGAAGAATAGGAGTATTCTCATGAAAAAGCGGAGCGTGTCTCTCTCCCAATCAAGAATGCTAGGGTCCAGTCAAGCTTTATTGAAAATAAAAGTACAATACTGAAAATAAAAGCACACAGACGCTCCAAGAAAAGCACATATGATGTGAAAGAATTAAAATATAGTTTCACTAGAGATGACCTGATAATTTTGCCGATGAAGAAGGGGATGCCTTGGGCATCCCCAAGCTTAGACGCTTGAGTCTTCTTGAAATATGCTGGGGAGATCCATGGGAGCCTCCCCAAGCTTGAGCTCTTCACTCTTCTCCATCCTATTATATCACTCTTCCCTCTTGACCCTTGAAAACTTCCGTCACACCAAACTCAAAGCAAATCTCATTAGAGGGTTAGTGCACAATCAAAAACTCACATGTTCTATAAAGACGCAATATGACTTGTTACTTTAAACATTAGCTACTGCCACTGATGTTATGTGAAGCTCTTCCACCCAAAAAAGAATTTCACTCAACACTAGTAAAAGAGAGAATGCAAAATAAAAGGCATAATCTGTCTAAAACAGAACAGTCCGCAAAGACGAATTTTTTCGAGGCACTTACGACGCTCAGATCGAAAAACTTTGAACTAACGAAAGATTCAGACATACATAAAGATTACGCACAAAATTTTCAGATTTAATTAACAACTGGTGATTTTAGGAATTTCGTACAGTGAACAGCAAAAATCTGTTTCTGCGCAGCAATCAAAATTAGCATCATCTTAACACTAGAGGCTACTCTTGGCACAACAATGCAAGAAAATAAAGATACAAAGGAGTTGCTACAGAAGTAAACAAACTCCTTGACTCAAATAAAGAAAAATTGCAGAAATAAAAATAATGGGTTGCCTCCATAAGCGCTTTTCTTTAAAGCCTTTTAGCTAGGCATGTGATTTTGATGATGCTCTCATATGTATAAGAGTTGAATATAAAGAGCATCAAGAAGCAAATATCAAACACATTTAAGTCTAACCCACTTCCTATGCAAAGGAATCTTGTAAGAAAATAAATCAATAAAGCACAAAGTGACTAGCATAGGAAGGCAAAACAAGTGCAACTTCAAAATTTCAACATAAAGAGAGGAGACTTAATATTATTGAGATATATGAAACCGTGTCTCCCTCTCTCATAAGGACCAGTAGGTCTTAAAGTACCCAGCAAATAAAAGCAAATCAAGAGAAAGCTCAAAACCTTCATCATAAAGAGAAGAAATTTAGTAACATGAAGATTTCTATAACCATACTTTCCTCTCTCAAAATAATTTTCAGTGGCATCATGAATAAACTCAACAATATAGCTATCACATAAAGCATTCTTATCATGATCCACATGCATAAAATATCATTACTCTCCACATAAGCATAATCAATTTATTAGTAATAGTGGGAGTAAAACTATCACAACCATCATTGTAATCATCATAAATTGCAGGCATAGTATAATCATAATAAACTTTATCCTCCATAGTAGGTGGCACCAAAATACCACTATCATTATAATCATCATAAATTGGAGGCAAAGTATCATCAAAGAAAATTTTCTCCTCAAAACTTGGGGGACTAAAAATATCATATTCATCAAAACCAGCTTCCCCAAGCTTAGACTTTTCCATAGCATTAGCAATAATGGTGTTCAAAGAATTCATGCTAATAAAATTGCTACCACTATTATGCAAACAAATTTCCATAGGTTTTTTAATTTTCTCTTCAAAAGCATCATGTCCTAACTCAAGATAAATTTCATAAGCTCTCTAATTTTTTTGTTGTTTTCCATTAAGCCTAACTAGTGAAATAAAAACAAGAAACAAAAAGATATAATTGCAGAATCTAAAGGAAATACCTTCGAGCACTCACACGTCAGCAACAGTGCTAGAAAATAGCTAAGTAGCTGGAGGATGTGAGTACCTTTTACCTTACCTCCCCGGCAACGGCGCCAGAAAATAGCTTGATGTCTACGCACGCTTCTATTCTTGTAGACAGTGTTGGGCCTCCAAGTGCAGAGGTTTGTAGAACAGCAGCAAGTTTCCCTTAAGTGAATCACCCAAGGTTTATCGAACTCAGGGAGGTAGAGGTCAAAGATATCCCTCTCAAGCAACCCTGCAATTAAGATACAAGAAGTCTCTTGTGTCCCCAACACACCTAATACACTTGTCAGATGTATAGGTGCACTAGTTCGGCGAAGAGATATTAAAATACAAGTAATATGGATGATTATAAGTGGTAATTGCAATCTGAAATAAAAATGGCAGCAAGCAAACATGTAGCAGAACTGGTTGTAAACGGTGTTTCAATGCTTAGAAACAAGGCCTAGGGATCATACTTTCACTAGTGGACACTCTCAACAATAATAATATAATTGAATACATAGATATTTCCTCTTCACTATGCTACTCTGAATTATTCTCTCGTTGGATAACGAACACCAATCCACTGCGTAGGGCTATAACAGCACACCTTAAAGTCGCATTCCACATCTAGGGAACCCCACACTGTCAACTTGAGCGCCCTAAATAGTACTAGACAAACACCGCAATTTCATAGAGACATCCAACGCAAATAATAACTCATGATAAGTATTCCTGTTATCTTTAGCCTAAGAGCCACACACGGGGCGCACACTGTCAACTTCGCACCGTGGGACAAAGGTGACTCCGGAGATTACATTAATAAAACCACTTGAGTAGCATATAAGATAATGAAGAGTAACATCTATGGATTCAACTAGATTACAAAGCTCATGATCACATAAAGATCACACCATGGGAGAGAGAGATAAACCACATAGCTACCGGTAGAGCCCTCAGCCCCGATGAAGAACTACTCCCTCCTCATCATGGGAGGCAGCAACGGTGATGAAGATGGCGGTGGCGTCGATGGAGATGGCTCCGGGGGCAATTCCCCGTCCCGGCAGGTGCCGAAACAGAGACTTCTGTCCCCCGAATTAGGGTTTTTGGTGGCGGCGGAGCTACGGAACTCTTCTCGAGAAATCGTCGATTCTTTAGGGTTTTCGGGGTAGGAGCAATATATAGGCCAAAGGGCGTCGCGAGGCGGTGCACGAGGAGGCGACACCACCCCTCGGCGCCGATGGGCCCTTGGCCGCGCCGAGCCCACGTGTGGGGCCCTCGTGGCTCCACTTCGCCTCTCCTTCGGACTCCAAGTGTCTTCTGATAAAATAGGGGCCTCCGTAAATTTTCGTCCAATTCCGAGAATATTTCCAGACTAGCTTTTCTGGAATACAAAAACAGCAGAAAACAGGAACTGGCGCTTCGGCATCTTGTTAATAGGTTAGTCCCAGAAAATGCATAATAATGGTATGAAGTGAATGTAAAACATGTAGCAATTGGTATAAAACAAGCATGGAACATCAAAAATTATAGATACGTTTGAGACGTATCAAAGGACAGAGCACGATGGTCGTCGATGGCCGATGGGGATGGGGACTCAGTTCGAGCGAGTCAACGGGAAAAGGTGATCGATTCATGTTTTTTTAAAAAATGTTGCGGCTCGCGAGCCGGCCGAGCCGAGCCTCGAGCTTGTCGAGCCGAGCCTCGAGCCCAGTTTTCAGGAACTTTTTAGAGACAAGCCGAGCCTGGCTCGGCTCGAGTTTTCTCGAGCCTGCCCGAGCCGAGCCTCGAGCCGGCTCGGCTCGGCTCGATTCCAGCCCTACACACTGGCACCCCCAACGACCGGTTCAAAATTTATTCAATGAAACTCAGCAAATAGGCAAATGTTATTCAAATTTTACTTCTTTTTACACAAAATTGAAAGAAATTTTCCTAAACTAAACCCTAGCCGACGTCTAGTTGTTGTCGGAGATGCAGATTACGCCGCCGTCGCAGGGTTCCAGCTGCTGCGACGGTCCTGCCTCCTCCGGCTCCACAACGCTGTCAGTGGTATCTGGCTTCACCTTCATGACCGCTTAGCCTAGACCTGCTCGATGGTGACGCGCATCGCCATGTAGATGCTGGTGCAGTCCTCCGGGTTGAGCGGGTGGCGCGGCGACGACCGTGGTTTGATTGCGGAGTGGAGAGCGCCGCGGTGAAGCCGGACGTATCCCCGTCGCCCACTGGGTCCTAGAGAGGCGATGATACATGCCAATCTGGGGGGGAGGTCATCATCCTGCTGGGGTGCGCCGACATTTGCGCCGCTTTGCTCCTAGGCTCCTCGATAATTTGTAATATTTAACTAGTTCTTTTCTCCTCGATAATTTGTATGATAGTGTGTTGGTAATAATGTTTATAGTATCCCCTCGTGATAAATTGTTTGCTATATGATTGGTAATATTTGACTAGTTCATTTCTAATCCATAACTTGTATGATAGTGTATTGATAATAATGTTTTTAATATCCCCCACCTAATAAATTGTTTGCTATGTGATTGGTAATATTTGAAAGGTCTTTTCTTATCGATAACGTGTATGCTAGTGTATTGGTAATAAACTAATAATGTTTATAGTATCCCCCTCATGATAAATTGTTTGCTATATGATTGGTAATATTTGACTAGTTTTTTCTTATCGATAACTTGTATGCTAGAGTATTGATAATAATATTTTTAATATCCCCACCTGATAATTTGTTTGCTATGTGATTGATAATATTTGACTAGTTTTTTCTTATCGATAACTTGTATGCTAGTGTATTGGTTATAATGTTTATAGTATCCTCCACCTGATAATTTTTTTGCTCTGTGATTGGTAATATTTGACTAGTTTTTTTCTTATTGATAACTTGTATGCTAGTGTATTGATAATAATGCTTATAGTGTCCCCCACCTAATAATTTGTCTGCTATGTGATTGGTGATATTTGACTAGTTTTTTCTTGTTGGTAACTTGTATGCTAGTGTATTGGTAATAATGTTTATAGTATCCTCCACCTGATAATTTGTTTGCTCTGTGATTGGTAATATTTGACTAGTTTTTTTCTTATCGATAACTTGTATGCTAGTGTATTGGTTATAATGTTTATAGTATCCCCACCTGATAATTTGTTTGCTATGTGATTGGTAATATTTCACTAGGTTTTTCTTATCGATAATTTGTATGCTAGTGTATTGGTAATAATGTTTATAGTATCCCCACCTGATAATTTGTTTGCTATGTGGTTGGTAATATTTCACTAGTTTTTTCTTATCGATAACTTGTAAAAATATTTGAAACGTGTTTTCTTATCGATAACGTGTATGCTAGTGTATTCGTAATAAACTAATAATGTTTATAGTATCACCCTCATGATAAATTGTTTGCTATATGATTGGTAATATTTGACTAGTTTTTCTTATCGATAACTTATATGCTAGAGTATTGATAATAATATTTTTAATATCTCAACCTGATAATTTGTTTGCTATGTGAATGATAATATTTGACTAGTTTTTTCTTATAGATAAATTGTATGCTAGTGTATTGGTAATAATGTTTATAGTATCCCCCACCTGATTTTTTTTTTGCTCTGTGATTGGTAATATTTGACTAGTTTTTTTCTTATTAATAACTTGTATGCTAGTGTATTGGTAATAATGCTTATAGTGTCCCCCACCTGATAATTTGTCTGCTATGTGATTGGTAATATTTGACTAGTTTTTTCTTGTCGGTAACTTGTATGCTAGTTTATTGGTAATAATGTTTATAGTTTCCCCCACCTGATAATTTGTTTGCTCTGTGATTGGTAATATTTGACTAATTTTTTCTTGTCGGTAACTTGTATGCTAGTGTATTGGTAATAATGTTTATAGTATCCCCACATGATAATTTGTTTGCTATGTGATTGATAATATTTCACTAGTTTTTTCTTATCGATAACTTGTATGCTAGTGTATTGGTAATAATGTTTATAGTATCCCCACCTGATAATTTGTTTGCTATGTGGTTGGTAATATTTCACTAGTTTTTTCTTATCGATAACATGTATGCTAGTGTATTGGCAATAATGCTTATAGTGTTCCCCACCTGATAATTTGTTTGCTATGTGATTGGTAATATTTGACTAGTTTCTTCTTATTCATAACTCGTATGCTAGTGTATTGGTAATGTTTTTAGTATCCCCACCGAATAAATTCAGTTTTGTACAACCACATTGAAAGTTCTGAGATTGTTGTTTTTCCATCTTTTTGAAAGTGGCAACTTATTCATGTTGAAAGTTATGTACATCTTTTTCTCTCATATTTTCATATGAATGTGAATAAAGGAATAGTTTAAAATTTATTTCCTTCATGTTAAAAATAGATTTTTTTTCCCAGATTAATAGGAGGAATAGTCCAAAAATGGATTTTTTGTTGTTGAAAGTGGCAACTTATTCATGTTGAAAGTTATTTTTTGTTTTGTGCTCTGCCCCAACCGTAGTAGTACAAAGTATGGGTGGTCTGAATTATGATATTGTCATACTAGACTAGTAAGCCAAGTTATTTGTCATTTCTTTTTTTCCTCACCAATATGATTAGGTGTTTTTTTATTGTCTGATGGGTTTCAAAAGTTCTTTTTTGTACTTGTGTGTTTTCCATCAAATTATACGACGCAAAAGTTATTGCTTGGTCGTTACACCAGTAGGAAGTGGTAGCTCTACTTTGTTCAAAAAAATTAAGCTAGTTGGAAGTGGTTTTTTCGATCTCCCACCCATTTAATTTACCCTAAAAATCACTAGCCCAAAAAGGGAATTAATTTTTTGTTTTTGTTTTTCTGTAAGTAAAACCCCAAAAAGGGAATAGGTCTTTTGCAAATATAAATCCAATCTTTTTCTTTTTTGGCGCCAAAAGGGAATTGTTTTTTCCACATCGTACAAAAAATCTTGAGGAAACCTTGGTCGCGTGTGCTAAAAAAAGGGAATAGTCCGATCGGACTCTGCGCGATCGAAAAAAGGGAATAGATCCGACACGATCCGGTCCATAGCAAAAAAAGGGAAACGACTGTAAGCTGACATATTCCGTATATAGGAAAAACTACATGGTCTGAAAACCGATCGACCGATCGGGATCTGTCGCTCGCGCGCAGACTAGCCCAGCCTCCTGGAAACACACGTAAATGTTGGCATGAGGCCAAGACAACGGTGGTAAAGTTTATTACGACCAAAAGCTTGGCGAGTAGAGTAGGTTCCTGCTATCTATGTGGCTGATGGAATTTCATGAATTTTAACTTCTCATTTTCAATGGTGTGTTGATGATAGAGACACCATTAACACTTAACAGGAGCTCGCCCTTTACCTTATCATTTGTTCCGCGTGAGATCATATATTTGGCATTGTGGCCTGATTGAGAAGATAATGATTTTATCATTTGCAAAAAGAAAAAAGAAGAAGTTCTCAACGATGGTAATTGTATTGGACTCATACACAACAATTAAAACTTGAAGGGACCATTATGAGTTAAAAGTGAATAAAACTTGAACGAACTTTTTTGTGCAAAACTTCATTATTTGTGTGAGTTTGGTTTGGCAGATGAGTGACCCGATCGTGGCTCTATAGCACTCTAGGATGGGTCTGAAGCATTTTTTTTTTGATTTTTTTTAAAACTTGAACCATTTCTGAAAATTTGAACATTTTTTAATTTCATACATTTTTCAAATCTGGAGTATTTTTAAGTTTTGAACATTTTTAGAATCTAAACCATTTTTAAATTTTGAACATTTTTCAAATCTGAACCAATTTTGAACAATTTTCAAATTAGACTATTTTTAATTTTGAACATTTTTCAAATGAGTACCATTTTATTTTGTTTTTTTCAAAGATGAACATTTTTAATTTTTAATGTTTTCAAAATAGCAACATTTTTCAAACTAGTAATTCAAATGAACAAATCTGAACTTTTTTAAATTTGAGAAATAAGGAAAATAAAAGCAAATAGAAAAAGAAATCGAAAAAGAAAAAGAAACCGGAAAAATAAACAGAAAAAACCATTCAAAGAAATATGAATAAAAAACCGCCAGGAAGCTACGAGAACCTTCCCAAAAACCGGAAAAAACCCAGTGGAATCCATGGACCTGGACCGGCCCACTAACACAGCTCTGCTCGCTGGAGTGGTAAGCATTGCATCGACGTAACAACAACCGGCGTCGAATAGGTTTCGCCGCCTGCTCGATTAGAGTCTACGGGAGAAGGTCCAAGGGGTTTACCGGTTTGGGCGAGCCTCTTCTACGAGTGGCAAGTGTATGTGCTGGATTGGGCCAAATATGGAAAAGCTAGACTTACGGTCGGAGTGATTCCTGGAGTGATTCCTACGAAAGACGTGGTAACCACCGGTTAGTTAATTCTACTTTTCCTTCTGTGATTTTAGGGATGTAAACGCTCCTCGTGATTTCATGAGAGTCCGTAACTCATATCATGTAAGAATTGGTCCATAGACGTAGCCTTATTCGGTCAAATAATCACATACATAAATCGATTTTTTTGGTATTTATGGAAACGAAAATTCAAATTCCTAAGCCGTTCAGCCAGAAAATGTTGTACTACAGTTTTCACCAAAAACAACCCAATATTTATTTCCACATTTTCCCCTAAAAGTCGGGACTTTCGTCCTCGTTTTTCATTTCTAGTCATAGAATTGTTTCATGGGTCGAAAGGGGCCTTTCCGCTGCAATTCCATGTTTCGTGGTAGCTAGGTTTAGCGTCGATTGTTAGGATTCAGGCCAACTTGATGCGGGGTCGCACCTTGACCGCCTGAGGGGGTCTCCGTATCTCTTTTCTTTCCGTAGACTTTTTTGTTTGAACGGCCGTACGGGCCCCTAAATCTCGAAACGGCTTCTTCTCGAGCGCATGTGGGGCATGTGGCTCGATCTAGGTAAACCTAACAAAACAACATGGGAATAAGGTTGAGGAGGAGAAGCAGAACCCCGGCAAGCGATCCGTCCACGCTTCCGCCGTCCCTTGGTCGGCGAAGGAGCGGAGGGACTGGGCGGCGTTGCCCCATGACGTGTTGTGGGTCATCCTGAGCCTTGTCCCGCAGGCCGACATCCTCTGCTCCGCTGGACTCGTGTGCGCCTCCTGTCGACGGCGAGCCCTCAATGAGCCGCTGCTGTGGCGGCACATCGACCTCCCGTCGAAGTGAACGAGGACGGGAAACCGCCGGTGCGGTGGCGGGCGATGGCGTGCGCGAGTCCTACCGGGACCGTGCCAGTTGTTCCTTCCTTCTCTTCCTCGCCCGCAGGTACGTATACGTACGCATGCATCAATGATCAATCTCTGCCGAACCTGATTGCCATTGGTTTCCTATGCATGCCCGCCCTGCTGGCTACTTTCAGCGCGCCATCTCTGCGGAGCATCCACGTGACGAGCCGGTTTGACATGCCCAGCGAGACGGCCATGACGGTGCTGGCGAAGAAGCTCCCTCTGCTAGAGCAGTTCGTGGTATCGCAGGGCGAGAGCGACAATGCCTGGTTAGTCGCTCTCGTCCACCACTGCCCACGCCTCCAGCTGCTCGACGCCTCCGGCTGTCACACATCGTGTCTGATCAACGACACGATACAATCGAGACTGGAGAGCAAGATCAAGGATCTCCGGCTGCCGCACCTGGTCGTCCATCGCGGAGAACCGATATGGCGGTTTGGGGGGATTCAGGCTCGTCAGACGGGTCGTTTGTGTGGACAGCCAAAACCTGCCGGCCGGGCTGTGAAGCCTGTGATGATCCTATGGTGTTTTTTCTCTCTCTATAAAGGCCAAATCTTTTGCTACTGAATCACAAAACGACATGTGAAGTGGCCGATGATGAAATTGCTTGATATTTTTTCTTTCCAATAAATCAGTAACCATTCTTTAAACATATATAATAGTTCATTTCATGGATCAAGTTCCACGAGTAGGCTGGTTTATATCCTGCTTTTTGATTACCTAATGCATCAAGTGAGTAGATGTTGGCATTTCACAACTTTCGGGTTGTTTTTTCTTTGAAACGAGCCAAAAGTTTTGAAGGGTATACATTAATATCCGGAGATACCAATTACATCTAACCTCTGCAACAGCTCAATGCCCTAATGGCATTACGGATGCACACATCCAATAAAAGAGAAAAAGAAACTAAAAAAGAAAAGTCCCGCTACCGAGTTCAAGTCCTTATAGCAACAGCACAACCAACACCAAGACAACACTTGATGTCCAAATTCTTCAAAAGCAACGTCTTAAAGATGAAACAGTGCACAAGAGTCGTCGTTGCCGGATCATAAATCTTGGATTTTCAACCTGCAGATAATTCCCGCTCTTAAAAAATGCCTTCAGCATGGCCATTGCCAGACACAACCAATTAAGTACATACCTTGTATTTTCAACCTGAAAGGTAAGACTTTGAACTTCACCTCTGCTGCCGCCTCCACTTACATATCGCTGCTATGATTCCTGAAACTTCAAGAAAGTTCCTTATCGCCTCTAAGACTCCAATCACCATAGCTAGTCTTCCAATCTCGACTTACATGACATTCTCCGCCTCTGACTTCACCATGGATTTGCCCATGAAAGCAACAGAAGCAGAGCTTCACGCCGCTCCCTCCGGCGCGACTGAATCCGACCCGATCCAGCAATCTCTAGGCATAAACGACCATGCGAGATTGTCGGTGGAGCCTTCCGGAACCTGGCATGTACTCCGGCCAGATCAAGGAGTATAGGCATCAGGCAGATCTTCCTCTAGGCGCAACAGGAACCCTAGGACCGCCGCCATTAATCAAGCAAAACCAGCAGGCTCCCATGCCGCCGGTCAGAACAACAGAGGAGAAGGCAACCACGACGCTCCGGCTCGCGCCAGGCCACAACCATAAGCCAAGGCGACCCAAGACACGACCCCACGGCTAAGGGCAGCAGAGAGGACACGGTGTAGGGTTTCTGGAGGATCCCCAAAACCATGCGCCTCCACAGCCACGTCGCCACAGGGATCACCACCACCACCCTGACAGGGCACCGCCCTGGCCACGAGGCCACCAAGGGAAGCCGCCACTGCTGCAAGTCCAGGGGCGCTGCCCTGGCCTCCGCGCTTGATCTTTTCCGCAGTGGTCGCCCCAGCGTCACTTGGAGTTGACCGCCGCATCCACCCGCGCCCCGGCACCTTCGGCGCCAAGGCCTGCCGCCGTCGTGGCCGACGCTGGCGGCAGCGGCGGTGGGAGGGACGTCGTTCAGAGGCTTTGGCGGCGCTAGGGTTTGGCCTCTAGCGCCGCCCCGGGGAGCGGACACGAGAGGCAAAAAAATCCTTTTCCTCTGACTTCCTTCACATACTTCACTGATCTGCTATAATTTCTGGCCGTATATGGCGATTCTATGATTTCTGGTAGTTTATGGTGACTCTATGATTTCTGACGTTGTATGACAATCCTATGATTTATTGTAACCATTTTCATATGTTACATCCCAAGTATTTGTAAACATATCAAATGTGTTGTAATATGGTTTGCATTGCAATAGAAATTGGGTGGTAACCTCACCACTTCGTACATATGGAGTGATCATAATCAAATGTGGCTGCAAACCAAACGGTTGCCACACACATTTGCCAAATATATGTCAGGATATATGGTTACAATCCAAACACTAGCCACAGTTTGGTTGCCAAAACTGTGCTAAGGTTAGGCTGTCAACCAAACAACCTCTTTTTAGCCATAACTTAGTCATGCCATAACTACGGCACGCGCCTAACCTTAGTCACGGTAAACTATGGTCGCGAACCAAACATGCCCTAATTCTTCTCCTTTCCGTGTGTACCCATCAGATTTCCTTTTTTTCCTTTTACGGCATAATTTTCAGTTACTTATAAGTTTCCAACATATTTGATTCTTAATTCTTGGTTGTATCAGCTTCTTGCGGGCTGGAGAACCAAAGCCACAATATCTCAGGTTTCACGTATTATTTATGTCCCATTTAACGCCGAATATATAACGTCAAAGCTGGTTTTTAAATCCTACGTATATAACCACCTCTACAAATCTTTATAACAAGATGACGATCATATAAGAAAATATAATAAGTGCAACATTTTGTATGGACAAAAGGAGCAGTAGGCGTCAATGGCAGGTGCACTCACAGCACTCAAGTGCGTGCGTTAACACGTGGCACCTCTAGGCGTGTCGTGACATGATGAGATGGTTCATAAGGAGGCATTCATTATGTTATCACATCACTATAAATGTGCAAAAATAATTTATAATTAATAATCGTTTTGTTAACTTAGGAATCACCGAAGCTTAAGCATCTCCCTGTGGTGCACCGATTAAGTTCCTGAAATAGTAGAAAAGTGACTTCTGAGTAAAGATGACTATCAATTATTAAGAGAACAGGCACACGCCCCGCTCTATATAAAGTAAATATCTGTTTTACACTGGGGAGAGCCCAGTTTTGTAGATACAACCAAAATTACAAAACAACCACCACTAGCAACGCACCCAGAACAACAAGGCGCAAGGCTCACGAAGGGGCACACAGGAACAAAAGGAACGACCTAACCATCACCACGACGCCCGGAGAGGAAGTGCAAGTTCTTCAACGCCATCTTCAGTTGCTCCAGCATGATCATCCAATCCCTTTACGCTTTCTCGGCAAGAGAGTGGTGCACTGTGAAAGTAACGAAATTGCTTTGTATATGTTAGTCACAGGCGAGCTGCAAAGATTGTTATTAAAGACAAAATCGTTGCGGGGCCAAGCCATTATTCAATAAAGTGGCATGTTTTTTCTTATCTAAGTGCATGAATTGTATGCATTTGTTTTATTAATATGCTTGGATGGAGGAGCAAAGGAGTTCATTATGAAATTTAACATCAGTTCTTCAGCTAAAACATATTCTAGGTGACATGACCCAGAACTGAGTTTCGGATCGTTTTTCCCGACAGAAAATTGAGTGCCTTTTCCTTGAAGTTGTGTGGGTGCACAATCAATATTGAACTGTGCAAATTTCACTGAACCTGGTTTACAGAGCTGTTCATGTGAAGAATGTGCAGTTCATGTGTTCTGTTTTGTTCTTTGCTATGCCGCTTCCGTCGAGTGCATTTACGACATGGATTTGCTTACTTCTGTGATCTGTTCTCATTTCAATCTTTTACAATGCTATAGAACGGGGTCACTAACACTTGCCATGCATATTCTCTCTCAGAAAAGAAGAGGAAATATCGATGAAAGCACGTCCTTGTGCCTTTGTTCTGCAGTTTAGCAGAACAGAAGTCTCTGCACTTCTCGATTCCGCAGTAATTCATGTATCTCATAGACGAAAGAAACATAGCTCAACAACAACTAGGTGGTAAGAATAGTCGCTACCTCCACAACTTCACATGTCAAAACGATTTTCCAAACGTCCGATTGCATGCTTCTTTCAGAAAGAAATACCCGATTACATGCATATTTGCTAGCTCTGCACTTCTGCAGAACACAAAATCTTCCGGCGTGTAGGTTGCCAAAGAGGTGAATGACACGCATGACATCCATCTCCCTCCTTCCCGCAAAACTCGGCGAATGTGGTCCTCATACCAAAAAAAGAGGGGGCCGAATGCATATCGGATTTCCGCCCCATTAGCTTGATACACGCCATCGCCAAAATCATTGCCAAAGTCTTGGGTACCTGGCTAGCCCCTCACATGAACACCTTGATCTCTCCCGCTCAAACCACATTCATAAAAATAGAAGCATCCATGATAACTTCATGTTCGTGAGAAACTTTGCTAGGAGGCTTCACCGCAACAAGACTCCGGCGCTCCTCTTCAAGTTGGATATCCGCAAGGCATTCGATGCCGTTCGATGGGACTACCTTATGGATCGCCTAAGACGGCTTGGCTTCCCGAGTCGGTTTTGTGATTGGATCTCCGCCATTCTCCGCACTTCCACTTCAAGGATCCTCCTAAATGGGGTGCCTACCTCCCCCATAAGGCACGGAAGAGGACTTAGGCAAGGCGACCCACTCTCTCCGCTACTATTCGACATTGCGATTGATCCACTTCAACAAGTTCTTGAGCTTGCCACGGCTAGAGGAGACCTCTCTCGTCTACGGGGGCGCGGAGCTTTCTTTAGGATCTCCCTATATGCGGATGACGCCGCCATTTTTATGGCCCCAATCAAGGAGGAAATCACCAAGCTTGCGCACATCCTCACTTCTTTCGGCGATGTTACGGGGCTGTGCACAAACATGCAAAAGACTTCCGTTGTACCCATCCGTTGTGGCGACATTGACTTAGATGATGTGCTACAAGCTTTCCTGGCTTCTAGGACCGGTTTCCCCATGCAATATCTTGGCCTACCGCTCTCCGTTTGGCAACTCAAGAGGGTAGACCTTCAACACCTTGAAGACAAGATTGCCGGCAAGGTACCCATGTGGGCGGGGAAGTACATCAACTCGGCGGGAAGGAGGGAGTTGGTTAGGTCGGTCATGGCCTCCCAAGGCATTTTCCACCAAACCTCTCTCAAGTTGCCCCCCGGTTTATCACCAAGGTCAACAATATCGAGCGCTCTTTCCTTTGGGTGGCCTCCGACAAGGTTTCCGGTGGCAAGTGCAAGGTTAATTGGAAAAAGGTGTGCCGTCCAACCGAGCTTGGTGGATTGGGGATACTTGACACGGTTAGATTTGGGGCGGCTCTTCGGCTCCGTTGGCTATGGCTTGAGTGGACGGACACCTCTAAGCTATGGATTGGTATGGGCAACCCTTGCACAAGTGAGGACTACGACCTCTTCTATGCTTGCACTACAATCACTATTGGTAACGGACACAAGGCGCCATTTTGGGACTCCCCTTGGTTGCACGGAAGAAGGCCTCGCGACATCGCACCCCTCATTTACTTGATTTCGAAGCGGAAAAAATGGTGTGTGCAAAAGGCCTTGAAAGATGATGCATGGATAAACCAAATAAACACCACCGACGGGGTTACTCTCGACCACATACAACAATTCGTTGCCCTTTGGACCTCTCTACAACAAGTTCACCTTGATGAAGACGTCCCTGACACCATCACTTGGACCATGTCCTCCATGGGAGCCTACACGACAAGTTCGGCCTACCACGCGCAATTCTTAGGCACCATCTCATCCAACATGAAGAAGCTTGTGTGGAAGGTGTGGGCACCTCCCAAATGCAAATTCTTCGCTTGACTTATCATCCAAAACCGGGTTTGGACGGCGGATCGCCTACGACGGAGGGGTTGGCCAAATTGTGATCCTTGCCCACTTTGCAAGCAAACGAGAGAGACGGCCGCTCACCTTTTGTTCCAATGCCGGTTCGCTAGGCGCATTTGGTGCATGGTGAAGGATTGGCTACACTTGTCATGGTTGGACGTCAACTCTTGGGACAATTTCAATTGTGTCCAAGATTGGTGGACTCACATGACCATGAATGACTCCGCTAGGCGAAAGGCGATTGCATCCCTCACAATGCTTATCTCTTGGGAATTATGGACCGAGCGCAACGCTAGAGTTTTCCAACACAAGTCCACCCTCCCTTCGATCATTTTGGGGAGGATCAAAGATGAGGCACAAACTTGGGCCAAAGCGGGTGCCAAGCATTTGGAGTTTATTTTACCAGGAGATTAATCCCCTTTCTAGTTTTGGTCGGGCCTTTTTGGTCGGTGATGTAAACAATGTTAAAATCCCTAACTCCTTCTTAATTAATATATAGGGGCAAATCTTTTGCCTCATAAATTAAAAAAAAAAAAATCCGGCCCAATGACGACATAGGCCGCCCAACTCGGCGGCTCAGGCTTCCTCTTCTCCGTCGTCGCTGGAGTAGTAGAAGCGCGGCGTCCGCGCACGCGGGCAGAGGAAGACGGCCTTGTTGGTGGCACGCGGCGACCCACTCGCGTTAGACGTCGAGGGGATCTCGTCGCAGACCCCACACGACGGCCAACGACCGGCGTCAGCCATGTAGGGCAGGCAGGCCTGCAGCCATTGCATCGGCAAGCTAAGTGGTGCACGACGACGCGACGCCATGGCTGCCGCCCACGCGCAGCGCGGAGGTTTGCTGCACGAACGGCTCTCAGGGAGCACGCGAGCCCCGGCCGGCCGCGCTCGTCGGCGTGCTTGGGTTGTGAGCGCTGCGTTTAGATCGCAGTTCTCTTTGGCCACTCGATATCCATGTCGACAGAGACAGTTCACGTACAATCTCTCATGAGATCTTGCGTGAATGCCGATTGCACATGAGAAAGTAAGAACTAATCTCTAAGGATCGATGTGCTCTGCTGCGCAGAGGCAGAGTGCATGTACTCACTTCGTTATGAAATGATTGACGCTTGCTGGGAAGGAAGAATATACAAACAAAACAGGATGAAAGAAGGCAAACTTTGAAAGCATAAATTCCACCCACATTTATTTGTTGTCGGTACAAACTAAAAGACTCAACAGAACAATTAATGCTCGCGTACGTAGAAACACAGAACACACTAGCACATGACACACACAAGCAAATAAAAGCAAGGAGCAGGTGGACATCGACGGCTTGAAACCAAGATGCAAGAAACAGGGAAGAAATCACACATCCAAGGAACTAGAGATCTTGCAAGCACGAAGAGACCTCCCGCGCTCACGGGCAGGCCTTGTTCCTGACGCATTCCACATTATTCTGGGCAGTTTTGCCGTTCTTCTCCCACTTCTGCTTCATCTTGCAGAGGCACGAGTGGCCGCCAAAGGCCACGCAGCAGTCCACATCAACCTTAGTGACATTACCCTTAGAATCAACCCTGTCGGCCTTGGCAATTGTCATACCTTCTCCGAACCTCTTGAAGCACGCATTCACGACGTTCTGATCGACAATCTCGCACGTCGGCGCACCGCCGGCGGCAGGTACTTGGGCCTGCACAGCGACGGCGCACATCACCGCGACCAGCACCGCCACGGCAAGGAGCCTCGAGAGCATTGATGCTGCCATGGCCAGATCGATGCAGGAGAGCTGATCCAAGGTCGATGCACTCACTCACTGCTGATGCCTGGGTTGTTGTTTTTCTGTGGAGGTCTGCCGGAGCTAGCACTGGTATTTATAGGGATAGATAGGCATACGGGCATCGGGAGTCCAGCACGACTGCACGAGGCTACTTGCCATGATAATGTGTGCTAGCAATTTCCATCTACTCCGTAGCCTGCAATATCATTCCTTAGCCTGCAATATTATTCCTCCTGTCGCGCAATTGACAAATCACGTTATACACATTAGCACCCCTAGCAAAGTTGGGATCAGGATCTAATTATATTCCATATAGGAGTACATTCTATGTACACGGTGACAAAATCTCCGCCCGTTGCTTTGGATCTCGTCCCATTTATTTATGTTATCCTCTGAGAGATAATTGTACGATCCACGCTCTCGTGTCAGAGTGGTTTCCCTTGTGCGTGTATATCGTCCCTTGTGCGCGTGAAAAGAATTTGATTCTACTCCTACTCCATATATATGGTACTCGCTCTCACAGTAATTATGTAAGAGCATCTTTACCGGCACATGTCCGGCACCCTAAATTGTATTCTTCATTCGGGTATCTGACATATGTCCAGTTAAAATTGGATAAGTGCCTACAGCAGCACCTGGAAACAGATTGGACAAGTGCCAGACTACTAGATTCTCCGTAAAAAAAAAAAATTCAGCCCGTGAAAAACATGGCACGTGGGCACATAGGTGTGCCGATGTGTACCTAGGCACAAAGTTTCTCGTGTGTGGAGCCTTGAGCATAGCAGACCACTCGATCCGGTCACGGGATTATTTGTACACAAAGTTTCTCGTGTGTGGAGCCTTAAGCATAGCAGACCACTCGATCCACTCACGGGATCTGGTACGACTGTATACATGATTAAGTAAATAAAAATAAAAAAATTTATTCGACCTGTAGCAAGAAGCTCCATAATTTAAAAAGAACTTTCATCAGACCAACACAATCGCAAAACGCATACAAATGTTTGTAAAGCTGAATTTCATGGTTATTGAAGCCATCACGTTAGACGAACTATCCACGAGAAAATTCCTGACCCAATATATTTCATCTTAATGATACACGAGGGGTTAAATCAAAAATATTTTCACGAGCGATGAGAATGTATCTCCACTCAAAGAATATCTCCACTCAAAGAATATTCAGGCTTAATGACACACTTGATGTCAAAAGAAGGTTTTCATCACTGATGAACTATGGGCACAATCACCCTACTAACCAGCCAATCACAAATTGGTTCTCAAGCCAACTACATTTATAATTTAAGCAAAAAACATAAAGGAGATATAAAAAATTTAAACTTGTTTAATGAACATTTTTCTCATGCATGCACGTCTTAGAGCATCTCCACTCGCGGCGCCCAAATGGGCGCCCAAAGGCCGTCCGGACAGGCCCTTTGGGCGCCGTCCGGACTACCTTGCCCATTTGGGCGCCGTCGCTCCCCACTCGCGGCGTCCAAATATTTTTTTGTAAACTTAAACTTCGGCGATTTTCATTCAAACTTTAGGAAATTTTACAGATTCGAATAAAATTTTAAAAAAACTAAACCTAATCTACCGGCCCCGGTAGCGGCGCCTGAAGGCGTAGTAGGGGTCCTCCTCCTCCTCCTCCTTCACCTCCTCCTTCACGCCGCCGCTGCTCCCTGCGCCGCCGCTGCTCAACGCGCCGCCGGTCCACGCGCCGCCGTCGTCCTCCTCCTTGACGCGGCTCGGTCCTGGGCCGTCGTCGATGGTGAGGTCGAAGAAGGGCACGCCCTTCTCCTTGGCGGTGTCGCGCGCCGACCAGGCGCAGGCCGAGGGGCCGTCGAGCGGCGGCACGTCGTCCATCGACGCGGCCTCGACGGCCGCCGCAATGGCGTCGTCGTCCGTCCCCGCCTGCGTCGCTATGAGCTCCGCCATGAACGGCGAGAGCTCCGGCTCCGCCTTCACCTTCATTTGCTCCGGCTTCGGCGTTAGCAGAGAGGAGGCGCGGTAGCGAGATGAGGACGAGCACGAGGACGACACCCGTGACGAGGACGCCGTGGAGCGCGACGAGGACGGCGTCGCGCGCGGCGCCCACTGGTTGGCCGGAGGTGGCGGTGGTGCCCAGGCGGCCGGAGCAGGGGCGGGCGCCGCCGTCAGGAGCGAGGCGCCGTTCGCGATGTGGTCCATCACGAACTGGAGCGTGCGCCCGGGCACGCTCCAGAACGGCTCGCGCCCGGCGACGTTCTTGTCCGTCGGCGCCGGGCCGGGGCCGTCCCAGCGGTTGAATTCCTCCTCGTAGGCGCGTTGGAACGCCGCCTCGTACCAGCCATGGTTGGCCGGGTTCCGCGGATCCCACCATGGGTCCTGACGCTGCTCCGGCATCAGGTCACGCCAGTAGTGTGTGTTAATCGCCCGCGTCAGGGGCTTCATCACCGGCACGCCGTTGACGCCGATGACGAACCGTGGCAAACAAGCATATCCGGCGGCACCGGATAGCCGTTGTCGCGCAGCACCTCCGTCTGCTCCTCGAGCAGGGTGCGCGGCGCGAAGCCGTTGGCCGCGGCGCCGCCGATGCGCCTCCAGGTGCCGGCCATGGAGAAGGAGAGCGGTGGCGGTTTTCGAGTGGAGAAGGAGCGGCGAGGTGAGGGAGAGAGAACGGCGAGGACGAGAGTGGCGATGAGTTGAGGCCGGCGCGCGCATTTTATGGCGGCCGGAGAGCGGTGGCATTAACGCCGCTCGCCTCGAAAAGGCGTGCATTCACTCCGGCGAGCAGAGCATGCGACGGCTCACTGGCCGCCCGCCGGCCGTGAAAACGAGGAGTCGCCACGCGGCACGCGTCTTTGACGACGCCTTTGACCACGGCGGGGCGTGGCCGTGTCAATGCCAGGCGTGGCCCGCGCGTCGGAGGCGTACGTTTCCTTCCGTCCGGGGCCGCCCCAAGCCTTCCCAAGTTGAGGGCGTGGGCTGGGCGTGCCGGACACAAAACTGGGCCGCGCCGGACCGACTTCACGCTTGGTCGCCGCGAGTGGGCGCGATTTTGTGTCCGGCACGTCCCAAACGGCTTTGGGCGGTCGTTTGGGCGCCCCGAGTGGAGATGCTCTTATTGTAATGATAGTAAAACCTTGAAACATGGTCAATCAACGTATGGACAAGACATACGTATGGTATTGTCATGGTCGGTCCGTCTTGAAGGTTGTTGATTCGGACTGATTCCCCAGAATCTCACCGGTCAACTCCATATCGTATTGTTCCCAACATTTCATTAACTAGATTATCAATCCGTATGGCAGCACAGAGGCTAGTATTATCTAAAGATATATGGTTTTTTTATCCCCTATTTTGTGAAAACCAGATTTATTAACTTTTCTTGAATAATAAGACCGAGCCCTCCAACCATGCACAACTATTTTTTCCCTCCGAGGAATCCAAACAGAGTATTCGCAACACAATCTTAAGAGATCAACTACCTAAAGTCAATTTTCCTGAAATCCTCTTAAGACGGCGCATTCGTGGCTAAGCTTACTTGTGCTTATTATTGAAAGAGCATATTTTGCTCTTAATCTTGTTTTGATGATGATGACAATACACCAAGTGCACCTAACGTGTTGTTTATGTATGAACAGGTTCCCACTGCTACTGCCGTTGAAATCGCAATGAGAAAAGAAAGCCAGGAAGGGCGGTACTACCGCTGCCTACCAGCAGCCAGGAGGCGGGCGGCAGTACCGCGCCAGGGTCCGGCTAACTGCCCCTCGGCCGCGCATTAGCGGCACTGCCCGTGGTACCGCGCACGGTAGTACCGCCCCGTTTTTCATGCAAGAGGGCGGCTGGCGGCAGTACCGCGCCAGGGTCCGGCTAATGTGCTTGTCCCAGAATACGATTAATTGAGGTATAACCAAGTTTTTTATGTTGAGTCACCATCCTTTCTTTGAGCACTTCTTCGAGAGCATAGCTGTCGTTCTTAGTGTAATGTGCTTGTCCCAGAATACGATTAATTGAGGTATAACCATGATGCTTTTATCTTTGATATCTCTATATCTAGTCTTCACTTGAACTTCAGAGGTGTCTTGGCATTTATGTTTTGCTCCACAATTAAGGGCAAGCGAGATACCACTCTATCATGATTTATTATGGTCATTACAATCTTGCTGATGTTTATAAATTTCATGTTATAAGCTCTTAGTTCGTTGATACTTGCATTAGGTAACATGATTGCTAAGTTTTATTATCCATACATCATGCAATTGTTAAAGACCTGATCATAGCATTTACAATCAAAAATTATTTTGTTATCATTTACCTACTCGAGGACGAGCAGGAATTAAGCTTGGGGATGTTGATACGTCCAAAACGTATCTATAATTTTTGATTGTTTCATGCCATTTTTATGCTTTTAGCACTTGTTTTATATTAAGTTTATTATTTATTTGGACTAACCTACTAATAGTTGCAAAAGTGCACAATGTTCTTGTTTTACTCTTTGATGTGTAGAAATTATCAAGAATACAAGAGGAAACCTTGTTGGAGTCGAATTGGGACTTTCCTGAAATCTGTCTGAGAACTTTTTACGAAGATTGCCAGTTTGACCCTCGAAGATGACGTCAAATGGAGACCTGGCTGTTACGAAAGTTGTCACAATTTTCCATACGAAGATTTTAAGCCCGAGATCAGCCCAATCGGAGTTCGGACGCGGCCTGTAGGCCCGTTTTGGTGGAACCCTAAAAGGGGTGACGGAAATCCGAGAAGATATAAAAGGGAGGAAACCTAATTCGTGGAGGACTCCTCCACCCACGAATTTCAGCCACCAAAAGCCACGTTTTTGCCTCCCCCATGGATCCCATCTCCATGGGGGAGGGCTCCCAAGAAGCCATGAAGGAGGGAGGCTAAGGGGCGGCGCTCCCCAAGCTTGCCGGCGGCGGGGAAAGGAGTTCCCCGCACCGCCGCGCCGCCGCCGCCCTGCGCCGCCGCGCTGCCTCTCCGCCGTCTTCACCGCCATCTCCATCACCATCTCCTCCTTGTATTCAGTGGTTCATCCTCCCACAAACCTCTGTACCGTCCTATGTAAACATGGTGTTTGATGCTATAATATTTATCCTATGATTTACATCATGTTTCCGTAGTTTATTTGTCTTTTGATTGCTTAATTGAATGCATGAGGTTCATTAGAGTTGTATGTCTATATGGTGCTGTCCTTTGGTGTCCATTATATTTGTGCGCGCATGGATCAAACACCCTAGGGTTGGTAGTATTTGTAACGAAGCGGGGGAAGTTCTGCCGGAGTGACAGAAACCTGAGAACGCGAACCGATTAGTTGCACGTATGGGAGTAAGAGGACCTTGAACTTAAGGCTATGGTTGGGGAAACCTTAATGCATTGTTAGTATTTGCGGATGCTTTCTAACAATCCAATCATATAGTACTTGTAATCCCAAGTAGTGGAGTGCATGTATATTTAGCCTCTCCCACATAGAAAACTGCATCGAAGACAATGAACCAAGTACCTTCACTAATTAATCTTGGACAAAGCCACCACAATTACCACCACTTTTCCACACTCATGGTACTGTTAGTATATGGTTACTTAGTGTATTTTATTGCTGCAGCACTAACATTTACTTTCTTGTATTTATTATCTTGCAAAACTACCTCTCATACCCGTATTGCTACCGTAGTTTTATTTCTAGATAATGCAAACGTTTAGTGTGCGTAGAGTTGTATCAGTGGTTGATAGAACTTGAGAGAATACTTATCCTACCTTTAGCTCCTCGTTGGGTTCGACACTCTTACTTATCGAAAAGGCTACACGCGATCCCCTATACTTGTGGGTTATCAAGACCTTTTCTGGCGCCGTTGCCGGGGAGCCATAGCGTAGGTTAATGTTCTTGTGTGCACTTGTTTGCTTTATCTCTAAGTAGTTTTTATTTTCAGTATTAAGTTGTTCTTTATCTTACTATGGATAGGGAATGCGAATTACAAAAAAAAAGGTGTAGTTGTTATCTAAAAACGTTTTCAAAAAGAAAAGTGATTGGAAAGATGAGTAATGGTTAAATGGGGGTCGACCTTGAACACTTGTGTTCATGCCTATGAAACCAAAACAAATCTTTCCATGGAAGCTTTTCATTAAAAACATGTAAATATTGTGTATATACCTCTGTACATAAAAATAAAATGCTAATTATAGTCTAGTTAATTGAAAGTTGATAGTTTTACTTTGCTGTCCAGAAACAGATTTTCTGTGCTCCACCGTATTAAATGTTTAAAATCACCAGAACGTGATCTTGATCTGAAATTTCTTGAGTGCAAAGTGATGCTTATTAGCTTTCTTTCATTAGACTAACTTTTTCTGATTTAAGGTACGTAGATAGGTCGAAAAATTCGATCTTTACTGACTGTTCTGTTTAGACAGATTTTGTGCTTCTCTGTAAATAAAATCGTGATAAATCTCAGAATAGTATTTTGACTTGAAAATTTTTGTGCATAAACCTGAGATTATTATCTTTCTTTCATTACTAAAGTTTTTCGATTTGAGCTACTTAACTATCTCGTTGAATGCCATCTTTACGGACTGTTCAGTTTTGACAGATTTCTTTGTTTATTCAATATTGTACTTGGTGTTGTTAGTTTCATTAGTTTTTCGACGGACAACGGAAATCATGAACACCTTAGTATATACAGTGGCTAATGTTGAGTAAAATTATAAAACTTGTCAATGCTTGAACATGAGTGGATTTTATTTAATGAGTACTAACCCTACTAATGAGTTTTGTGAAGTTTTATGTGGATGTAGCTTATAAGATCTAATCAATATGGTGATATGAGATGAATAAGAAGACGCAAGAGCTCAAGCTTGGGGATGTGTAGGTGCATCCCAAGAACATATTCAAGAAGATACAATCATCTAAGCTTGGGGATGCCCGAGTCATCCCCCTATTCATCAACTAACATGAGGTTGTCTCGTTCATACTCTATATTACCCGTCCACATGATATGTATTGTCTTAACTTGTATTATAATTGCTTTTATATGTCTTGGTTTTACCTTCTTTAGTTTTATTAGGCTCCTTATTTGGTTTCGATTGCTTCTTTACTTTCACTTATAAATTCAAAATAACAAAAATATTTTCTTTTGTTTTGCTTCTTTGTTTGGTTCTTTATTTTAATTTTATTTGGGTTTTACTTTTGATTTTTATTTAGAGTTTTCCTTGCTGTAGCTAGCATGTTTAGGTCTTGCTTAGCCTCTGGTTTCTTAGTTTATCAAAAATAAAGTACCAAGTTTTATCCATTTAGCTTAGTTGATACATATGTAAAAAGTGATTTTCTGTTTTCGGTATCTACTGCTTATTGCGCGATTTTTCATATTTTACTGGAAGCTCTAAAAATCACGAAAAAATTACTGATGTTGTAGCACCTAATCCTCTGCATGTACAAAAATTGGCTAAAATTTCGGGCATGTTTAAGTGCACCTAAAAATTGCGTTTTCCAGCTGCTGTTTTTCTGGACAGATTCTGACTTTTGTTGCAAGAGTGGCCTCTTTTCGTTTTCATTTGATTTTTAATGGTTCTTACCTTTCATTTATAAGTTGGCCATTTAAGCAACCTTTCTGTAACTTAAAAACAAAATTTTATTTGGTTTAATAGTAGCACTTGGGAAATATTATCTATTGTACTAATGTCTAACCGCAGAAAAGAATGGGAAAGTTTTTGTGTTGAAGTTTTTTCACAGAGAATGAAGGAACACCAAACTATGGAATATTGAAGAATTACCAAAGTCATAAGCTTGGGGATGTCCCCGCATCCCTCTTCATCAATAACCCCACGGTTTGCAAACCTTTAAACTTTGTTTTTTGAGCAACATAGGAACTTAACTAAACTTGAAGCGGCTGTATTTTATTATCTATTTATCTTAGCATCAAACACCAGTTACATTAATAAGTGGATCGTCACATATTTTATTTATCCTCTGTTTTCAATGTTTACTTGGTTAATGGATTACTTGTTGAAACTTAAAAATGATGTGTGAATAATACTGTTTAGTAGTTTATGTTTTCTTATGGTTAGTCTCAACTAGCTAATAGTGCATATTATGTTATTTTGATATCAACATGCATTGTCCTGTTCATAAGATGGTATGGTATTGTGGTATCCTCCTCTGAATAATTCACTTGAATCGACTTGGCACATGCTCACACATGTTATGACTGAAAAATAAAAGTCAATTAAGCCTTGATGATCTATTTTGCCTCAGAGTTTTAGTATCGTTTTTATGCCTCCGTTAATTTTATTTTGTCGCAAGCATGATTATGACCGTTATCGCTCTCGTGGTTGTCGCTTCCCAGTCTATTGCTAGCCTTCACTTGTACTGAGCGGGAATGCTGCTCGTGCATCCAAATCCTTAAAACCAAGTTATCCCAAAGAGTCCACCAAAAAATTCCTATGCATGGTATTTCAAGCCATTCCAAGTAAATTTGCATGTGCTACCTTTAAAACCTTCAAAATATTTCTCTTTTTGTGTCAATGTTTACTAGCTCATGAGGAATTAGTGTGGTTATTCTTTATTCTATTTGTCAAATGGACTTTTACACCTGGACTAGTGGCATATACATCCGCTTATCCAATAACTTGCAAAAAGAGCTGGCAACGGGGTGCCCAGTCCCAATTAATTACAACTTTAACCAATTAATTCTCTTCACACTTTTGCCCTGATTCATCAGTAAGCAATGACAAACAGTGAAATACCTGAATGTGTGTAAACCAAAGAGAAAGAGGGATGATCTGCCTTGCTGGTAGAAATAACGTCCTTCATGGGAGCCGCTCTTAAAAGTCCGTTTGACAGGTAGAATACTGTTCTCACCCGCTACCATTCGTTGACAATTAACAAACACCTCTCAAAACATTTTTACCTCTGTTTTTAAAACAAAAAGCTCTAGCACGTGTTAATCCCTGCTTCCCTCTGCGAAGGGCCAATCTTTTATTTTTATGTTGAGTCACCATCCTTTCTTTGAGCACTTCTTCGAGAGCATAGCTGTCGTTCTTAGTGTAATGTGCTTGTCCCAGAATACGATTAATTGAGGTATAACCATGATGCTTTTATCTTTGATATCTCTATATCTAGTCTTCACTTGAACTTCAGAGGTGCCTTGGCATTTATGTTTTGCTCCACAATTAAGGGCAAGCGAGATACCACTCTATCATGCTTTATTATGGTCATTACAATCTTGTTGATGTTTATAAATTTCATGTTATAAGCTCTTAGTTCGTTGATACTTTTCATTAGGAAACATGATTGCTAAGTTTTATTATCCATACATCATGCAATTGTTAAAGACCTGATCATAGCATTTACAATCAAAAATTATTTTGTTATCATTTACCTACTCGAGGACGAGCAGGAATTAAGCTTGGGGATGTTGATACGTCCAAAACGTATCTATAATTTTTGATTGTTTCATGCCATTTTTATGCTTTTAGCACTTGTTTTATATTAAGTTTATTATTTATTTGGACTAACCTACTAATAGTTGCAAAAGTGCACAATGTTCTTGTTTTACTCTTTGATGTGTAGAAATTATCAAGAATACAAGAGGAAACCTTGTTGGAGTCGAATTGGGACTTTCCTGAAATCTGTCTGAGAACTTTTTACGAAGATTGCCAGTTTGACCCTCGAAGATGACGTCAATGGAGACCTGGCTGTTACGAAAGTTGTCACAATTTTCCATACGAAGATTTTAAGCCCGAGATCAGCCCAATCGGAGTTCGGACGCGGCCTGTAGGCCCGTTTTGGTGGAACCCTAAAAGGGGTGACGGAAATCCGAGAAGATATATAAAGGGAGGAAACCTAATTCGTGGAGGACTCCTCCACCCACGAATTTCAGCCACCAAAAGCCACGTTTTTGCCTCCCCCATGGATCCCATCTCCATGGGGGAGGGCTCCCAAGAAGCCATGAAGGAGGGAGGCTAAGGGGCGGCGCTCCCCAAGCTTGCCGGCGGCGGGGAAAGGAGTTCCCCGCACCGCCGGGCCGCCGCCGCCCTGCGCCGCCGCGCTGCCCTCTCCGCCGTCTTCACCGCCATCTCCATCACCATCTCCTCCTTGTATTCAGTGGTTCATCCTCCCACAAACCTCTGTACCGTCCTATGTAAACATGGTGTTTGATGCTATAATATTTATCCTATGATTTACATCATGTTTCCGTAGTTTATTTGTCTTTTGATTGCTTAATTGAATGCATGAGGTTCATTAGAGTTGTATGTCTATATGGTGCTGTCCTTTGGTGTCCATTATATTGTGCGCGCATGGATCAAACACCCTAGGGTTGGTAGTATTTGTAACGAAGCGGGGGAAGTTCTGCCGGAGTGACAGAAACCTGAGAACGCGAACCGATTAGTTGCACGTATGGGAGTAAGAGGACCTTGAACTTAAGGCTATGGTTGGGGAAACCTTAATGCATTGTTAGTATTTGCGGATGCTTTCTAACAATCCAATCATATAGTACTTGTAATCCCAAGTAGTGGAGTGCATGTATATTTAGCCTCTCCCACATAGAAAACTGCATCGAAGACAATGAACCAAGTACCTTCACTAATTAATCTTGGACAAAGCCACCACAATTACCACCACTTTTCCACACTCATGGTACTGTTAGTATATGGTTACTTAGTGTATTTTATTGCTGCAGCACTAACATTTACTTTCTTGTATTTATTATCTTGCAAAACTACCTCTCATACCCGTATTGCTACCGTAGTTTTATTTCTAGATAATGCAAACGTTTAGTGTGCGTAGAGTTGTATCAGTGGTTGATAGAACTTGAGAGAATACTTATCCTACCTTTAGCTCCTCGTTGGGTTCGACACTCTTACTTATCGAAAAGGCTACACGCGATCCCCTATACTTGTGGGTTATCAGTACCTAACACCAAGCAATGATCTTTTGTAGGACTATGCTTCCGGTGGGTCAAAATGGGTGATTGATAGTGGATGCACTAGTCATATGACCAGAAGCAAGGAGATTGTGACGGAGTTGAGACCAAATGTAAACCCAGCAACCATCACTTATGGAGACAAATCAAAAGCTAAGGTATCGGGACTCGGCAAGGTGATAGTTGCAAAAGATATCACCCTTGTAAATGTCATACTTGTGGAGTCCCTTGGTTACAATTTAATGTCCGTTTGTGCTCTTAACAAAATAGGGCTTGATGTTTTCTTTACTCGTGGTATGGTGGTACTCTTGTGGAGCAATACTCTAAAGGTCGCTTTCGTTGGGCATACCGAAAACGAGTTGTTCATGGTGGACTTTTCGGGGTCCACCACCACTCAAGCGATATGCTTATTTGGAAAGGCCGACGTGGGGTGGTTGTGGCATCGCCGTTTATCCCATGTCAATATGAGGACTTTGCAAAGTCTTCACAAGGGTGGCCACATTCTTGGACTAAAAGACAATGTTTCCTTTTCTAGAGATCGTCTTTGTAGGGCTTGTGTTGAAGGGAAGATACATGATTCTCCCCATCCACACAAGACAATCATTTCATCAACAAGGATATTGGATCTTCTTCATGTTGATCTCTTTGGTGCCGTGCCTCAACCAATTCTTGGTGGGAAGAAGTATTGCTTGGTGATTGTTGATGACTATTCAAGATTTACATGGGTTTATTTCTTCAAGTCGAAGAGTGAGACCCAACAAGCTGTCATTGACTTCTCGAATGAAGTGCAACGTCAACACAATGTTCCTATATTGGCCATTAGAAGTGACAATGGTTCTGAGTTCAAGAACTACACCCTAAATGAGTTTCTTAGTGAAGAGGGAATTCTTCACCAATATTCCGCTGCATATACCCCTCAACAAAATGGTGTAGCCGAGAGGAAGAACCGGACCCTTATGGATATGGCAAGGTCTATGTTGGCGGAGTTCAAGACTCCACTGTTCTTGTGGGTCGAGGCCATCTCCACGGCGTGTCACTCATCTAACCGCCTCTATTTCCGCACTGGCAAGAAGCTTACTCCATATGAAATGCTTACCGACAACAAGCTCAATATTTCCTACTACCGGGTGTTCGGTTGTAAGTGTTTCTATAAGATCAAAGGTGTTCGTTTATCTAAATTCGAGTCTAAGGCTTTAGAGGGTACTTTTGTTGGTTACGGTGCCGAGTCCCACACTTATAGAATCTACGACAAGACCTTCGGGGCTATCGTAGAATCTTGTAGTGTGGAATTCGATGAGAATAACGGCTCCCAATTGGCGCAATTTCATGTTGTTGATGTAGATGATGAGGCACCTCAAGAAGCTATAAGGCAAATGGGCGTGGGATTCTTTCGCCCAATCGAGATCTACCATGAGGCACCTCAAGAAGGACCAAGCTCCACCCATATGGAGAAATCATCATCACAAGTGGAACCCGCACCATCCGGTGAAGCAAGTGATGCACCTAGCCAAGAACAAGCTCAAGACCCTCCTCATGTTGATCAAGTTGCTACGCAAGAACCAAGTTCTCCATTTGTTGATGCTAGCCATGATCAAGACCAAGGTACATCCTCTCCTTCAAGTGTTGAAGGTGTGCACAATGAAGACCAAGGTCACCACTTCGGTCAAGACGGGGACACAAATGATCAAGATGATCAAGATATTCCTCGAAGTTCCTTTGAAGATATCGATGCCCGTCGTCAAGAAAAGAATGCAAGAACCTTGGAGATAAGACAACACTTGTTGGAAAATATTATTGGTGATTTGAAGAGCAATGTTGTGACTAGAAGACAATGTGCAAACTTTAGTGAACATCAAGCACACATCTCCATGGTGGAACCAAAGAAAGTCTTTGAAGCTATTGAAGATCCAGATTGGTTGAATGCAATGCATGAAGAACTCAACAACTTCAAGCGCAACAAAGTGTGGAAGCTAGTTGAGAAGCCAAAGGAGTGCCGCAATGTTATTGGCACTAAGTGGATATTCAAGAACAAGCAAGATGAACATGGCATGGTGGTGAGGAACAAGGCAAGATTGGTGGCTCAAGGGTACTCTCAAGTTGAAGGCATTGATTTTGGAGAGACCCTATGCTCCGTGGCTCGCCTTGAGTCATCTGTATCCTCCTTCCATATGCATCTCATCATAATTTTATCTTGCAACAAATGGATGTGAAAAGTGCCTTTCTAAATGGTCCACTTAAAGAATTGGTATATGTTAAGCAACCACCGGGTTTTGAGGATCCCAAACTCCTTAACCATGTCTACAAGCTCGATAAGGCACTCTATGGACTTAAGCAAGCTCCACGTGCTTGGTATGAGCACCTTAGAGAGCTTCTAGTACACCGTGGATTTGAGGTTGGGCAAATCGATCCCACTCTCTTTACCAAGAGAGTAAAAGGGGAGCTTTCATATGCCAAGTCTATGTGGACGATATTATCTTTGGCTCAACTAACAAAGCTTTCAATGATGAATTTTCAAAGCTTATGACCGATAGGTTTGAAATGTCCATGATGGGAGAGTTGAAGTTCTTCCTTGGTTTTGAGATCATGCAATTGAGTGGAGGGACTTTCATCTCTCAAACCAAATATATCCAAGAGATCAAGAGGTTTGATATGATTGGTGTCAAGGAGAAGCGCACCCCAATGGACACCAAGGTTCATCTACAACTTAACCCAAAGGGTATAGATGCCGACCAAAAGGGATACTGTTCCCTGATTTGCTCTTTGTAGTATTTTTGTGCATCTAGACCCGTTATTGTGTTGAGTGTAGGGGTGTGTGCAAGGTATCAAGCCGCTCCTAAAGAAAGCCACTTGGTGGCGGTCAAGAGAATCCTACGATATTTGATTCATACCCCAAGGTTCGGTTTATGGTATCCCAAGCACAAGACTTTCTCTCCTTGTGGGTACACGGACTCGGATTGGGCCGGTGATCATGATGATAGGAAATAAACTTCCGGGCCTTGTCAATTTCTTGGTGGGTCTTTGGTGAGTTGGCCTTCTAAGAAGCAAAATTGTATATCTCTCTCCACCGCCGAAGCCGAGTATGTGGCGGCCGCAAGTGTTTGCACCCAATTGTTATGGATGAGGTAAACTTTAAAGGAATACGGTGACAAAGTGCCTCTTTTATGTGACAATGAAAGTCTATCAAGATTGCCCACAACCCGGTGCAACATTCAAGAACCAAGCATATTGAGATTCGTCATCATTTCATTCGAGATCATGTTGCCCGAGGTGATATTGAGCTAGGCCATGTTCCCACAAGAGACCAACTTGCCGATATTTTCACGAAGCCACTCGATGAAGCAAGATTCACTTATTTGAGGAATGAGCTAAATATCGTGGATTCAGGAGCTTGGCTTGACTATTTTGCATACACACCTATGTTTTGACTATCTATTGTGTTTAGGTGTAGGCATGGACATAGGGGGAGTGCGGTCCTAATACATTGGACTATCCCTCCCCCCATTATGCCGACATTAAGAAATCATTTGCCTCTCTATATTCGTGTTATGAATTGTGAGCTTAAATGACGAGTAGTGGTAGTGAACCCAAGATACATCTTCGTGGTGTCACGCCACATATACTCATACATGGTGGCTTCGGCTACCGCCCTCTTCTTTGTGAGAGTTGGAGCTTAATTGGCTCTTATTTGGTTTTATAGACCTCTTGCTTTGGGAGAGTGCTCAAATTTGGCCTTTATGTCGATTGTTGCAAATTTGGGTATACTCTCTTCCTCCGGTTACAATTTCTATCCTAAGCCAAGACCTTATCCCAAAAGACCTCTCTTTCCAAAATGCCTTTTATTTCGTGTTCCGGTGATGTTGAAGGTCTGAACCGGTGACAAAGTGTTGTTACGGCTTCGTTTCGAGCCATAACAACATTTTGCCCCCAGGACCGGTACTACCGGCCCCGGAAGCGGTACTACCGCTGGCTCGGGTGGCCTTGCCCTCTTGTCAGCGCGTGGGACCTCTCTCTGCGCCGCTCAGTTATCGGGAGCGGTACTACCGCCGGATCGAGCGGTAGTACTGCTCGTGCGGGATCGAGTGGATAAGAGGATCGGGAGGACGGGAGGAAGTCAACGCTTCCTTTTTTCCCCATCCTCCTCTTCCTCCCCATCTCCAAACCGCCGCCGCCGGCCTCCATCACCGCCGGGATCAAGCTCCCCGGCCGTGGATCCTTCAATTCGTGCTCCGGGACGGCTTGGGCCTCTCTCCCCTTCCTCGATCCTTTGCCATGAGCACCCATAAGTTCTCTCCCTCTCTCTAATCTAGTAGATAGATGGAGATGACTAGATTGCTTACATCTAGGTGTTCTTGACAAATTGGCTCAGTAGATATGCATCTTAGGATGTCTAGAACCTTGTGTAAAGAGTTTGTGAAGAATCATTGGCTAGATTTGTAGTTCCTCATGTAGAGTTGTTGGATTTGACTAGGGATGTTCATTTTGTTCCTTGTTGAATAGCTTAACATCTTGTGTCAAATTCAATTTCACTAGATGTTGTACTCTCACCTAGAAATTGATTTCTCCAATTTGTGTACACTCGTGCTCTTGATTTCCTAATCACGAAAAATTTGTGCATTACTCATCTCCATACTTTCCCATCTTTTGCTCCTTCTTAGGTGGAGGTGGTGCTCGGGGCAAGAAACAAATGGTTGTTGCAATGGAAGAGGAATATGATCCCGAGGTCTCCAAAAGCAAGAAGGTTGTTCCACAGAAGAAATCAGCCCCCACCAAGAGCAGGACTCTCTCAGCGAGTGGTATGTCTGATGCAGATTTCATAGAGACAAGGAAGAAGAATCCCCATGTTGTTGAGAAGCAGAACTTGGTCCCTCTGTATCGTGGCAAGACTCCATTCTTTCATACTCGCTTCCAAGAAGAATGCTACAACGAGATTCTCTTTCGCAAGTCCTCTGGAAATGTGATCTCCTCGCGCTACATTGACGTGGGTCATATGGAGCGTCATCCCGAGTACTTTGGCGAAGCTCTTGACATGTGCCATGAGTTTGGACTATTTCCCATTATCACTCTCTGCCAAAACTATGATAAAGCTCTTGTGTGCCAATTCCTTGCCACGGTTCATTTTGATACCAAGTCCCCAAGATCTATCACTTGGATGACTAGAGACCGTCGTTTCTCCGCCTCTTGGAGTGAGGTTTGTCCTTTGCTTGGATATGAAGACTATGGCTCTTGTTGGACTGCTGCTCATGCAGAACACTCTTTCCACGTACATGTTGATCCAAGACCGGTGTCCAAGCAAGCTCTTGTTCCCCTCTACTTTTGGAAGAAGTTCACAGTTGGCAACTCGGAGGGCCTTTATGAAGGGGATCGTAGACAGAAAACAAAAAATTTCCTAGCAACGATAACCTTAAACTAGCCAAGATCTATAACTATACAGATATACTATAACAGAGGAGATCGATGTACATACTCTTGTAGACTGAAAGCGGGGATTACGCTCCCGCACAAGCGTTGATGATGAAGCCAACATAACCGACCTCAGGGTCGTGTAGAGGAAGAAGACAGCGTCCAGTGCCACATGAGTAGCACCTCGTAGTTCCACACACGTACGGTGTAGATGACGACCTCCGGGCTCCAGATCCAGCAGAGCAGCGGAAGTGGAAGATTGGATATAGCAGCACGGCGGTGTGCGTATAGTGGAGAGACCTCCCTCCTCGTACGCAGCTCCAAAACGGAACCACGCTCAAGGTAGGAGAGAAGAAGGAGAAGATGGGATGGATTTCAAGGCATGGGGGCACCTCCTTATATAGGTGGAGGAGGGAGGCCACACCCCTTGGCTTAGCCATGTGGGACTAAACCCCACATGGTGCGCCGGCCATGGGGGTGCGCCGGCCCCTAGGTAGGCCCCATTCGGCCCAGCCTAGGCCAGCTGGCCCCTCCCCCCCATTTCCCAAATGGGGTTTTAACCTAATGGGACTCTAAGGCCCATTTAGGTTTAATGCCTTATTAAATTTGAAATTAATTAAATAAAAAATATATTTAATCATTAATAACACTTATTAATATTGAATACATATTATTTAATTCATTAGAGCTCCGAAACATATTTCGTTGCCTCCGATCAACATCGGACATGTCCGGAACGCTTCCAGTGTTCTCTGGTTTCTTTCTCACATATTCAATCTAATTAAAACATCACCTACCCTTAAGTGTGTTACCCTACGGTTCGGGATCAGTCCAGACATGATCGAGACACGTTCTCCGATCAATGACTAACAGCGGGGTCTGGATACCCATGATAGTCCATGTGCGTCCACGAATGTCTTTTCATCGTTTGAACCTTCAGACGTCCAGTCTCATCCTCTTGCCTAGCGATACTTAGATTGTCCGAGCATCGTTCTCCGGTATCACGATTACCGAGCATGATCTCGTCATTGACAAATCTATCTTTACTCGTCTGTGATATTACATCC
This sequence comes from Poa pratensis, assembly GCA_947311845.1. NCBI lineage: Eukaryota > Viridiplantae > Streptophyta > Magnoliopsida > Poales > Poaceae > Poa > Poa pratensis. Next base: position 37,712,845 of record CAMZMU010000082.1, on the reverse strand, counting down.
CCGTGACCTAGTCATATGCTTGCAAGCTCATTGATGTAATCTCACCGAGTGGGCCCAGAGTATCTATCCTGCTATGTGGATATGCAATTTCCGCTCTTGATCACTTGCCTCGACTGCTTCCTTCCGATACCCGAAAGTGTCACCTTTATTGTCACGCTATATAAGACATGCCGTTTGATGCGATCAACGCACCTTCCAGAAGCAGCGATTTGATATAATCTCATAGTTGAAGGTATGAGTGAAGGGTCGCGGGTAGGCTACACTAGCGCAAATCAAAATTTTCTACCGCATCAACCAAGGAACTGCTGCAGTTATAGATCACGGGATTACCACTAGACGCGTTGTGCCGTGCCGAAGTCGGTGAAGCGAGTCGGGGCAGGGTAGATGTACAATCCTCTCCGATCCAGTCGCTCCCACGAACAGATCACACGAACAGCTCCTCCCGGCGGTTCGTCCAAGTGCTCCAAGTGTGGCACCTCTATCGGTATCCACACGTATGGCGTGGAGGCGCCGCTCGCCGGACTGCTAGGTCCGCGCGGGCGGTAGGGGCATGGCGAGACGGTGGCTGGGTGGATTGTGGTGCGGAAATGGGCCGCCCTAAAACGTCCAGCCTCCTCTCCTTATATAGACCTCCCCATATTGGGCTGCCTCAACTGAAGCCATTCTGGAGTCTATTCCAGCCCAACTCGGATCCAATCCGAATTCTGCCTTCACTGCCTTAAGTGTGTGACCCTATAGGTTCACGCACGTTTAGACATGACACGAGTACACCTACTCGGCCAATAGTTGGTAGCGGCTTCTAGCAAAACGTGCCAACTCCCAAACGCACATAAAGATCTTATCGAACGAACCATCACAATATTTATGCCATTCCCTTTGCCTCACGATGTTAGGTCAAGCCTCCAGCTGACACTCTTTCTCGATCCTGTGATTCGGAATCCCATACTAGGTTAACCTTTTAACCTTATGTAGCACGGCCATGCATTTCTGGATCCGATCACTCGAGGGGCCCAGAGAAATATCTCTCAAGAAGAGAGGGGCAAATCCCATCTTGACTGACCATGCTCCGCAACATGTTTCACGACAAACCCGTAAGCTACCTTTATAGCTACCCTTTCACGATGTAGCGTTTGATAGCCTCAAAGTAGGTCGATTCACATCTCGGGTACATGCGACAATCTCAGGTCTAGGGACAAAGCATACACATCGTGTAGAGAGAGAACTATGAACATTGTTGCATCGTCTCAAGGTGGGTCAGTCCAACTCTATGTTCATAACATAAGTCCACATTATTGGTTTAACATCTTGATGCATGTAAAATGCATACATGAACTTTGCACTTTAATTGCTTATATTCCAATCATATTTGCATCATATAAGGGTTATATCAATGTTTTATAATGATTTTGGGAATATTCATTATTTCCTATTTTTATGGAATTAACCCTGCACAGGCAGAAAACCCCGTTTTCTTATTTTAATGTTTCAGGGACCCAAACGTCAACGAAATCACCTGGAAATTTACGGGCGTCAATATTTGGAAGGAAGAAGACCTGTGGGCGAAGGAAGCAGCAAACGGAGGCTCGAGGGCCAAACGAGGGGGGCCCACGCGGCCAGGTACTGTAGCCGCGTGGGACCCACCCATTTGGGCCTCGTGGCTCCGTTGCCTTCGATCTTCTCCACCGACATCGTCTTGACCTAAAAACGCCTATAAAAAAGGTCCCCCGACGTTCTCTGGAAGGAGCGCCGCACAAACACAGAAACACCGAAACGGAGATCAGGAGCTGCAGATTGGAGGGGGAAAACTCCGGCGGGGCGCTGCCGGCGTGGTCTCCATCTTCTCCATCGACTTCTCCACCGTCTCCATGATGAAGAGGGAGTAGTCCACCTCTGGACTATGGGTTTGTGGAAGTAACTTATGTATCTCTCCTCTCTTGAGCTTCACTAATTAGCACCGTATGAGCTGCTGAACATGATTACGGTCACCGTTGTAATACCTTTGTGGTGGATCTTTATGAGTTAATATATGTTTGAGATTGCAATGTTTGTTTCAGTTATGAGTATAGATGCATATTATGTACCCCGTTCTTGTCTACTTGTTTTGATCAAGCATGTTTATGAGAGCGTGTGTGGGGGAACGTGTGCATTAGTTGGAGTAACGGGGGGTGGCTAGTGCAGTGAACGTGAGAGAAAGTTCTGCGATCCACTTTGGTATCTTTACCTTACTTTGTTACCTCACTAGGGATAAACTAAAATACCATGCTACCGGGGATGTGGGCGTGACCATTGCCACTACTCCATGACTAGATCTAGCATGTTCTTATTTTCACTTCATGTCATGATACTTAATGCTATACTCTGAGTTATCTTAATTACTGAGGTGTTATGATTTAGTTCGCATCTTGGTGGAGTATAAGAGAGGTTAATAACCAAAAGATCTCTATGTTAGGACGTGATGCCCATATATCTAAGTAACTTGTTATCAAACCCTGTGTTGCAATCTCATATGTTAACTGTGTGTGTTCCATTGTCTACCACTTTATAAAGAGAGAGTGCATTTGTGAAACCATGAACCCCAGTCCATTTTTAATCATAAGAAACACCTTTCCAACACCATATACCACTTTTCTATTTTCAGCCATCATTAAATCCGAAAATACAAAAATACTTTTCATCTTGCATACATCATTCAAAAACCCAAAAATATCATTTATCATTGCATCCACCATCATTGCATATTTATTTCTTGTTTGCATTGCATAACTATCCTGATATCATTCTTACACCTTGTGCTTGACAACCACAGGTGAGGTTGAGGACCAAAACATCTAACCTTGTTTTGTAGGTAACCAAAAGAAGGATAAGAAGATAAATCTACCACTTCAGATTCCCCGAGAGTTCGATATTAAACCCTCGAGTCACCCCTCGTGGGGAAAACTGTCTTCCACTTACTATACACTCTGCACTTGGAGTCTCAACCTAATCCCGTTTATTTTGCAGGTATCAAGCCTTGCTCTTCGGGACATCAAGACGTTTTCTGGCGCCGTTGCCGGGGAATCGTAGCTGAGAGATTTATCCAAGGGTGTGCATCATCGCATTCATCTCACAACAAAGTCAACGTCACCAACTTGTGCTAACACCTAAGCTTGGGGAGGTTGCACCTACGTGAGCACCATCTTATCCATCTTTACTTACAAAGCAATTTATTTGTTTTGTTAGTGTCATTGCATATCATATCATATTTATTTCAGTTTTGCATAAAAAATTAAAAATACCAAAAAAAACTTGCTATCATGGTGCTTGGAAACAAACAAGGAGGGAGTTCTCTAGGGAATTCTGTTTCTAGTTTTAAACAATATCATGGAGAAACATTAAAAGATGCTTGGGTAAGAATTAATAGGATGCATTATGAAGATCCTACACCTTGTGAAGATGAAAAGCTAAATCTTTATTTCTATTATGGAATAGATCCTTGGTATCAAAATGCTTTAGATGGGGCTACAGGTGGAAGTTTTGTCTTGTCAACACCACCTTGTGCAGCCATGACACTTAGAAGGATTTTTGGTAGCTTTGTGGGTAGCAAGAAAAAGTTGGAAGACACCACAATAGCACTTGCTTCATCAAAGGATAAATTTGAAACTAAGTTAGAAAAGCTACCTAGTAAGGAAGATTTTGAACAACTAGTTTCTTATTCTGAAAACATTATTCCAAAGATAAACAATGAATTGGTTAATGTCATGCATAAGTTGAGAATTTGTGAGAAAGAATTTCTGGAAAAAGATGTTTACCTGAACAATATTGAGGAAAAATTGGTTCGAGTTAGTGATTCATTGAGAAAAGATTCATCTCTTAAACATGTGAAAAGTTCCTGTAAGCAACAAGTTTGGGTTAAAAAGGAAAAGAAAGTTGAGGAAGTTAAAATGCTTAATGAAGTCAAGGATCCTTTGCTTGACTTAGAAAATTGTAGCTTGCATGAATTAATATCTATCTTACAAAAATTTGCAAGTGATCCTTCCATCAACACTAACCAAGCAGGTTTTGGTTCTTATATTGCTAATCATGTCTTGAAAGAAAAGATTGCTAGGTACAACCAAGAGGCTATGATACCACCTAAGCTTGGGGATATGTGGATACCTAAGGTACTAGTAACTATTGGAAAAGAGACACACCATGCCATACTTGATCTAGGATCTAGTGTCTCTGTTTTATCTAAAGAACTATATGAAGTGCTTGAAAAATTGAAAAATGCTCTATTGAACTAGCACTTGCTGATGACTCTATTAAACATGCTTTGGGAAAAGTAAGTGATGTTATGGTAGAGTTACATATGACTTTTGTGCCTGTGGATTTTCTAATCATGGACATGGGGATAAAACCTCTAGTCCTATTATTCTTGGAAGACCTTTTCTTCGTACCACAGGTGCTATCATTGATTCAAAGGAAGGGAATGTAAAGTTTCAGTTTCCACACAAGAAGTGCATGGAACACTTTCCAAGGAAGAGGGAACCACCAAAGTTCAAGCTCCCTCATGAGCTTCGTCCACAATAAAACAACAAGTAAGAAGCCTAGCTATATGGCTATAAAGAAAGCGCTTTGCGGGAGGCAACCCGGTTATTTTTATGTGTGATTTTTCTTTGTGTCCTCTTGCTGTAACAAGAGATTTGTTTTAGTTTAGGTTCTGGAGTTTTTAATAAAGTGCCAAGTTTTACCCTTTTTGGTTTGAAAAAGTTGCTTATAGCGTTCGGAGATTTTATTCCTGCACAAGTCAGTGCACGGTATGATTTTTAATTCTTATTCTGTAACTCCGAATGAGCTCATATTTGAACTGTAGTTGCAACTTTTCATCCTCTGTATGCATGAATTTTTTCGGAATTTTTCGAGAAAGTTTGGTAGGGTAGAAAAATACGTTTTGCTGCTGCTGTTTTTCTGGACAGATTCTGTCCCATTTTGTTTGATGCATGCTTTGAGCTTTTAAGTTGAATCTTTTTGATCCAATTGAGTTTATGAGTAGGCATACAACATTATACTTTCTGGACATCATATGAATTTTTGTTCAAGGATTATATGCAGCAAGGAACCTATTTGTTTATCACTATTAATGCACCCCACAGAAAAGAGATGGGAGAAACGGTGTTTTGAAGTTTTTTCACAGGGATTGGAGGAGATGCACCAAGAGCTATCCAAGGATGGTGAAGACCATAAGCTTGGGGATGTGAAGACAACCCCGCTGGACCTACACACTCTCGGTTTGCACACGTCCAACTTCTGTTTTTCGATCGAAACACTTTATCGCATAAACTTGGAGCGTCGTTTTTTGTTTTTGTTTGAGTCTTGAGAGACCACCACACTATCAATTATATATGAGAGAGCTACTGGAAATATGGGTTGAAATATGTTGGATGCTTTTATAAGATTGGGAAAAGGGATGTTTGACTTGATTTTTAATGATACATATAGTTGCATGATTCATGAGCTTGTTTATGAGTAATAGTTTGCAAATTCTTTTTGTAGAGCTATCACTTATTCATGTTTTGGTGCTGATTGTTATTTACTTGGTTTAACATGGATTAGTTAGTTCTATGGACACTCATGCATGCATCTAGATGGTCAACTTTCTCCCTTTTGCTAGCCCAAAAACTCCAACAAGCAAAAACTTGTTTCCAACACCTTCAACCAAAGTTATTCCAGTGAGTCCACCATATCTACCTATTGGCTTTATGCTATTCCGAGTATGTTTAACATGTTGTTTGTGTTATCTTACCTCTGAATGAAAATGTTTATGTTATTGATTGCAATGGAAAAAATTGGTTATATAGCTCTCACGAACTTGATGCACAATGTTCTTTTATTTGCATAATAAAACTTGACCCATTGTGATTAAGATTATGATGTTTGTGGCTTGATGAATGTTTTGGGTTGGAAGTTAGCCCATATGTGCTGTCACATGGCAAGCTTTCAACACGCTCTTCATCTCATTTAGTTGATATCATGTGCTTTTGTCTATGGATGCTTATCATGTTGAAATAAATGTGGAAATAGAGTGAGTTTAAATGAGTTTGTGTAAATGGTTAGAGAGACGCCTGGGCCGCTAATCTAAGCCATGCATCATTCATGGTGGAAATTTACTTACATACTATGGTGAACCTTCTGTGATACACCTTGCAATAAAAAACTATTCCAAATGGTAAATAAAAAGGGTGTTGAGATTGTTCATTTTGTTTGTTTGTCTTGTCATTTTGATATGGGCTTGTTCCATATCTTGGGACAAGAGGTACCCCAGTTGACGCTCTTGATGATACTATTATGCTTACAATGATATTTAATTGAACTTGCTTTGTTTCCCAAGTTGAGTAACACATGGTGTAAGTACTTGTATTCAAGGGGCATGAGACATTCAACCCATTCTTTATCAAGCACACTACTCATATTTGCTTTCACTTTAACCTTAATCATTCAAGATGCTATGATAGGGGCAATGAGAGCTTGACACCAATGAATACCTTATTGCAATCATTAACTTAAGTAGAAGAGTTTGGAAGTTGGATGAAACTTATGCATGCTTTACCTCTACTCACATATACATCTTTCCAAAGTGTACACCTATCATATTCAGATTTTCATCTACACTCTATGACCATTGTAGGATGTTCTACTTATCATTATGCATACATGTGTTCCATATTACTTGCTACCATGTTACACTTTGTGAACTATCAATGAACATCCTTGTCTTGAATACTTGATATCACTTCATAAACTATTTGCATATTGCTACTCCTTTGAAGAATGAATCATTTGACTATATGTAGCAATAGTAATCATCTTTGATATCATTGTTAAGTATTAAATTGCAAAGTCCATGTTAGTTTTATCATCTTCATACTCGAGGACGAGCATGGATTAAGCTTGGGGATGTTGATGCATGTAAAATGCATACATGAACTTTGCACTTTAATTGCTTATATTCCAATCATATTTGCATCATATAAGGGTTATATCAATGTTTTATAATGATTTTGGGAATATTCATTATTTCCTATTTTTATGGAATTAACCCTGCACAGGCAGAAAACCCGTTTTCTTATTTTAATGTTTCAGGGACCCAAACGTCAACGAAATCACCTGGAAATTTACGGGCGTCAATATTTGGAAGGAAGAAGACCTGTGGGCGAAGGAAGCAGCAAACGGAGGCCGAGGGCCAAACGGGGGGCCCACGCGGCCAGGTACTGTGGCCGCGTGGGACCCACCCATTTGGGCCTCGTGGCTCCGTTGCCGTCGATCTTCTCCACCGACATCGTCTTGACCTAAAAACGCCTATAAAAAAGGTCCCCCGACGTTCTCTGGAAGGAGCGCCGCACAAACACAGAAACACCGAAACGGAGATCAGGAGCTGCAGATTGGAGGGGGAAAACTCCGGCGGGGCGCTGCCGGCGTGGTCTCCATCTTCTCCATCGACTTCTCCACCGTCTCCATGATGAAGAGGGAGTAGTCCACCTCTGGACTATGGGTTTGTGGAAGTAACTTATGTATCTCTCCTCTCTTGAGCTTCACTAATTAGCACCGTATGAGCTGCTGAACATGATTACGGTCACCGTTGTAATACCTTTGTGGTGGATCTTTATGAGTTAATATATGTTTGAGATTGCAATGTTTGTTTCAGTTATGAGTATAGATGCATATTATGTACCCCGTTCTTGTCTACTTGTTTTGATCAAGCATGTTTATGAGAGCGTGTGTGGGGGAACGTGTGCATTAGTTGGAGTAACGGGGGGTGGCTAGTGCAGTGAACGTGAGAGAAAGTTCTGCGATCCACTTTGGTATCTTTACCTTACTTTGTTACCTCACTAGGGATAAACTAAAATACCATGCTACCGGGGATGTGGGCGTGACCATTGCCACTACTCCATGACTAGATCTAGCATGTTCTTATTTTCACTTCATGTCATGATACTTAATGCTATACTCTGAGTTATCTTAATTACTGAGGTGTTATGATTTAGTTCGCATCTTGGTGGAGTATAAGAGAGGTTAATAACCAAAAGATCTCTATGTTAGGACGTGATGCCCATATATCTAAGTAACTTGTTATCAAACCCTGTGTTGCAATCTCATATGTTAACTGTGTGTGTTCCATTGTCTACCACTTTATAAAGAGAGAGTGCATTTGTGAAACCATGAACCCCAGTCCATTTTTAATCATAAGAAACACCTTTCCAACACCATATACCACTTTTCTATTTTCAGCCATCATTAAATCCGAAAATACAAAAATACTTTTCATCTTGCATACATCATTCAAAAACCCAAAAATATCATTTATCATTGCATCCACCATCATTGCATATTTATTTCTTGTTTGCATTGCATAACTATCCTGATATCATTCTTACACCTTGTGCTTGACAACCACAGGTGAGGTTGAGGACCAAAACATCTAACCTTGTTTTGTAGGTAACCAAAAGAAGGATAAGAAGATAAATCTACCACTTCAGATTCCCCGAGAGTTCGATATTAAACCCTCGAGTCACCCCTCGTGGGGAAAACTGTCTTCCACTTACTATACACTCTGCACTTGGAGTCTCAACCTAATCCCGTTTACTTTTGCAGGTATCAAGGCCTTGCTCTTCGGGACCATCACATCTCCATGTCTATGACTTGTGAAACATAGTCATCAACCAATACATGTGCTAGTCTAATATTCAAGTGTGTCCTCACATGAACTCCGACTAGGGACATATTTAGAATAACCATACAAGTAATGAGTTTCACAAACAAGTCACGTAATTGCAAATCAATACAAAGACATTATTCAAGGCACATTATTATAAATCATGGATACATCGAAATATCATCATCTCTATGATTGCCTCTCGGGCATATTTCCTACAATGAGCACTACGTTTCTATCTTTTGGGTATGTCCATCAAATCATTCACCCAATGATATGACTCCGTTGACAACCGACGTAATTGTCCATGATCAGGAAACCTTGATCATCTGTTACCAACTGAACTAGTTAAATAGAGGCTACTAGGGACCTGGTTGTTTACATACCACACGTGCATTAATGTTTCCGCATAATACAGTTATAGCATGGTACATAAACATATTATGAACAATTGAGATATGACAAATAAAATCACTTTATTAATTGCCTCTAGGGCATATCTCCTTCACTCTATCCTCCATATGAAATCATGCACCGCATCTTCCGGAAAACCATCAATCCCAAGGTTGGCAACAAGGAACAAATTCACAGCTTCCTAGCCACCTTGATGTTGAAGATTCATGAGTTGAAAACCAAAGGGAAGAAAATGGATGTCATGGATTTTGTTTGGATTGAGCTTTGGAATGTCACTGTCTACAAGAAGAATGCTTGCTTTGGTCCTCTAATCATGAAGATCATTTTATGGAAGTGGGACAAGGAATGTCCATCTATGGGGCTTAGTGATCCCACCACTTGGATTGTCCACAAGCCTAAGCAACTGCGTATCAAGGATCATAGCGAGAAGGCAAAGGGCACCAAGGCTGCTAAAGGCAAGGCTAAGGAACATGTTGGTGATGGTGGCCCCTCACGGGTTCCCAAGGAGAGTGGTTTCACTTGGATGGCTCGGCAAATGAAGAAGGCTTTTTGTGTGACCAAAGCCCTTGAGAAGCGCACTTGGGAACTTGAATTCAAGGAGCAGCTTGCACGTCAACGCGACATTCAACATCGCCGTGATCAAGGTGAACAAGTTGCTTCCGGTTCGGAGAAGAACATTCCAACTTATGAAGAGTGGCAAGCCAAGGACTCCAAGGGCGACATCATCACTTGGTCGGACTATGAAGATGATGAAGAAGAAGTGTCCTCTCGTCGTCGCCCTCACTCCCCGAGCATCGAATGAACCTTGGGACGCTAGCATCGGTTTCTCTCCTTTTTGGTGTCTTGATGCCAAAGGGGGAGAAATATCTATTAGGCTTTTGAAGGGTTTGCATGGGAAGTCACAGGCCTTTGCCTTTTCGTTGATTTTTATGCGCTTGTGAACTTTACTTGTCATTTTAGTTTGTGAACCTCGTGTGTTATGCATGGTGTAAGACATGTTGAACTCTATGCTTATGTTTCCAGGCTTATGTTGATATGTTGTGCAAGTTTTATTTCATACTCTATATTATATCTTGCATGGTTTGTAAAATCTAGAGGGAGTGTTGATCCTAGTTGTTGTGCATTTGAGCATTCAAACGCTATTCTTGAATATGCACACATCTAGGGGGAGCTCCGTCTAAATTTTGCAAATTGTATGTGGCAAATTGTTGTATTGTCATCATCCACCAAAAAGGGGGAGATTGAAAGAGCATATTTTGCTCTTAATCTTGTTTTGATGATGATGACAATACACCAAGTGCACCTAACGTGTTGTTTAAGTATGAACAGGTTCCCACTGCTACTGCCATTGAAATCGCAATGAGAAAAGAAAGCCACGAAGTCGTTTCTTGTCTGAAGCGGTACTACCGCCCTTCCAGGTGGTAGTACCGCTGCCTACCAGCAGCCAGGAGGCGGGCGGCAGTACCGCGCCAGGGTCCGGCTAACTGCCCCTCGATCGCGCATTAGCGGCACTGCCGCGGTACTACCAGCGGTAGTACCGCCGGCGCGAGAGCGAGGCGGTCTACGCCTGCGTTGACTGGCGCCAGGACGCGAAGCGGCAGCACTGGCAGCGGCCGCGCTTGCGGGTGGGAAACTGCTACTGTTGACTGGATTGAGTCGTTTGACCGAGGCGCAGAAGGCGCCAGCGGTAGTACCGCTGCCTACCAGCAGCCAGGAGGCGGGCGGCAGTACCGCGCCAGGGTCCGGCTAACTGCCCCTCGGTCGCGCATTAGGGGCACTGCCCGCGGTACTACCAGCGGTAATACCGCCGGCGCGGGAGCGAGGCGGTCAGCGCCTGCGTTGACTGGCGCCAGGACGCGAAGCGGCGGCACTGGCAGCGGCCGCGCTTGCGGGTGGGAAACTGCTGCTGTTGACTGGATTGAGTCGTTTGACCGAGGCGCAGAAGGCGCCAGCGGTAGTACCGCCCGGCGCAGCGGTACTACCGCTGGCTCGGGCAGGAGAGCTGCAACGGGCAGATTTGTGGGGAGGGGTACCCCTCCACCTACCTTTGGACAATTAGCTCGCCCCAAATTGAAGTCCACCATCATTGCAAGCTCAAGAATCACTAGATCTCCTAATCCCTCCGCCCAAACTCGTTGATCTTTGGAGGATTGAAGGAGAAGGCCCGGATCTACTACTTCACCAAAGCGTTCTTTATTTCCCCCTCATTCACTTGAGGGATTCGAGCATAGGGTTTCCACTAGGAAAACCTAGGTATCTTGTTGTACTTACTTGCTTGTTACTTTTGTGTAACAGGTGTTGTATGCTTAGGAGCCCCCAATCCTTTTGTGGGTTGAGCGTCAAGTTGTTGTAAGGGCTCCGGATTTCGCCTTGAAGAAGTCCGATAGTGGAAGGTGGACCGAGATTTTGGTCAAGGTCCATCGGAGAATAGGGTGAGGCCATTTGTGGCGTTGAGCTTTGAAAGCTCACACCCCTCTAACGAGACGTACTCCCCTAAAAAGGAGAAACTCGGGAATACATCCTTATCTCCGTGTGCTTCCCGTTTCGGTTACTCCTTACTCGTTAGCTCTTACTTGTTTCGTGCCTAGTCTAGTGCTTAACTTGTCATATAGGTAAATTCACCATAGTTGCATATCTAGAGAATTTACCTTTTGTGTCAAGCCTAAATTTGAAAAACACCGAAATATTGAGTAGCACCTATTCACCCCTCCCCCTCTAGGTGGCCATACCGACCCTTTCAATTATGCCGTCACGGAAAGTCGACTTTTCTACTGCAAGGTTTTGTGGTCTCAGATTTCCGCCTCCAGTATGGTGCTCCGTGCTCCTGCGCTTCGATTGTGATTGTAGAACATCATTTGAAAGTTGCTAGAGCTGAAGAAGATAAGATTATCGTGTTTTGGTATTTCTCTTTCAGTGGTCTACTTGTCAAATAGGTTGTAATCTTTTAATGTAATGTGGTCAATCCTTGCAAAAAAGAACCATGTAAAAACATATTTTAGTATAATCGATTTGTGAGAGCATAATTTATACTCCCTCCGATTATTTAAGGCCAGACGGATCGTAGGTACGCAGCAGCAACAACAACAACAACAACAAAGCCTTTCATTCCCAAGTAAGTTGGGGTAGGCTAGAGGTGAAACCCACAAGATTTCGAAACTAACTCATGGTTCTGGCACATGGATAGCTAGCTTCCACGCACCCTGTCCATGGCTAGTTATTTGGTGATATTCCAATCATTTAGATCTCTCTTAACAGACTCATCCTATGTCAAGTTTGGTCTACCACGACCCCTCTTAACATTCTCATCACGCTTTATCCGTCCGCTATGCACGGATCGTAGGTACGCAATGTCAATTATTTTTATGTCGTTTCATTTTATCTTTAACTATATTTTGATCTGCAAGATGTGTGTATTGGGTAAAATCAACATGGAAGAAATAAGTAAGAAATCATATGTCCAACGAGCGAGCCAGCTAGAGATAATCTTGCATGTACACTTGATCTGCCAGGACGAGGCAGCTTGATATATCATGTGTGCTAGCAATCGCCATCTAGCTTGGAATATTATTCCTCGTGTTGCGCTCCTTTCATAGGTGACAAAATCAAGTTATATGCTTTTAGCTAGCAAACGCCATCTAGCCTCGAATAACGGGTCTCTTGTCTCTTGATCATAGCAGGAATAGATCGAAGCCGGATGAGACACCGATCGAGTTGTGGGCGCACCTACGTACACCACCTCTGGTCGTCGAAGCCGGATAAGACACCGCGTTGTGGGCGCACACCACGTCTGGTCATGGAAGCCTGATAAGATCACATGGCGTTGGCGCCGAGGGACTTGAGCAGGTAGTGGTGTGTCGACGATGAGCTGCAAACCACTATAGTGGCAGCAAGCCGACCCGGTGTGAGGTAGTCACGGGCGCTTTATAGCTTTACAAAAATCTTATTTAGCCTATGCCAGTGTTAGAGCATCTCCACCGGTTCACCCAATAAATCTTCTAGCAACGTCGCCGGATAAGTGCTATTGGGTGTACGGGCACGCGTTGTCGCATATTGGGAGCGGTGTGCCCCGCCCGCTCCAATAGACGTTCCCCAATAGACGGTCCCACAAATACAAATAAAGCATCTGTTGTAGATAGTTCCTTTATTGTAAATAGAAGATAGTAGAGTGATGTAGAAGGTTCATTTCCTCTCACTGATGTACGGTTGCTTATCCAGAAAATAAAGAGTAGAGTTCAAGTGATTTAGTGCGCTTCCTCCTGTTTGATGTTTGATTTCAACATGGTATCAGAGCAATCGGTCCGGGGACGTGTGGCTGATTTTAATTTGGCCTGATACCTGCTACGGTTTGCCGGAATTTGGTGGTCGGGCGTGGGCGCCTTTGTGCGCCGCCGCCGTCTTCATCAAGGCCATCGCCGTCTTGTGTGCCACGCCGCCGTCTTCCTCGTGCTGCACCGCATCACTGCTGTCCTCGTGCGGACTGACGTTGCCGTTGTGCCGTCTCGCTGCCGTCGTCGTGCCGAGCCGGCCTCTGAACGTGCTGAAATTTTTTTGCAGCAGTTCTTTGATCTGATTTGGTGATCAAGGTTTGGTTTATCCAGTTTATGTGAGCGTCCTCTCTAGTCACCAATTTCTGTCGCTTGGTTTGCTCAGTGGTTCCTCATCTGGCCCTCCTGTTTGTGAGTATTATTTAGCAGCTGGTGTGGCCTCCATGGTTGATTGCTAGTGCAGCAGCTCTGTTCTCATTTGTATTGCAAGACGAGAGCTAACTCGTGTGTTGGTCAGCTTGTCGTGATTAAAGTAGTATTTACTTGAGGCCAAATCAAAGTAGTATTTACTTGGAAGAGTGTTTGTTTCTTGCCTGCTCTACAGATGTTTGATGAAATGTCTAGCAGAATTATGTTATCTCCTTTGAAGGTATACAAACGTGTGATGGAATGTGAGTATTGCGGACGGAAAAGACATGTAAAAGCTTTTTGTTGAGATCTTCATGGGAAGCCGGAGAGCACAATTCAGAGAGTAGGCATGAATTGGATGATGCCAAGGGCTGTAAACAAATAAATATTGAATTATTGTTCAATATGGCACTTGAGAAAAGATTGGTTCCAGTTCTCATAACTCCTGAAGAATATGAATTGTGGAAGATAGTGAAGGGTACTAGTACTAATGCAAAGCAAACTGTAAAAGCTTCTGAAAATTATAAAGCTAAACTGGGAGCTAATGCTATGGAACAATCTGGTGAACGCAGCTCAAGTGGTCATGCTTGAGAAGGTTTAAGTCACTGGATCATTGACTCAGGGGCTAGCAACCATATGACAGGGTTATCAAAGAATTTTTCATCGTATGCTCCTCGGTCTGGAAAGGAAAAAGTTCAGATTGCAGATGGCTCTACAGCTCCCATAATGGGCAGCGGAACCGTCAGTTGCTCTCCATCTCTCTCTTTAAGCCCAGTTCTACATGTCCCTAATTTTCCAATAAATCTTTTATCCGTCAGTTCTCTTACAAAGGGACTGAAATGCAGAGCAATATTTGAACCTGAATTCTGTTTTTTTCAAGAGTTGAAGTCACAGAAAATACTTGGAAAGGGGACTGAATATGAAGGCCTGTATTATCTTGATACTGGTACAACTTCCTTTGCACTTGCTGCAACTAGTGCCGCATCTACAGACAAGATGCTCATGCTGCATCGTCGACTTGGACATTTGTCTTTTCAAACTCTGGGACGTATGTTTCCTTCTCTGCTTGCTTCATGCAACAAGGAGAAACTTATATGTGATGTTTGCGAATTAGCAAAGAGTACAAGATCTAATTATCCCAGTAGTAATGAGAGAAGTGAAACACCTTTTGAAGTGGTACATTCAGATGTTTGGGGGCCTTCAAAGGTAACTTCTCTTTTAGGGGAGCGTTGGTATGTCAATTTTATTGATGGGTTTAGCAGATGTACTTGGTTATATCTTCTCAAGCACAAGTCTCAGGTCTTGTCTGCATTTAAGGACTTCCATACCTTGATATGCAATCAATATAATGCAAGTATAAAAATATTTCGATCAGACAATGGAACTGAATATGTCAACTGAGATTTTAATGAATACCTATCTTCTCGTGGCATTATACACCATACCAACTTATGTTTATGACGAATGTACCAAAATTCCTATGGGTGAAGCTATTAAAACAGCAGCTTATCTAATAAATTGTATGCCATCAAGAGTTCTAAATTATAAGACCCCAATTGAATGTTTAACTGGTAGTATTCTTTTATTGTACCTCCCAAGGTTTTTGGTTGCTGTTGCTTTGTTCATGATTACAGGAACTCAGTGGAAAACTAGACCCAAGGGCTGTCAAGTGCGTCTTTGTGGGATATTCTCCCACACAAAAAGGATATCGCTGTTGGTGTCCTACAGAGAGAAGATTCTTTGTTAGCATGGATGTTACATTCCATGAGAGAGAACCTTTTTACTCCTCAAGCAGCACTACAGCATATGAAAATGGTAGCAAGGGGGAGAACTTTAACAAGGAAACCATTTTGAATAGTCCCATGTTAATTCCTATGGTGGATATGTTGCAGATGGATAATAGAATGCAGGGGTGGAACAAGCAGGGAATAATACAAAAAATGAAGTATGCCGGGTTCTCCTCTTCGTCATGTTTTGGAGCCTAATATCTCTTCGCCTGTGAATCTTATAGAGCAACAAGGCGAATCAGTGCTTCATGATACAGTCCATGAAGATTTTAATAATATACCTACTTCAGAGGGCCCATCATCATTGGGAGAGCCTCCTCAAGGAACAACAGAGACGGAAGGTATTGAAACTCCTATTACAGCTCCTAATCCTTCAGCTTTTGAACCTCCAATAGCTTTACGAAAGCCAGTTAGGAAAACTGATATACCAGCACGGCTGAAAGACTGTGTTGGTTATAAGCATGATTTGGTTAATTTTATTACATATGACAAATGTAGCTCGAGGTTCAAAGGATTTATTTCTTCCTTAGACTCTATGTCTGTTCCAAAAGATTGGAAGGATGCTATAAATGAAAATAAGTGGAAGGCAGCCATGTTGGAAGAGATGAATGCCTTAGAGAAAAATAATACATGAGAAATAGTAAAATTGCCTCCAGGCAAAGAACCCGTTGGATGTCGATGGGTGTACACCATTAAATATAATCCAGAGGGCAAGGTAGAGAGATATAAGGCTCGATTAGTAGCAAAGGGATACACCCAATCCTATGGAATAGACTATGAAGAAACTTTTGCACCAGTAGCCAAGATGAATACTATAAGAACCCTGATCTCATGTGCATCTAATTTTGATTGGAGTTTGCATCAATTAGATGTGAAAAATGCTTTTCTCCATGGGAACTACAGGAAGAAATCTATATGCACATACCCCCAGGCTTTAAAACTGCTGAGACTGAAGGCAAGGTTTTAAAACTACGTCGCTCCTTGTACGGTTTAAAACAGTCACCTCGGTATGGTTTGATCGTTTTCGCAGAGCTATAATACAGATTGGGTATAATCAAAGTAATGTTGGCCATACTTTGTTCAATAAACGGAATGATGATAAGTTAGCCATTTTGATAGTTTATGTTGATGATATTGTAATCACAGGAAACGATGATCAGGAAATTGGAAAGTTGAAGATGCAGCTAGCAAAGGAGTTCGAAGTCAAAGATCTTGGGCAATTGAGGTACTTCCTAGGAATTGAGGTCTCTCGAAGTGCTAAAGGTATCTATCTCTCGCAAAGAAAATACGTCTTGGACCTGTTGGCTGAAACAGGAATGATGGGGTGTCGCCCAGCACACACCCCAATTGAGACTAACCAACGACTTACTAAGGAAGGAGGATCTCCTATAGACAGAGAATAGTACCAAAGACTTGTTGGACGTCTAATTTATTTATCCCACACACGTCCTGATATTGCATTTGCAGTAAGTATGGTAAGCCAGTTCATGCATGACCCTCGAAGTCATCATCTGGATGCAGTCATGACAATCATCCGCTATCTTAAAGGTTGCCCTGGTAAAGGTTTATTATATAGGCAACATGGAAATTCAAAAATAGTGTGTTATACTGATGCAGATTGGGCTGGTTCTATGGATGACAGGAGGTCTACTTCTGGCTACTG
This sequence comes from Poa pratensis, assembly GCA_947311845.1. Taxonomy (NCBI): domain Eukaryota; kingdom Viridiplantae; phylum Streptophyta; class Magnoliopsida; order Poales; family Poaceae; genus Poa; species Poa pratensis. The sequence continues at coordinate 37,695,640 of CAMZMU010000082.1, read as the reverse complement.
CACTTTTGTTGGTAGCAATCTTGTTACTTGGAGAAGTAAGAAGCAAAGTGTGGTTGCGAGATCTACCGCAGAAGCAGAATTTCGAGCTATGGCACATGGAATATGTGAGGTACTTTGGTTAAAAATTTTGTTGCTGGAGTTGGGACTCTTTCAACAAAAACCATTGATGGTGTACTGTGATAATAAAGCTGCCCTTGATATTGCTCACAATCCAGTGCAACATGATCGGACAAAGCATATAGAGATTGATCGACATTTCATCAAAGAAAAGTTGGCCCAAGGAATCATCGCATGCCATATGTGAGTTCTTCTAATCAACTTGCTGATATCTTTACTAAAGGCCTATCTGAAAAAGTGTTCTCTAGTTTATGTAGCAAGATGGGGTTGTTTGATGCATTTTCCCCATCTTGAGGGGAGTGTTGTAGATAGTTCCTTCATTGTAAATAGAAGATAGTAGAGGGACTAAAATGTAATATGATGTGTGAATATGTAAAAGGGAACGAAGCAGAGTGATGTAGAAGATTCAGTTCCTCTCACTGATGTACGGTTGCTTATCCAGAAAATAAAGAGTAGAGTTCAAGTGATTTAGTGCGCTTCCTCCTGTTTGATGTTTGATTTCAACAGCATCACACCGAAAAGCATCGCCAGGTCCGACAACACCCAAAAGCATCACCAGGTCCGGTGATCGTATTATAAAATGTCAAATGCAAATCAATGGACCATCATCACCTCATCGTCCTATGTCTCGGCGTCTTGCCAGCCCGGGCGTGGCGTTTGCTCCGGGTCAGAGAACGTCGTGCTCGCCGTTGGCTCCCCCGCCGTGCCCATCGACCACGTCCCCATCGTGTCCCTCGGCGTCGTGGTCGTCCCCGTCGGCTCCGGCGCGTTGGTGCTCCCTTGACTTGCGCCGCCACCAGCAACGAACGCCAGCGACGCGTTCAAGATATCGATCTGCTTCTGCCTGGCCACCGCACTCGTGCGCCGTTCTCTCCTGTTGGTGGTGGCCGCCGATCGACGTTCCCGCTCCTTCTCCCAGGCTGCATCCGACGTATCAGCTGGCCGCACGCGGATTTGTGAGGGGCGACATAACTGGCGGTGGCACCGCGAGCACCGCCACCTCGAGCAGCGCCCCATCGTCCTGCTCCGCTGCGAGCACCGCCACGGTTGCGCTTGACGGGAGACATCGGCGGCCGAACGGGGATCGCCCAAGGTGGGAAAGGCGGGAACGAGATGGGTGGGGGAGGCAAATGGCGGGAGACTAAAAATGGACGGGAGGGAGGGGAAGTGATATTAGGCGCGCCGTGTCGCTGACGAGACGGTCCCGCGCGTCAGAATCCGACGTGGTTGCGTTGCTGCGCGTTGCCGGCGTGCCCTCTTGCCTCCCTAGATCCTGGGCGCGAAGCGGGGTTGGCAGACGCTCTATTGGGACGTGCCGGTAAGTTTTGACCTATTGGGCTCCCCGCTGGGGGAGGAGTTTTTGCCGGCGCGCCCAATACGCCTATTCGGAGCGCTATTGGGTGGGCCGGTGGAGATGCTCTAAGATCTCAAGAAAGAAGGGCTGGAGACATATATCACTAGTAAGAAAAAAATTATTAGTAGCGCGTGAAAAATTTAATGGCCGCCACGCTACCAGTATCACGCTAGTTGCTATGTCGACACACGCTATTACTTTATGTTTCAGTTTTGAAAATAAAGACATCAGCTCTACTGGATCTCCTTTTAGCGAATAACACCACGGATCTATTAGCAAACACGGTAGTACCGTGCGCGATGCAGTGGCCGAGCAGGCGGGATGCATGGAGTGGACTTGGTGAGAGAGCGTATTCCGTGTGCTACGGTATTTTTTTTGGCAAATCTGGCCCTTACAGGCAAATAATAGCACATATGGCCCCTCGGCCGTACTAATTTCAAATTTGTCCTCTCGGTTCGGCGCCAATAACAATGGAGCCGAAGTACTGCATATCGGCGCCCCGCAGCCTTGATGCCGAACATTTTTATCGGACTGATTTACCATCTGACATGGCGTAGGTCTGCGACAGTGAGGTGGGTCGGCGCTGTCATTGACACATAAATTTAAATGCGGCTACCGGCGGGTCAGCTTCATTCATGGGCGTCTCGATTTCCTAGCCATGTGCAGTGAGCCGTCGTTTCACCTGTGCGACGAGTTGGTCGCGTCTACACTACGGTGGCATGAATGCAGATGAGCGTGTCTTTTCAAGCTTCGCCGTAAATGAACGGCAGGCGGGCCGATGATCGGTGTTAAGCCGACGAATCATGTTGACGCCCACATGTACTTCCATTACCCTTGGCACTAAATAGAGGGGTCGGATTTAGAAATAGTGTCACGGTGAGGCCAGTTGTTTTATTAGTTTGCTGCAAAGGTCGTCTTTGGCAAAAAATACTACGTTATGGCCCTGGCCTCGACCAATCAGGAAGGAGCACACAGATGTGTGCTTGTTTCGGGATGCTAGGAGCCGTTGGATCTTTCTTGGACGCCTGTTGATCTATGCCAGATGTAGATGATCTCGTGGACGCTGGGCATTTCCATGACGTTCGTGTCAGTGGCTGTTTCCGTGCATGCATCCAAGGGAAAATATCGAGTGATCCCATTTAAGTTAAATGACATGATACCATCATTATAAATTCCAATTTAAAGTATCAAAAAATACGAGAAAAATGGAGGCTGTTCACAATATGTACGTTGACATTCTCTAAAAATATTCAGAACCAAATTCGAAATACACATAACGAAATAAAAAAGACAAATGGCTATGTGAATAGTGTAATTTTGTGTTTTGTCTTCATGTGACACTATTTATTTTGGATTTGTCTTTTTATTTCCATGCGTATATTTCAAATTTGGTTCTGCAAATTCTAGGACTCATAAATATAGCACCTGTGAACACCCATAAATTATTTCAGATTTTTTGCAACTTCAAATTTTGAATTTTGAAATATGTTATCGTGGTATCATATGATGTATGGGATAAGATATGCACTCATGCATCCAGCTGCATGCATCATGGTCAGTCCTACTAATAAAAAAATGGGGTGCAATTAATATGCTATAGAGTAGTACTCGGTACGTTTCAAATCACGTTAAGCTGCGATTCGATAGAAATTATCTAGGGAGTGGGATCTGCTAGAGAAGAGAGCTTGGACCTCCCCCTTTTCCCCATCTACAGTGAAAAGGGCGATTTCTTGGGCGATACCGCGTGCACCAGCTCGCCGCCGGCGATTCGTCGGATTTCTCGCCCTCCGGCGGCCGCTTCGGCGGCGGGAGGACGGGGAATCCACGGATCCCGGTGTGTACATAGCCTAGGTGTGCGTGGTGGTGTGCTAGCCGGCGGCGTTGTGGAGGTAGCGGTGGCGCCGGAGTGGCTTTTGGTGGCGGTGGTCTTCTCCTCTGTTGGTGCGGCTCCGGTGGAGCTTCGCCGCGGATCTACCGCCCTGTCCTCGTTCGCGGCTCCATGGAGTGCTCGAGAGGACTTCCCCTTCGCCGGAGTCCGAGAGGTGGTGGATCTGGCGCTTGTAGATCTTGAAGGCGTGGTTGCTGATGGCCAAGATGGTGTTGTCGTCCGTCGCGTAGGGTGGAGGTGCTCAGGTACCGAGGAGCGTCGACTTCCTGGTCGCGATGGGGAGCCTCCCAGTCCAAGGTTTCGGAGGTGGTGCGGCAGGTTTCGCCGGCGCAGCGTTCTGCTCGACGACGACGACGCCAGAGCTCAGAAGGGCTTCTTTGTAATTTTCTTGTTTTCTGGGCTTTTCTGTAAGAGTCTTGGCTGATGTAATCGCGACTTCCATCAAAAAAAATTATCTAGGGAGTGCTGAGCAGTCCCCTGAGGATTTGGGCCGGGGTAAAAAATCCGCCTGAGTCCGGCGCTTCACATGTGTCTCTCGAGTCTCAGCCCCTTCCGCTAGAGCCCACCAACGATATCAGCATTCGCAAAAAGTTATTCCCCCAGCTCCAACCACCCTGCTCAGCACCCGATCGACGCCCGCCTACAATTCCGCCGCACTACCGCACTGTCACTCGAAGCAGGGCCTGAGTGTCGGGTGCAGGTCGTCGCCGGAGAACCCCGTCGTGACGATGCAACATCCTCCTCACCTTTGTTTCTCCCCTACCACTGTGCACACCCATCTCGCTCATCCGTGAGTGATGCTCGTGGTCGTCGAACACCAACACGGCATCGCCGATGCAGCAACACCATGGTAGGCGCTTGCAGCAACATCGATGGTCTGTGACAGCATCTCCATTTGCCCATGGGAGCAACGTCGTTCGCCCATCGTCGGAGCTATGATCGTCGCCAGAGAAGAAGCTTCCTCCACCAATAGAAGCATCACCACCCACCGATTGTAGCACTGTCACCCTTCGTTGGTAGCACCACCGCCATGCCTTGGTAGCACCATCGTCGTTTCTTGATGGCACCCGCCCACCGCGGATAGTACGTCTGCCACCATGGGTAGCATCGCCACCCTTCTTCGACAGTGCCTCCGTCGACCATTTGTAGCATTGGTGTCGAGTGCTTGTAGCACCGCCGGCGAGAGGCGGCGCCGCCTTGCAGCAGCGGCTTAGCACCGTGCATCACCCTTTGCAGCACCACCTACACCACCGCCGATCTGAGGGACAAAAAAGTTTTGTTTGTTCGGAAGAAGAGAAAGGGCTTGGATGCCGGACGGCGGCAACAAAACGAGGGGAGCCAGCGACGGCGCGTGGCCGGCCAACGAGGGGAGCCAACGGCGGCGCCTGGCCGGGCCGCCGGCCAAACGACAGCTCCTCCATGGACATGGCGGAGCAAAAAATTTGGACACAATGCGTTGGGAGTGAAGAAAGCCAAGGGGAACGAGTGGAGGAAAAGGATGCGAAGGAGATAAGTCAACAACGGTGGGGCCTTCACCTTATGAATATCTCCACTGCGTACGGATGTGTGGCGTGCATCACGCGTCCGGAGGTCGCGAGACGCGCGAGCCTCTGGCTGTACAAAGGGCTTTCCAGTTATCTATGACTCTTAATTTAAACGACACTATTTAGCAATGACACAATCGAATAAAGGAGGCATACATTACTGGTGGCGTGTGGCCATGAGGTACTCTAGGAGGCAAAAGAAAATTATTTCCGGTGCGCCAACCTTCACGAATGGCGAGAGCCACCACCTCCCGGCGTCTAGATTAGCTTAGTTATAGTTTAAGTATAAAATATTTAGTTTAAGTTTTATTTTGAATTTCGTTGTAACATATCAAATTTCAATGAAAATCGTGTCTTTGGTTCAAAATTTAGGAATGTTGGCCAAATTACAATATCTGGTTTGGAGGTGCCGCGGCAGGCAGCACCTCGAATTGTGACAGAGCTTCGTCCGGCACCTCTAAAACGGACACAATTTGGAAGGTGACCGGCAAAATTTAAGGGTGCCAATGGAGATGCTCTTACGAAGTGATCCTACGGAAAGACGCGGGTGGTAACTTCTTTTTTTTAAATACCTACGGACAATTTTTTACGGAAATTGCATACGGACTCATACATGCAGCGGTTGAAATCAAAGTGTGGCCCGATTTTTCAGCAAGGGGCAAAATTTCATCCAACTAATTCAGGCCACGTCCGTCCGTAGTGATTCCGTAAGCAAATCAGTCCGTAAGTGTCGGATTACTTTTTAAATTATGGTAACTTCCGGTTGGTTAGCGTCGATTGTTAGGATTCAGGCCAACGTGAGGCGGGGTCGCACCTTGACCGCCTGATCGACGGAAGGGACCCAACCCACGGTCTTCGTATCTTTTTTTATGGTAATACGATTCTTATTGATAAATAAAAGACGAGATACAAAGTACGTATACACCGATCTTACAGATCTGGAAAGATAGGATAAACCAATGTGACAAACCAACGTCTATCCATCTTCTTCAGCACCGCCGTAGCAGCCACCAAGAAAAAATAGACAGATCACCTTCTCACCCGAGTTCGACGCGGCTCCATCGCTGATCATCAGCTTTTCGGACCTCCAAAATAGTTTGCCATAGGACAAATCATTACCGTTGAAAGAATCAGACCGGGGCAGCACGACCCCGGACACGTCATCGAACTTCAGCACTGGCACCCCCGCACGACGACGTCGGAATAGGGAACCAGAACCATTAGCCTCCATCCACAAACCCACCACAAGGTGCATCATCTTCCAGCTGTCACCAGTGCAGACCACCGTCTGCACATACTCCTGGACGAATCATTTCTGCTCCACCATGGCGCTGGAGACAACGCCACAGCAATGGGGACAGAGCAAGAGGAAAAACCCATCTGATGGAGTCGCCGCCGCCACCTCGCCGACACCATCCATGAACCCTACAGCCACCGATCTGAAAGATCGGCAAGCACACAGTGCCACCAACTCCGAGACGCCGCCATGATTTCCATAGATGTTTTCTTCTGTACGACCGTCGACCATACGGGCACCTCTTCCTGCTAATAATCGATCTCTGGCGGCACACAACTGCATGCGGCTCGATCTAGGTAACCTAGAAAAATAAGATGCGAATAAGGCCGACGGAGAGAATCCGAACCCCATCAAGCGATCCGCCGTCCCTCCGCCGCCGCCGCCTCCGCCTTGATCTATATCGGTCGGCGGAGCGGAGGGACTGGGCGGGGTTGCCCCACGACGTGTTGTGGGTCATCCTGAGCCTAGTCCCGCAGGCTGACATCCTCCGCGGGGCCGGCCTCGTGTGCGCCTCCTGGCGACGGCTAGCCCTCGACGAGCCGCTCCTGTGGCGGCGCATCGACCTCCCCTTCGAAGAGGACGAGGACGGAGGCCCGCCGGCACGGTGGCGGGAGATGGCGCGTGCCGCCGTACGGCGCAGCGCCGGCCGCTGCGAGTCCTACCGCGCGCGGCCACGTCAGTGGTTGCTTCCTGCTCTTCCTCGCCCGCCGGTACGCATCAATCTCGTCTCACCTCACATGAATCAACCGATCCTGATTGCCGCTACGTTCCTATGCGTGCCCCTGCTGCTGCTGGCTACTTGTATGCGAGTCCTATCCCAGCGAGAAGTTCGACGACGCTGGCGAAGAAGCTCCCTCTGCTGTAGATAGCATCTCGTGGACTCGTGGTGTCTCACGGCCTGAGCCACAATGCCTCGTTAGTCGCTCTCGTCGACCACTGCCCACGCCTCTAGCTGCTTGACGCCGCTGGCTGTCACACATATGGCGATTTCTTCCTATCTCGTCCCCAAGTTCATTTTTTATCTTGCTATACTGAATCACAGTGAAGTGGCAGAGGGTTAACTGCCTGATATTTTTTTCTTACAATAAATCAGTAAATTCGTTCCTCCGGCTGATTTAGGAGCGTTTTCCATCAGTAAATCATTATGTAAAGAACCAAGGACTACATAATTTGGCGATAGTAAACAATGTGGCGGTATGATGCAGCGACGAGGGGTGGGCTCACAAGTAATACCATACGTGCTCCAGTTCCTCTCTACTTACTAAAGATCTACATATAATCGACGAAGAACGAATTATCAAGTGGCATCCTGGTAGAGTACGTAGCTCGTCGTGAGCTCCAGCTTTTTCCTACGGCGTCATGGGCTGACAATCTTACAGTAACTTCGTATTTTTGGAGACACCTGAAAACACACCTAAAGGATTTCATGACTCATGATGCTACGTACTCCCTCCGTTCGGAAAAAGAATGTATTTTTGTGACATTCTTTTTCCGAACGGAGGGAGTACGACAATGGCAGCAGACAGCAGTAATAATTGTTTTCATGGAGCAAGTCCCACGAGTAGGCCAGATTGCATCCTGCTTCTTTATTACGGAGTGAGTAGATGATGGCATTCCACAACTTCCAGGTTATCAATTTCAATCCAGAGAAACTCACCAAATACATATACAGAACAAAAACAGCATCCACCTTCCTATTCCGTGACTTCCGTCTAATCAATCCAAGTAGCACTCAAGGATGGGCAGAGACTCATCCACTACAGGAAAGACCTCCTATGCCGACGGCCCCGACAAAAAGCCGAGAGCCCGCGTACAAAAAAAAGTGGACTCAGGACTAAGCCGACGGCAAAGCGGCTTTAGGTTCAGCACGGCTAAGCCGACGGCAAAGCCGTCGGCATAGGTCCCTCTCATTTTTTCTATTTTTCATTTAATATGAAAAAAATCATATCTTTAAATCCGTAAATCAAAATTTAACAAATAAAATGTCTAAATCGATTAGAAAAATGAGAGGAATCCAAATATGACATCCATATCATCATTTTCACCATGCATATTACTTTTTGCAACATATTTTTGGTACTTGCTTAATAAAAAAGTCATTTTTGGCACTTACAAAATGGAAAATGATATTTATAAAAATAATTTGGAAATTGGTTTTGCCAACAATATTTGCCATACCAAGACACATCTGTGTATCAAATATGGACACATTATCACAAACTATGGCACGGGGATGGTCATAACTTGATCATTTGAAGCGAAACCTATACATGTCTATAGATGATAGATCTTTTTGTGAAGGTTTTTTTTTGAAATGTTTGTCAAAACTCAAGTTTATCATTTTTGCTTGCAACTAGTACACATAAAAGGACTCCATGCCAAAGAATTTCACTTTTTGAGTATTTTCTCTTTAATAAGTTGGTGGACTTATAGCTGAAACCTCTCACTTTGGGCGAAACGGAGGGAATCTTTGCAAGAGTTGGGTGGATCTTGGTTTTGGATGTTCCTATGTCTTATCATAACACAACCAAGAAAAAAAGTCCACTGACCTACCCCTTTTGACTCCGTTCAAAGGGGTACATGGGAATTTTGACTTTTTTCCAGCGGGTCTAGGTTTTCGTCGAAGCGAGGATTCGGAGCGTCTGAAACGCACCAAAAATCTAGGTTGTTCCATACCATATGTATACAAGTGTGTTGGGTGTTGTACATGTCCATGATCCTATTCCGGTGTGTGACTGGATTCACCGGCTTCACTTTCTCTCTAGTAAGTTGGTGGACTTATAGCTGAAAACTCCCACTTGGGGCAAAACGGAGGAAACCTTTGCAAGAGTTGGGTAGATCTTGGTTTTGGATGGTCCTATGTCCTAACCTAACACAAACAAGCAAAAAAGTCCACTGGCCTACCCCTTTCGACTCCGTTCAAAGGGGTACACGGGAATTTTGACTTTTTCCAGCGGGTCTAGGATTTCGCCGAAGCGGGGTTCCGGAGCGTCGGAAACCCACCAAAACCTAGGTGGTTCCATACCATATGTATACAAGTGTGTTGGGTGTTGTAAATGTCCAAGATCCTACTCCGGTGTGTGACCGGCTTCACTGGCTTCCCTTTCTCTCTAGTAAGTTGGTGGACTTATAGCTGAAAACTCCCACTTCGGGCGAAACGGAGGGAACCTTTGCAAGAGTTGGGTGGATCTTGGTTTTGGAAATTCTTATGTCCTAACCTAACACAACCAAGTAAAAAAGTCCACTGGCTTACCCCTTTCGACTCCGTTCAAAGGGGTACACGGGAATTTTGACTTTTTTCAGCGGGTCTAGGGTTTCGCCGAAGTGGGGCTTCAGAGCGTCTGAAACCCACCAAAACCTAGGTGGTTCCATACCATATGTATAAAAGTGTGTTGGGTGTTGTACATGTCCAAGATCCTACTCCAGTGTGTGACCGGCTTCACCTTCTCTCTAGTAAGTTGGTGGACTTATAGCTGAAAACTCCCACTTTGGGCGAAACGGAGGGAACCTTTGCAAGAGTTGGGTGGATCTTGGTTTTGGATATTCCTATGTCCTAACCTAACACAACCAAGTAAAAAAATTCACTGGCTTATGTAAACCGTAGTTAGCTAGCATATCTCGTATATATGGTAGTTGTAGATACGTACCAATCAACATAAATGTTGAGATTGTAAACTTGATGTACAAGCATATGAGAATATAAATACACCGGAGGCTGACCCTTGAGAGTACGGAAAAACCTATATTCTAAGTGCTTACCCCCTTTCGACTCCGTTCAAAGGGGTACAATGGAATTTTGACTTTTTTCCAGCGGGTCTAGGGTTTCGCCGAAGCGGGGGGCTTCAGATCGTCTGAAACCCAACAAAATCTAGATGGTTCCATACCATATGTATACAAGTGTGTTGGGTGTTGTACATGTTCAAGATCCTACTCCAGTGTGTGACCGGCTTCACCGGCTTCACTTTCTCTCTAGTAAGTTGGTGGACTTATAGCTGAAAACTTCCACTTCGGGCGAAACGGAGGAAAGCTTTGCAAGAGTTGGGTAGATCTTGATATGGATGGCATATTTGAATTCTTCTCATTTTTTAATCGACTTAGAAATTTTATTTGTCAAATTTCGATTTACGGATTTAAAGATATGAATTATTCCATATTAAATGTAAAAAGAAAAAATAAAGTAAAATTCATTTTATTGTTATTTATTCAAAATATACTATTACATAATCATTGTTACTTATTCAAACAAAGTTTTAAATTTAAACAATGAAAAAGTGTAACATCGCAACCGAGGGGTTAATATGATTGATATGATACTAATATCAGTAAGTTCTAACTTCTCATTTGGAAGCTAATTTGAAAGAAACTCAAAAGTTAAGCATGCTTGGGCTGGAGCAATTTCAGGATGGGTGACCGAATGGGAAGTTTGACCAGGATAAGTACTTTGACCTATGACTAAGTGTGTAATTAGAGATTAAGTATGTGGCTAAGTGAAAAATTTCAAAATAGAATTAAAAAGATTAAAATGATAAAACAATTAAAAGATTAAAAAAATGTTGAAAAAAAATGCCTACGGTACTATGCCGACGGCAAAGCCGTCGGCTTAGACCTATGCCGACGGCTTTCGCTAAGCCGACGGCTTTCTAGGCTAGCCCTACGGGCACCTATGCCGACGGAGCTAAGCCAACAGCTGCCGTCGGCATAGCCTATGCCGACGGCATTCTGGGCTATGCCGACGGCAAATGGCCGTCGGCTTAGAAGCCTGTTCCTGTAGTGATCCTTTCGTCACGGTGAAGTTCCCAGAACGGTGATATGTTTAACCTCGTAGACTTTGTTTCGAGCAATAGAAGTCCGTCTGACGGGACGTTTGTGCGGGCAACCAAGGGCCGTTTCTACAGAATCACAAACGACAATTGAAGTGGTTGATGATTAAATTTTATGCCTGATCTTTTTTCATACAATCACTACCGGAATTCAGTTCTTTGCCGTGTGGCGCACGGCAAAGGTGCTTCGGAACACGGCAAAGGCGTTGCCGTGTCAATTCGCACGGCAAACAGCGCACGGCCTAATACGCGTCGGCAAAGAACTTTGCCGTGTGTTTTTCAGAAAATACACGGCAAAGCATTTGCCGTGTGTTTTTTCCACCACACAGCAAATCAAATCTTTGCCGTGCGTCCAGACATAAAACGCCCGGCAAAGTCTTGCTCCTTTGCCGTGTGTCCAGTCACAAAGTACACGGCAAAGCCTTACTCCACCACGGGACAGCTGATCTTTGCTGTGTGCCTCAAACACACGGTGAACGCCAATAACACACGGCAAAGGAAGAAGATGCCAACAAAAAAAAAATCCCCGTCCCCGACGCTGACGACGCCGTCGATGAGCTGGGACCACACGCCGGTGCAGGCGCCGCGTGCAAGGTTCTGTGGCCGCCCCACTCCGTGCGGTAGAGCTCAGCGCCGAGACCACCGAGGATGGACTCCGGCACGAGCAGGGTGCGTCTTGGAAGTCGTCGTTGGTGAGGCGGAGGTCGACGGCAGGGGCCATGGCGCGGACAGAGGTCGTCGTAGCCTCGTTGGCGAGGCAGAGGTCGACGGCAGGGCGCCCATGGCTTGGACGGAGGTCGTCGTTGGCGAGGCGGAGGTCGACGGCAGGCTGCGCGTCGAAGAAGACGGCCTTGGGTTGGAGCGCGACGAGCTCACGAGCATGGACGAGGCGGTGGCGACCTCGGCCTAAAGCGCGGCGAGCACCCGCGTGGACCGCGGAGGCGGCGGACGAGGCGCTGAGGTCGCCCCGCTTGCTGGAGGGCGAGCACGCCGAGGACGGCGAGGAGCGCGAGGAAGTCCAGCGCCGTGGAGGAGATCTCGGCACGGCAGCGGTGGCGACGGTGATGTGCGGCGCCTCAGGAAGTCGAGATGGACTGAACGAGCTAGCCTCAGGGATCGATCCAAAGAAATAGGCCTGCTTTCACGGATCGAACGAGGAAATATCTAGCCTACGTCATCACGTGCGCAGCCTCCAGGCCTTGACCAATCAGAAAGCAGTCCACAGATCGTGTGCTTTCTTAGAGCTGTTGAGAGGCGTCGGATCGTGCAGGATCAATCATCCACGGCTCAAAGGTGCGATCCACATGAAAGTCCTCCTGGCCAATCAGAAGTCACAGTTTCTATGCCGTGTGTGGCCACACGGCAAGGATATTTTTGTTTTTTCTTTCTCCTTTTTGTTTTCTTAATTTATTTTGATTATGTAGCACTGACTATTGCATAGAATAATTATTCCGTACCTAAAACTATATCAAATATGGGCACTTTATTTTCTTTGAGAATAATTATTCCGTACCTAAAACTATTTGATTTTTTTGAAAAAACGGTCAAAATGTCCGCCGTGTCTATTCAATGAAAGGGGTCGAATTTTTCAAAACTATCGACGGTTCTATGATATAACCTCTAATTGTATATCTTAAAATGATTTTTGAAAAAAAATCAGAGCAAACTATCACACACTTGTAGTTCAAATTTGAATTACTTTCGGAAAATCGACATAAAGTCATTTAAATAGGCGAAATTAGGTAGAAAGCGAGAAAATTCCTAATATTTCTGGATTGTCCATAGAATATGGTCTACTTTGTGTGAAATTTAGATGGATGCCATTTGGCACCATATTTTTTGTATTTGCTTAACAAAAAAAGTCATTTTAGCACTTAAAAAATAAAAAATGATATTTATAAAAATAATTTGAACAAACTCAGTTCTACAACATTGTTTGCCATACCAAGACACACCTATGTGTCAAATATGGGCACATTATCACAAACTATGCCACAGGAATGGTCATATCTTGGTTATTTGTCTCGAAACTTAAACATGTTTGTAGACGATAGACCTTTTTGTGAAAGCATTTTTTGGAAATTTCGTCAAAAATCGAGTTTATTATTTTTTATATCAACTACTACACCTAAAAGGGCTCCATGCCGAAGGATTTCATTTTTTGACCAATTTATCACTTTATTTGATTTTTTTGAAAAAACGGTCAAAATGGTCGCCGTGTCTATTCAATGAAAGGGGTCGAATTTTTCAAAACTATCGACAGTTCTATGATATAACCACTAATTGTATATCTTAAAATGATTTTTGAAAAAAATTCAGAGCAAACTATCACACACTTGTAGTTCAAATTTGAATTACTTTCGGAAAATCGGCATAAAGTCATTTAAATAGGCGAAATTAGGTAGAAAGCGAGAAAATTCCTAATATTTCTGGATTGTCCATAGAATATGGTCTACTTTGTGTGAATTTAGATGAGTGCCATTTTGCACCATATTTTTTGTACTTGCTTCACAAAAAAAATTCATTTTAGCACTTAAAAAATAAAAAAAATGATATTTATAAAAATAATTTGAACAAACTCAGTTCTACAACATTATTTGCCATACCAAGACACACCTATGTGTCAAATATGGGCACATTATCACAAAATATGGACAATTTATCACACACTTTGCCACGGGAATAGTCATACCATTGTTAAGTAGATAAAATAAAGTTAAAAAAGAACTCTTTGGCGTGTGCAAACACACAGCAAAGATCTTTGCCGTGTACTTTGCCAATGCACACGGCAAAGGATTCTTTGCCGTATGTTTTTCATATGTACACACGGCAAAGCAAATATGTTGGCCGTGCATAGTTCTTTGCCGTGTGTTTTTCTTAGTCTTTGCCGTGCATGCTTCTTTGCCGTGCATTTTGCTTAGTCTTTACCGTGCTTTGAAACTTTGCCGTGCGTTTTTCTATTGGTACACGGCAAAGCCTATTTTTGCCGTACTGTTTTCTTTGCCGTGTGTTTTCCTAGTCTTTGCCGTGTTCCGCAAAAAATAGACACACGGCAAAGATCCAACCTCACGGCAAAGAATTATTTTCCGGTAGTGAATAAATCACTAGAACATTGGTTGTACATATAATATGATTGAAGGTAACTATGTTTCACAAGTAAAAAAAAACTATGTTTCATACAGGGTTTCTGCTCCGGTGCTCTACCCCTGGCAAAAGTTCGGACCTGAACAACACAAAGACGGCCGCGATCTTCCCGTACCCCTTTATAATCAGGTGCACGATTGTCTGTTTAGAAAATATGACATGTATGTACAGCCCACCTCATCTCTTCCTCCTCCGACGACGAGAAGCTCCAACTGCTTCTGGCCATGAAGAAGGACGTCGAGGCCGCCGCAGATCCAGTGCCGCAGAAGCAATCTGGAGGCGCATCAGAGGGTCTTGAGGGCTCCGTTGTCACAGAAGCAATCTGGAATACGCTGGGTAATACAGGGCTTGCATTTAGGCTTCGCGGGCCCAACGGAAAAAACAATCGGGACGAACTTACCCTTTCAAGTTTCGCCAGGGGCGGAGCACTATAGCAAATCTCTTTCATACAGTATTATTTTTTAAAATAGGTTATCGTTAACAATACTTTCAGAAGCGTGCAAAACGGAAGGAACCAGAATAGTTGCTTGAAAGAGGAAAATAATCAAGACATTTCTTTCAAGTTAGCGTTACCCAGAATTTTCTGCCACTTACAAAATGGGTCAAATTACTTTCTTCATGAGATGTTCATATATTTTTTCTCGAACTAAAAAAATATGTTTTGTCTCATATCAGCAACAAGAGATACTAATGATGTTACACTTTTTTTTGTATATTTCTGAAATTTTGGAGATTTTTGTAGAACTAAAACAAACAAAAAGAAACGGCAGAACAATTCAGTAAAAACAACGGGAATGAATGAACGCAAGTGTTGCTTTTTGACATTTTGGTGACCTCCTTTTGCTACTACACGATGCAGAAGTAGTAATTAGCCAACATTAGTTGCTTTTGGCTAGTAGTTCAAGTATGACATGCCATGCAATTGCTTTTGGCTAGTAGTTCAAGTATGGCATGCAATGCACTATTGTGTGCAATATATGCTAGTGATTTCTATTTTGTATAATATGCTAATGACTTCTTTCACATACTTCTCTGATCTGCTATAATTTCTGGCCGTATATGGTGATTCCATGATTTCTGGTTGTGTATGGTGAGTTGGTGACTCTATGATTTCTGACGGTGTATGACAATCCTATGATTTATTGTACCCGTTTTCATACGTTATATCCCAAGTTTTTGTAAACATATATGTACTGTGCATTTCAAATGTGTTGTAATATATTGCAATAGAAATTGGGTGGTAACCTCACCACTTCATACATAGGGTGTGATCATAATCAAACCAAACCAAACGGTTGCCGCACACATTTGCCAAACATATGGCATGAATATGGTTACAATCCAAACCCTAGCCACAGTTTGCTTGCCACAACTCTGCTAAGGTTAGGCTGTTAACCAAACGTCTTTTTAGCCATAACTACGGCACGCGCCTAACCTTCGTCGCGGCCAAGGTATTGGATACCGTTTTTATTTTATTTCTCAGAGGGGGCCGGGATTTCGGTTACCGGAAATTACAGTCCGGTTATCGGACGAAATTCCCGGACAGAATTTGTAATTTCAAACATAAATCGTCGAAAAGAAATCAAATAAAGATTTTGAGAGGACGATTTCAACACAAATTCGAACATTCGGAGAATTTTCGACCGATAAACTCATTTATCGGAGGGGGCTTGGATTTTCGGTTACCGGCCGGTTACCGCGGTATTTCGTCCGGTAACCAAATTCTTGGTCGCGGTAAACTATGGTCGGGAAACAAACAGGCCCTAATTCTTCTCCTTTCCCTGTGTACCCATCTGTTTTCTTTTTTCTTTTCCTTTTACTGCAAAATTTTCAGTTACTCGTAAGTTTCCAACATATTTGATTCTTCATTCTTGGTTGTATCAGGTTCTTGCCGGCTGGAAAAAAAAGCCACAATATCTCAGGTTTCACGTATTTTTAAATCCAACGTATATAACCACATATATAAATCTTTATAACAAGACGACGGTCATATAAGAAAATATAATAAGTGCAAAATTTTGTATGGACAAAAGGAGCTGTGGGGGTCAATGCCGGGTGCACTCACACTCAATGGAGGGTACACTCACACTCAAGTGTGTGCGTGACATGATGCGATGGTTCATAAGGGGAGGGTACACTCACACTCAATGGACTGTAACTCTGTAGCGGAACTTATCTTTTTAGTTTCTTCTTCTTTTAGTCTTTCGGCTGTGTGTGCATCCGTAATACCTTCGGTTATTACGTTGTTGCAGAGGCTTGGTGTAATTGGTATGTTCACGATATTAATATATACTCTTTATCTAAAAAAATCTAAAAAAATATGTTATCACATCACTATAAATATTAAATGTATTTATCTAGTGTTTCTAAATGTGCAGAAATATTTTTAACTAATAATCATTTTGTTAACTTAGAAATCACCAAAACTTAAGCATCTCTCTGTGGTGTGCCGATTAAGTTCCTGAAATAATAGAAAAGTGACTATCAATTATTTAGAGAACAGGCACATGGCTCCGCTTTATAGAAAGCAAATATCTGTTTTACACTGGGGAGAGCCTAGTTTTGCAGATACAACCAAACTTACAAAAAAAAAACACCACTAACAACGCACCTAGAACAACAAGTCAACAAGGCGCAAGGCTCACGAAGGAGCACACAGGAAAGTAAACTAACAACAAAAAGAACAACCTAACCAACACCACTACGCCTGGAGAGGAAGTGCAAGTTCTCCAATGCCATCTTCAGTTGCTCCAGCAGGATCAAACAATCCCCTTTACGCTTTCCCGGCAAGAGAGGAGTCCACTGTGAAAGTAACAAAATTGCTTTGCCGACATAGGCCACCCAACTCGAAGGCTCGGGAAGACGGCCTTGTTGGTGGCACGCGGCGACCCACTCGCGTTAGACGTCGAGGGGATATCATCGCTGACTGGCCCACATGTAGCTTTCTCGCAGACCCCGCACGACGCCCAACGACCGGTGTCAGTCATGTAGATGTAGGGCAGGCAGTCCTGCAGCCATTGCATCGGCAAGCTAAGTGGCACAGCGGAGGTTTGCTGCACGAACGGCTCTCACGGAGCACGCGAGCCCCGGTGCGGCCTGAGTCGGCCGGCCGCGCTCGCCGGCGTGCTTGGGTTAATTGTGAGCGCTGCGTTTAGATCGCAGTTCTCTTTGGCCACTCGATATCCATGTCGACAGAGACAGTTCACGTATAATCTCTCATGGGATCTCGCGATGAATGCCGATTGCTCATGAGAAAGTAAGAACTAATCTCTAAGGATCGATGTGCTCTGCTGCGCAGAGGCAGCATGCATGTACTCACTTCGTTATAAAATGATTGACGCTTGCTGGGATGGAAGAATATACAAACAAAACAGGATGAAACTGTGAAAGCATAAAGTCCACCCACATTTATTTGTTATCGGTACAAACTAAAAGACTCAACAGACCGATTAACGCTCGCATACATAGAAACACAGATCACACAAACACAAGACACACACAAGCAAATAAAAGCAAGGAGCAGGTGGACCTCCCGCGCTCACTAGCAGGCCTTGTCCCTGACGCATTGCACCTTATTCTGGGTAGTTTGGCCCTTGGTCTCCCACACCTTCTTCATCTCGCAGAGGCACGAGTGGCCACCAAAGGCCACGCAGCAGTCCACATCAACCTTAATGACATGACCCTTAGAAATAATCCTGTCGGCCGTGGCTTTTTTCATACCTTCTCCGAGGCTCTTGAAGCACGCATTCACGACGTTCTGATCGACATACTCGCACACCGGCGCACCGCCAGCGGCAGGTACTTGGGCCTGCACAGCGACGGCGCACATCAGCGCGACTAGCACCGCCACGGCAACGAGCCGGGCTTCCCTCGAGAGCATTGCTGCTGCCATGGACAGATCGATGCACTCACTCACTGCTGATGCCTAGGTTGTTGTTTCTCCGTGGAGGTCTGCTGGAGCTAGCACTGGTATTTATAGCGCTAGATAGGCATATGGGCACCTGGAGTCCAGCTGGATTCGATCAGACGTAGTAACTGTGCGCGGCCGTCTGAGTGGACGCGTGTCCATTGTCTTTGCCGTGTGTTTTTGTTTTAACTTTGCCATGTGCATTTATTTGCCGTGTGTTTCTTTGCTATAACGTCGTGTACACACGGCAAATATTTCTTTGCCGTGTGCCCGACATACAGCACACAGCAAAGAGTGTTGGCACATGGCAAAGATGAGCTCTCCCGTAGTGTACTTGCCTTATAATGTGTGCTAGCAATTTCCATCTACTCTGTAGCCTGCAATATTATTCCTCTTGTCGCGCAATTGACAAATCACGTTATACACATTAGCTACTAACCGCCAATCTAGACTGGAATTAATAAACGGAATTTCTATTTGGAGAACGTTCGATAACTAGGCTAGTACAACCCACGATAATTAACAACTTCGTGCAAGATCACACCATTTGAATGTGAAGATAGAAGTTAACTTTATAAAACAGGATAGAATCTTTATAAAAGTTTGGCACTAAATGAGTAGAATCACCTAAACAGTGTTCTCAAAGGGTCATTTGACAGAGGTGTGACCATTGAATTTATTACAGCAAATGTATTCATGTATAAACCATGTGTTTATGTCATATCGGCGTTAGAAGTGTATTGAATATGTTGGTCTAGCTTAAACAATGTTCTCAACACAAAATGTGGGTGTTTAAGGGCATGTACATGTGAGAGGAGATAGTGAAATCTCATGCCAACTATTGTGCGTGTAGAAGAGTAATTTTAATTGATGCCGCAAGTACACGGTTAAGGAGAAAATCGACCTGAAGACACCACTCCAGGAGCAATCGAAGATCAATCGGTGCAGATTCTTGCAAGTTTGACCCAAATCAGCCTGAATGAAACCCATCAGAATCAGATATAGAGCCGCAACAGCACAGGAAGTCCCTCCACCTGGCTCACTAACGCAAAGTCATACATTGAGAATCCATAACCGACAGCTGAATTGCGAAAAAATATTCTTAACTCAGACGCCACACAATTGAAACTTTACATAGACCTCCATAAAAAGCTAGATACGGGAATGCATTAAAAGGCTAACATTTACTGTCTACCATGAGATACTGAATCAAGAACCATGCCTGTAATGCTATAAAGGATGTCGTCCCTAAGGCCATATAGTTGACTTAGCGTATCAACCCCATAAGATAATTAAAACTATCTGATATGTGAAGCTATCTGTACATATCTAGGTATCAACCTTTACTATACATGCAGTTATCTACATCCCTAGAACTCCGGTGATCACTACATACAGGCAAGGATCTTGTCAAGGCCGCTGGTGGGCATAAAGAGCAGGCTCTGTCAATTCTGGTTAAATATAAACGGTATCCCTCCGCCTGATCGGCATCCAGATGTGTTGGCTAATGACCTGTGCATAGGCTTGTGGCAAGCAATCTTGCTTAACCGACTCTGTCAATTCTGGGATCTCGCCGCACAAAAGTAGCTCGGACCTTGAGAAGACCACCCAATTTGGTGTTGGTTGTGCCTTGTCATTTAGGATCTTCTTAGCTCACAGTACCTTACACATCTATAAATAATCAAACGAAAAGGGGATCAGCTGAGTACATTTCCTCTGGAGATGCTATTATTACCATTTGCAGCGGGACTATAGCCAGCTATTTAAAAAATTAATTTTAGGTCACCTACTGGAGATGCTCTTATTACCATTTGCAAAAAAGCAAAAAATATCAACGATAGTGACTGTATTTGATACACAACCATTAAAAAAATGAAGGGACCATTATGAGTTGAAAGTGAATTAAACTTGAACCAACTTTTTGTGGTGCAAAACTCCATGATTCATGTAGTTCGGTAGAGGGACCCGATCGTCACTCTGTAGCACACTTCGATGGGCCGTGCTATTTCAAATTCACCATCACGTAGCCATTTCATTTCTTTTTCTTTGGGTAAATAGAAACAAGAACATACTTTTAAATATGGACATTTTTCAAATACAAGAATAAATAAGGAACATTTTTATGAACCTTTAAACATTTTTTTCAAACACGTGAACATATTTTAATAAATTTACATGTTATTAGTATAATAATTACGGGAAAATCATTTTGAAACATGAAAATGTTAAGATACAACACAAAGTTGCTCATACAGTACAAAAAATATTCATGTATTTTTAATAATATTCATGTATGTTAAAAAATTGCAACCATGTCCGAGAATAGAAACGGAAAAACGGGAAAGAGGGAAAAGAAAAAGAAACAAAAAATAGCCCGCATGGGCTAGCTCATGTGGGATTCAGGCATGTCACCACGTAACTGGTGCCTTTCCATCCATCGTTCTCTCTACATCCAACGGTTGAGATAAAACCAAAAAGTTGAAGTCAAAATTGTAATATTTAAGCAAAATTTGAAAACAAATCTAGTAAATCGTATGTGGTCCTTTTGTATTCTAAGAAAGTTTTGCTTTAGTTGCATCACCCGTTTATGATTTAATAGCCTTTTAAGTTACAATACTCCCTCCTATCCAAAATAAGTGTCCCAGTTTTAAACTGAGGTTAGTTCAAAACTGCGACACTTATTATGGATCGGAGAGAGTATGAAAAGTTATTTTAAAATTAACCAATTATCCAAATGAAGCAAAACTTTCTCAGAATACAAAACGAACCCTATACGGTTTCCTAGAAGTTTTTCAATTTTCTTTGTAATAGTTGAATTTTGATTTCAACGTTTTGGGTTAATCTCAACACTGTTGGATGGAAGGGCGCCATTTACGTGTTGACAGGCCACTGAATCCCAGTCCATGCATGCAGCGGATCGAGTCGCCGCTCGAACTCGCGATGAATAGTTCATGCACCAACAATGCTACATTTACGGTCTGCATGTTACGAACTTCATTTACAGAACGACGTGGAGAGAATCGCGGCCCTTGAATCTCGGGAGGCAAAAATATTTCCCACCAACTAAACTATTAATTCCCACATAATCCCGTAGGTTTAGCCTTTAGGCTCATTCTCGACGATCTAAAGATCAAGATGGGAATAAGATCGAGGAGGAGGAGAACCAGAACTCCGGAGACAAATCTGCCCGCGCCGCCGCCGTCCCGGCGCCGCCGACTGAACAGCGGCCGAGACGACTACGTGCATGTTCAAGACGATCTTCCTCGCTCGCCGGAGCGGAGGGACTGGGCGGCGCTGCCCCGCGACGTGCTGTGGGTCATCCTGAGCATGGTCCCGCAAGAAGACATCCTCGGCGCAGCTGGGCTCGTGTGCGCCTCGTGGCGGCGGGTGGCCCTCGACGAGCCGCTCCTGTGGCGGCGCATCAACCTCCCCTTCGAAGAGGACGATATGGTAGACCCGCCGCCGGGGTGGCAGGAGATGGCGTGTGCCGCCGTGCGCCGCAGCGCCGGCCGCTGCGAGTCCTACCGCGGCCGCGTCAACGACGACGTCCTGCTCTTCCTCGCAAACGGGTACGCACCAATCTCGTCTCACCTCTGCCGAGTCAACAGATCCTGATTTCCATTGGCTACTTGCATTGCAGAGCGCCGTCGCTGCGGAGTCTCCACGTGACGAGCCGGTTCGACATGCCCGTCGACAAATTCGTCGTGCTGGCGAAGAAGCTCCCTATGCTGGAGCAGTTCGTGCTGTCATACGGCCAGATCGAGCAGGCCACGCTGGAGGCCACGTTGGCCGCTCTCGTGG
Source organism: Poa pratensis (assembly GCA_947311845.1). Lineage (NCBI taxonomy): Eukaryota > Viridiplantae > Streptophyta > Magnoliopsida > Poales > Poaceae > Poa > Poa pratensis. Next base: position 37,673,768 of record CAMZMU010000082.1, on the reverse strand, counting down.
ACCACTGCCCACGGCTCCAGCTGCTCCACGTCGACGGCTGTCGCAACTTGGATCCGATCAACACATCGCTGCGTGAGAGGCTGGAGTGCAGGATCAAGGATCTCCGGCTGCCAGGACCACTGCCCCCCCTCTGCGGACCGTGGCAGCCGCTGCCACTAATAATTGGTAGTTTTAATTTGGGCTTGGACTTGGAATCAGATGATGAAGATGAACGCACTATCTTCTAATGCCTAGTATTAATTTGGAATTTCAAAGGTGTAGTGGGAAAGATGTGACTGAATGCAATAATAAACCATTGACCATTTGATGTAGAGATGAGTTGGGAACACAGGCAAACTGTTTACCGATATATATATAGCTAAAGTTCAGTTCCTCTCTCTTACATATCACAGCTACTTGGAATCAGACGATGAACGAATTATCTTCTAGTCGCATGCTGGCAGGATCCAGCAGCTTCAGCATTTTGCTTCCGCATTATGTGATCGATGATGATAACCTTACTTCCTACTACTGGGGACACCTGGAAATAAAACATACAAAGATGACGCGCGTGAGGCCAAGACAGCGGTAATAGTTTATCCATCGACCAAAAGTTTGGCGAGTAGAGTAGGTTCCTGCTATCTAAGTAGCCGATGGAATTTTATGAATTTTAACTTCTCACTTTCAATGCTGAGTTGATAGAGACACACTTTAAAGGAGCTCACCGTTTACCTCACCTCTTTATCATTAATTTGCGTGAGGGCATCTACGCTGCCTGATTGAGATAAAAAGTTGTCAATGACGGCAATTGTATTTCATATACACAACAATATTATAGTGGGATGTTACATGTGATAACTGAACCATAAGAAATTATCTAGTGTACTTTCAAGTTCTCACCTTTGGGCCATACGGCTGAAATATGGTTTTGACATCTTCAAACACCTCAGGGATTGGTTTTGCAGCATTAATCTGATTAAACAGTGGGAGCATCAATGTACACATATAAAGGTCATTACCTAACGAGAAAACATATCAGTCAAGCTCTAACGGAAGTACACACATAAAAATAATTACGCTTTTGCTAACGCTCAGCTGCCCGAGAATTACCTTACCGCTCGGTCGACGTTTTAATCCGTTTGATCGATCGATGTTTTTTTCTTCTTCTGAGAATCTGATCGATCGATGGGTGTTCGTGACTGTTAAGGCACGTACACGATTGTCTCGGCCCGTTTTGCGCTTGGATTGTGGCTCGTTTGGTGCTTTTGTTTTTTTCTTCACTTGTTTTTTTTTTTGCCTTTTTTGTTCTTTTTCTTTTCTGATTTGACTAGGCTTTTTGTGTTGTTACGTTTGGGATTTTAATATTAGACAGGTCAGACTTGTAAACTGCCTTGATTTTTTGCAGTTTTTTTTGTTATCTTGGTATGTTTCTTTGGTGTGACTTTTTTTTTGGCAAGAACAACGGAGATGAACCGTTTCTTATGTTAATGCACATTATAGCATACAGTTGTATGCAATTTGAAAAAATAACATCGTAAAACGTGCAATTACACATTCCCTCTTTTTGCCCTTTAGCGTGCAATTGCACATGTTTTTTGTTTTGCATATAATTACACATGACCGGTGTTTAGCGTGCAATTACGCTTATCTTATATTTAGCGTGCAATTGCACATGATTCAATTTTCTATTGTGTAATTGCACTTGTGCGTAATATCTTTTGTAATTACACATGTGTTTTTGTTTTGCGTGTAATTACACATGTTTTTTGTTTTGCGTGTAATTACACATGATTAGTGTTTAGCGTGTCATTACACATTATCTTTAGCGTACAATTGCTCATGATTCAGTTTTTCTAGTGTGTAATTTCACTTGTGTGTAATACCATGTGTAATTACACATGTTTCTTATTTTTCGTGTAATTACATATGATTAATGATTAGTGGTTAGCGTGCATGCAATTACATATTATGTTATATTTTAGCATGCAACTGCACGTGATTCAATTGTTTTAGTGTGTAATTGCACTTGTGTGTAATAGCTTGTGTAATTACACATTTTTTTGTTTTGCGTGTAATTACACATGATTAGTGTTTAGCGTGCAATTACACAATATCTTATTATTGTTGGCGTGCAATTGCACATGATTCAATTTTCTGTCATGTAATTGTCACTTGTGTGTAATACCTTGTGCAATTACACATGTTTTATGTTTTTGCGCGTAATTACACATGATTAATGTTTAGCGTGCAATTACACGTTATTTCATATTTTATAGTGCAATTACACATGATTCAATTTTCTAGTGCATAATTGCACTTGTGTTTTTTGTTAGCATAAATTGCACTTTTTTTTTGTTAGCGTGCAATTAAACATGAGTCTCGTCTAGTGTATTACACATGATTCTTGTTTAACGTGCAATTGCACATGGTTCTTTGTTAGCGTGCAATTACACATTATTCTCATTTAGCGTGCAATTACATATAACTCTCGTTTAGCCTATAAATGCACATGTTTCTTTGTTAGGGTGCAATTACACATGATTCAAGTTTTAGCGCGCAATCGCAGATGATTCTCATTTAGCACGCAATTGCATATAATTTTGTGCGATTACACATACTTCTGTGTAATTTTTTCACCGTGTTTATAAGTAGGAGTAATTTGTAGTTTGAACTAGGAAATTTTTGTACCGGAACATCGAGCTAGAAGAGAAAAAAGTGAAGGAAAAAATCTACAGAGACATGCGAACGTACGCTCGCGCCGGACATGCTGCGCTCGCGCGGCATGATTTGCTTTTGCTTTGTACGCTCATAGGCTTGCTCCCGTGCGTACGTTGCGTGTAGCAAAGCCTGGCGTAGGTGGTCGACCGAGCGTGAGGTTAAAGCTCAGTCACCCGAGCGCTAGGCGCACCCAAATAATTAAGGTCATCACCTAACACACTGGAAATGTCTGTCTATCAGATTGTAGAAATCCACCTATTAGTTCGATATGCTCTACTCAAGGATGAAATATCTATTCCAAATTCCTATCACCCTGCTGAGAATATGCTCTTGTGTGCCACAGACTGACTGCAGTGCTTAAATAAGATCAGTGTATTCTAAGCAATGCTTGTTTCCGCCATCCTTGAGATCATTTGAGCTTATTATTGATATTGCAGGCGTCATTTGAATTAATTAGAATCTGAACTACACGTACATTACTAGATATACTTAAAATGCTACAGTGTGGCCCTTAAGTTATGCCAAGTCTACATTAGGCTGGTAACAATAAACTTTTCTAGAGAGGAATGCGCCCTATCCTTTTGCATTCAGAATTAAATCCCTTCTTAACCTTGCAGCGGACTCATATCACTCAACTAGAGGCAACCTGAATACGGTTTAAATTTCGATTATATTCCTAGTAATCTTTAAGCTAACGCGTGACTATCTTAAATAATGACAACTCTGTATGTGAGGCTATGAAGAAACATGTCATATCCTTCTGCATAAAAATGAATATACCTTCTTAACCATGCCCTTTGACTCGTAGTACTGAATTACAGGCAAACTGGATTCTATAAAAACTCTGAATCTTTTCCTGATAGTGTCAATGTTATCATCAGATCTTCCCTGCAATTGATCAAGAAAACAAAACTATGTTAGAAGCAATGAAGAGATTGTGTCACATATAATCGAGAAAATAAACATAAGACATAACAGACAACCTGATTGCGGCCCATAAGACGCCTTCCCATCTCTTCCTCCGAACAGTCAAAGAATAGCACAAAGTCAGGAGATATTTTTATCTGCAGCAATGTAAAGTAACTAAGGGTTTACTTTCTTTTAAAACGCAAAGGAAAAATGTCAGAGTGACACAAATTTAACGTAAGAACCCTATCATACATTACAAAAATGCAAAAAACAAAGTGAGCTTACATTCTCAAATGCAGCACGGTTTTCTTCATTCCTTGGAAAACCATCAATAAGAAACTTGTCATTTTCACTTTCTATCATAGCTTCTTGCAAGAGCTTTACAGTTATCTCAGATGGAACAATTTTCCCTTCCTTTATTATGTTGTCAATCATGGCTCTGTAACAATGAAGGGTGAAAAAATAGCCACGTAAGCGTTATAATTAAATAAGAAATATAGCCTGTAGGCTGGAGTGGATTTGTTACCCATTCTCAGAACCAGACTTGATTTCTGTGCGCAATAGTTCCCCAGCGCTAAGATGTGTAAACCCAAAATACTCCACAATATTGCTACATTGTGTTCCTTTTCCACTACCAGGACCACCTGTAACTTGCATAAAATGAGCAACCATGAACTGACAGCAACCATTTTCTGATATGAAAAAAAAGTTGGGACTATCACTACAGAATATGGAAGTTACCTAGAACAAATACAACTGCAACTTTCTGGCCACCCAAGATGTTCTCAGTAACATCCTGCAATAGGAGCAATCCAATGCATCAAAATATAATGTGAATAAGCCAGGATGCATAACTGAACTGGTAACACTGAACTGGAAACAAAATTCAACAGAACATTGAGGGCACCTGTCTCACGGATAAAGAGCGTGTATAACATAAGCGCTATGTCCGGTTTTAAATTACAAAGCAATGGCGTACAGAGATGATTGTCTCGTGAATAATCTATGAATCTGGTAAGAACTGCAAGTCTGTAACCTGATGTAATCATGTAAGAAAATACCTCCTCCACAGTGAAAGCCATTGAAGCATCCACCACCGTGCTCATAGCTGCAAGCATTTCCGACAAGTGGGGATATATTAATATTTTGCAATGGAAGAGTAACCTTGTACAGTTCAGCAGAAAAGAGAGAAAATGTCAAAGCTCCATTGTGGGGTAAATTGGCAGTGCAGCGCAAGTGGCAATATGATTTATACTTGCATTTTGTTATAGTTACATGCTTTGAAGATTCGAATACTGAGCAAATTAAGCCACAATGTTGCTTCAGCTACAGTAACAACATATAGACAAACCGTGTTGTCTTTTATATTCCCGCAGCAATTCTTTTTTCACAAGATCTTCGCTTCAACTTCTTGATACATGCTATTACTTATAAACATGCGTGGAATTGAGCTATTAACATTTTTAACAGACAAGTTTCATGCAGAGTCTTGCATTAGCCCACACAATACATAGAATTTTGTACATACACACAATCATCCTCCACTTATATTCAACATTACAATAAAAACCATGTGTTAATCTAGAACACTTGACCCTAGGGAACTGATTGACCCTTATGTTTCACCTTATTCCAAATGCTTGATTGCTGCTATATGCGAGGGATCACTCCACCAGATTTCCGTGACAACAGCAAAGCTAACCAGTAAGCTATTAGGCCTCTATTGAGTGGGTACTTCACTATATTGGGAACCCTTTCCCCAGTAAGAAGAACGAATGAACAGTTTAGCTAGATGGAGTTCATTTTGATCTACCGCTTTCACTCTATAGACTAGAACAGTCAGATCGAGAATGATGGTGTAGCAGTCTAGCAGAGATAGAAGAGGTTTGAGAAACACGTACCCTACTTGTGGAGCTCGTCACCGGGGAAGGCTAGGAGGAGAACGGGGAGGGGAAGCGCAGCGGCTAGACGGGCAGGCCTCGGCGAGCGTCGCCGACGACGAGCCGAAGAGGTCGCCGGTCACGGTGGCGGCGGCGGAAGGAATTAGGAAAGGACCCAACGGAACAAGTGACAGCCTTCGAGCCAGTTATGCCCTTCAGGTGCTCTCAGCAGATCTTTTCTTGACCGTTGGATCAAGATCAAACGGCGGGGTCTCAGGGACAAAGGAATCCGCTATGGACACCTCTCGCCGGCGGCGCCGGCCTCTACCCCCACGCCGCAGAAACACTGCTAGGCTGCTGCTCGCCCGCCCGGCGATCACCTTTCCGATCTCACTTCCGAGCCGAGCAGAGGGAGGAGGCGCCACGTAGAAGGCTCCGGCTCCCGCTCCGGCTGCAGCGTCGGCGGGCGCAGGCGGCGGGGAGGATGGCACCCGAGCGGCGCGGTGCGGCCGCACCGGATGCTGCAGAGGACGCGCTGTGAGTTTACCGCGACCTTCGCTCTACTGGAACCAGCCGCTCCCTCTGAATGTTTTGCTTCTGGCGGTAGCATTTGATCTGAGTCCCGAGATCCGCAGCCCCAATCGCGTACAGATTGCGGTCGAGCCCGTGGTGATTTTTAGAATACGGGCTGTTAGTTGGATGCACGCCCCCTCATCTGGTGGCGCCACTTCAAGGGTAGAACCTGCATGTTCAGCATGTTGTTTGAGAAATTTGTGTGAATTTTGTTGAGTAATCAGGAGGAAATCGAGTTAGTCGCCCCTTTGATGGTACAGTGTGATTGATTTGAACTAGTAAATGACTCATATGGGAGCTATGGGTTTGGGGACATGTAATTCAAACGTTATTGTGGGAGTTAACCTCTTTGATAAATTTTGTGTCGTTGCGGTGGTGCTTGTAATATGATTTGGTTTGATGCAAGTACACTGAATTTAACAAACTTTATTGAGGGAGTTAGCCTCTTTGATAATTTTGGTTATTCGTTGCTACGATGCATGTAATATGATTTGGTTTGATGCAAGTTCATGGTATTTCTCATCTCAAAAGAGGTACATGATTTTTGATAATTACAACGATTCACAGGCTCTGCTATGGTCGTTGTTCTGCTGTGATTTACTGTACTCCCTTTCGGTGATGTTAATAGTTCTCTATGTATTGCTATTTTGTAAAGCAATGACAATGTTTCATGTGATCATCTGTTATAAAAGCTCATCTTTATCATCAGAGTTTCGCTTGGTTTATTGGTCGTGCGCCTAGCTTTCGGAAAAAAAAATCAGAATTGCGACATAAACATAAAATATGGATTGGTTTTTTTTGTTTGTTTTATGCTGATCTATTGTAGCAATCTGATTTTCGTTCTTTATTCCAAACCTCTCTTATACAGATTTGTTGACATAGTACATGAAGCCCCTCTATCTGATCAGCGGCATCCTCGAAGTGTAGTTGGTGGCACTCTGTACTGTATCTTATTGGCAAGTGAATATTTGCTAGTTTTCCTTTGTTTTCTTAATAGTGATAGACCATGTTATTTTTTCGTATCATCCTAGAGAGATTAGCTTAGAAGCAGTTCCATACTTGAATTTAATCACGAAAACACTAGGAAAATATTTGTGTCTGCTAGTCCTCCTGACTGTATCGTAGAGAGATTACCTTAGAAGCAGTTTCATACTTGAATTTATCCACAAAAACACTACGAAAATATTTGTGTCTGCTAATGTATCCTAGAGAGATTACCTTAGTAGCAGTTTCATACTTGGATTTCCTTTCTTGCAGTTTCTGATAATTGTGATTCATTCCTTCTTCTGTAGGCAGGTTATGCTGGTGTTGCCATAGCAGCTCCATGGATATTTGTCCTTATACCAGACATCATCATTCCGTTGCTATGCAGCTGCAATGTTCTCCTTCTAATTGTTACAGGTTCATGTTTAATTTACTGGTTAGATGCTAGTAGGTTGTCACTTTTATATCCGGTGTATGGACTATGGAGTTAACGCTAACAGAAACTTGCTGCAGGTATATTCCAACAATATTGGGTTCATCAGGTCACAAAGGTGGGACTACAGGTACTGGACGAGAAAAAAAACGAAAACTTCTAATTGAATTCTATTTCAGCACAAATAGACGATTTACTCAGTTCATTGTCACTTGGGTATGCGGAGAATGTATAATATTTTGAACAGAAAAGTCTTTCAACCATCAGTGCATAGCTATCAACCATTCATTACTATGTAGAGTTTGCCTTGACTGGTCAGTTCAGTAAGCTTTGTTTCCGCCGTTCGTTAATTGTTCACATGTTATCTCTGTAAAGATGTAGTTGCTGGTACAGTGCTCAAGCACCATAATTGTGTGGATTTCATTTATTGTGAATTGGGATCTGTTATTGGCCAGTGTCATCACAACACTAACCAAGTTTCTGCTTGTAAATGCAGGGCTATTATGATTTAAGTCAAAAACTGAAGCATATTGCCCGAATTCCATTTGCCACTATTGCATGTGGTAAGTATTAGCTAACCAAATCTATGCCATGTTCTAAAGTCAGCGGCCTTTATTTGTTTCTAGCTTTCAAGAAGCATTATTCAACTGCCACATTCTTATCTAAATTGGATGATTTACTCTCTGTGATGATTATCTTGGTATTGTTTCTCTGCCTTTCTGGACATTATAGCAGATATGCAAAAAGTGTACTTGTAAGGCTGTGTTTTGTTTTCACGTCCATTGATCAATGTTTGATTTGGTAACACGTTCACGTTAATAGTTGATATCCCAAAATACCAATATTGCAATTTATTTTCACTTTACCTTTGCACATAATGTAGTTGGGGTAAAGACAGTAGATTTGTTATTTTTACGTAGTCATGATGACAAATATCCCAAAAATATGATTGCAGGTACTGCTCTGATGCTCTTAATTTTAGTTTGGCAGCCTGAAGTAAAAATATTATCAATTTCAGTTTTGCTCAGGTACAATTCTTCAGTTGAATACAATCTTTCCTTAAGTTGTTGACCTTTTCATCAGCAAAATTTATTAAGATAATCGGGTTTCTGTGTTCTTTAAAGGAAAGCATTATGGCATCTTTACGATTAAAATGAAATGAAATCCATTGCATAGTTTTGTGTTGATTTTAGTAGGAGGTATGAACTACATGTGAAGCCCTCGGGTTATTGGGTTGTTCAATAAATATCAAGTGAGCGCATATGCTCACTAACATTCGTTTGGTTTGTAGCTTTGTCTCATTATTCTGATGAAGTTCAAATGACTAGTTGGGCAAACATATACAGTATAACCTTGTGCCATTTGTTGTGTTAAATCTTATACGTACATTACCTGAACAACCACAAAGCCGAGTAGTGTTCTATAACTTATGATACATTGTTACATATTAACACTTTGTCAACGTTTGATGCAATTTCAGCGTGTATGTACTAAATTTGTTTAGAAGGGTAGTGCGGCTACGCATTTGTATCAAAGAAAAACAAAGCCACTCCCATTTGGTTTTTAATGCTATCAGTTTCCAATCATGCAGGATTGCTCTACTGGTTGAAGTGATATGCGCTGGATGCTTCATGAGCTTATACATAGGTGGGTTACGTTGTGTAGTTTGTCTAATTTTATTCCTGGCTTTTATAAGATGTTTTAGATATTTCAATATAGGCTACATACGGACTATAATGAGTGAATCTACGCACTAAAATATGTGTAGATACATCTAATTCAGGAAAAGGCTAAAACATCTTATATTTCGGAACAGAGGTAGTACATGGTAGCCAGTATAAATTACTAGTCTCTGTCGAGTAACTTTGTCAGCTTAACTTTGTATAACTGCATGTGACTTTTTGTTAATCATCGATTACATGGCAATTTGCAAACATTTGTTAATTACTCATTATGTCCTGACCTCCTAAACATGTTGTTAGAGTAACAATTCCTATTGATAGCATCCGATTTTTTTTTGAAATAGATACCATTATGTTGGTGCCCATGATACAGTTTCCCGTTGATGTTTTCTCGTTAGATGACATTGTGTAAGATTCTGTCTGTAATTTCTAAATTTCATGTGCAGGGCACATCCATAAATACAACTCTCTGAATGAGCAGCCTGACATTCTACAACCACTTTATTCCGCACTGCGACCATCTAGTTCATTGGAAGAGCTAAGGTGCAGTATAATTTTTTCTCTATTGATGAAAATATGTCCCATGGACTTAATACTCCATCCGATCCATAAAAAGTGTCGGGGCTTTAGTTCAATTTTGATCAAAATTGAACTAAAGCCCCGACACTTTTTATGGATCGGAGGGAGTATGATTTTCCTTACAATTGTGTTATTTTTATTTGGTAAATGTATAATTTATGGTAAAAACTAGCTGTGCTTGTGATTGCTGTCTTTGCATGTACAACTATTTGTTCTACTTCTTGCACCCAGCACACCACCTGAAGCAACTAAGTGCAGGTGCTTCCTGTTAAAATATTGTAGGACACGGTATCATAGAGAATAGGAGTTTTGTGGTTATGGTCTTATGACTACCGACATTTATAAAGTAGTGCCACTTCGAAAGCAACCGTCAGTGAACTTTGTTCATGAAATCAATTAACATTCCTGTCATTTGACCTCTATGGATTGGTAATTTTGCAGGTACTATGATACTCGCCTTTCTGACCAACAAATGGCATTGCTCCAGTACCAAAGGGACAATATTCATTATCTGAGTGAAGAGGTACTTGAAAAAAAAAGTGCATATATTTGACAAACAACTTCATTTTTTTTTTTTTTGGTAAACAACTTCATTTCCTTGAAATGTTTATTTTCTCAATTATGTACATGACAGATTAGGAACATGTGTTACAATAAGTCTTGACATTTTCACCTGCACCTCAGTTTTGTATGCAGTGCTGCCAAATAGTAGTGTATTTACACACAAAGAGTGAGTTTAGTTTTAAACGAAGCTGTTGCACAAAGATATTGAGTTGGCTAATGATTTTTTTTTCTCCACAAGGTTCTTAGGTTGCAAGAATGCTTAAGCAAGTACCAGAGAACTGTTTCTGCAAGCACTCCTCAGGTACAAATCAGTTCTAGCACTAACCTACCCTTCCTACCCTCTGAGGCTCTGAGTGCACATAGGTTTCAGAGTAAAAACTGTTCAATGGTGATATTTTTTAGATCAACCTGCTTAATGTTGATTTAGTATATTTACGTTTTGTCCTCGTAATTCTTCAGGTTGATCTTGCTCATCTATTAGCGTCTCGTGATCAAGAACTTCGAGCATTGTCGGCTGAGGTATTACTTTTAGTCAACCAGATATTTGCATATGGCACAAATGACATCAACACATGCCAGATATGCATGTGGTGTTTTGGCTACCTTCTCTACATCTCTTATTATCTCAACTGTAAAGTAGCAGTTACGGAATTACTTATGAATTAAATTAAGTGAACGATGAGGCTGGTGGTCAAGTGTGAAAACTGTCACTTATTTCCGGCCTATCCATAGGAATTAAATCTGCTTAAAAATACTCAATATGTGTTCTTCCTTCTGCTGTGCATACTTGAAATGTTACTAGGACATCGACTTGGATAACTAGTGCTGGACAAATAAGAATACTCAATCTACTCTTTGTTAGCTTCAGGAATTGATCATGCTTTTCTGTAAATATTCATCGTGTGTTAAGATTTTGCACGTTGCACATTTAGATGAATCAAGTGCATTCGGAGCTTCATCTTGCTCGTGACTTGATTGCTGAAAAGGACTCGGAGATCCAGCATATCCGTTCGAACAACAATCAAGTATGTCTGTTCAGTTTTGTGTTCAAATTTTACAGTAGCCGAACTAGCAGGATAGTACTTGTAAGAGGAAGCAGGGCAACATTTGTTTGATTCTGAACATGATAAAATGCAGTATGTCGAAGAAAACGAGAGGCTAAGAGCCATTCTTGGTGAATGGAGTGCTCGAGCAGCAAAGGTAACCGTGATAGAACCCAGTACTGCTTTTTTTAGCAGAATCATTCTCCTTATCACCATCATCTCAGTGTCTTTATGATGTGTATTTTGACAGCTGGAGCGAGCACTCGAGGCCGAGAGGGTATCGAACATGGAATTACAGAAGACTCGTGCAAAACAGAGGGCAACCAACCAAGGAGAAACAAGCATAGGTGCATTTTAACTTCTCAGAAGTTTGCTCTGACAATCAAAACGTTATGATGATGTAAATTTTGTGAACCTGATTGATGGAAGAGACAAGCCTAAACAACAGCCATACTCGTGAATGTGTACACGTCTCTGCCTTGGTTAGGAGAAGGGTAGAACTTCAGAGAAAAGAAAACTGAAGAAGGGTATAAATGTTGCTGGTTGGTTGGAATCGACTTATGTGTTTGTTTTGTAGCCTAGTCTATTGGAACATCATGTTGCGCCCACAAAAGATTGGGTATGGGTAATGCAAGAATTTGAGCAGGATTTGCTCGCCGACTGCCCAGTCAGAGAAGAGACGCATCGTCAGGCAGTTCGACGGCCGTGACTGGCGCGACCAGCTTGACTGCTTGAGCTAGCTGTATACACAGGGACATGCATTTCGTGAAAGTCGAGTGAGTCGGCGGCCTGTAGCTATCTCGTCGGGCAAAATCCAACCGCGAAAGTACGACGCGACAAGTGATCTCCATCGATGCACTAAACTTTTCTTCCGATCGACATACATCGGTGGACCAAGAGGTCGCGATAAGTGTTGTAGCAAGTCAATAATTGGGGGATGCGTATAATCATCGACCACAGAATTTAAACTCTCGTATGTGCCGACATCCTCTTTGTAGCCCTAGGTTGGGCAGCGTGCTGACAACGAACATTCGTGCAAGTGTCCCTAGAGCCTAGCTATTCTCTTTGTAGCCCTAGGTTGGGCAGAGCCGGTTTGTTTCTCTCATTTGGCTACATCAGAAGAGATCGAGACGTAGGCTAACTCATCCAAGTGCACTTCCTAAGCATGTACTCCCTCCGTCCCAAAATAAGTGTCTCAAGTTTGCACAAAATTCGATGTATCTAGATACATCGAATTTTGTGCAAACTTGAGACACTTATTTTGGGACGGAGGGAGTATTTGTTTCTGGTTTGTGCATTGTGCTATGTCTTTGATGTAACCCTTCCAGAAACACACAATAACTCAATAATGCATTCCATATTCATTTTTTGTGAACACGGGAAGTACCAAAAGGGTCCGGAAGCTGCATTAAATAGGAGCGGTGGGCTTATAATTTACAAAGGGGACCTAAAGGAAAAGGAAATTGCAACATAGTCCTCAGGTTTTAGAAAAGGACCCACCGAGAACCGCTTGACTGCTTGAGCGACGACTTCCACTTTGGCATAATGCTAGTCTCCACTAGGGTAACTGCAAAACCAATCCTATCACTACTATGCACAGGAGGAGGCCCGCCTCCTCCGACCAGCGAGGCCGTCGAAGCAGAGGGGGAGAGGAGCCAAGGCGGACTTGTTGCCTCTCAAGAAGGGAGAGAAGAGAATGTGTAGTATGTTTGAAGTTCATATTTCATATTCAATAGAAGCATGTTATCGAACGCTGATTTGTGGCCCCTAGGCACGAGTGTGCTCGATTGATTTTTCAAAAAAAATGTTAAATTTGGGTTAAAAAAATTCAAATCTTTTTCGTTGGATACATACACTTGTTAGCTGCAATTTTTTGGTGAAAAGGTTGTATTCTGAGCTACAGAAAATATAAAATTGTGGTTGTGAAAAAGGAAAAAATAGCACTTTTTTCTCTGAAATTTCAATTTGTTATGTAGTCCGGAATACAAAATATTTTTTGACAAACTTCTAGTGCACGATACGAGATGTGTATATGTAGTTTTATACATTTTTTTCTTAAACGGGGACCAGCGTGCTCGAGAGCCACTACCACTTTCCACAGAATATGACCATACAAGAGCATCTCCAACCGAGCCCCCCAAAGCCAGCCCAAACGCCCGGGCGATCCGCCCGGACAGGTTTTGGGCCAAAAAAACCGCCACCCAACCGCACCCCCTATAGTCAGCCCAAACGACCGGGCGGTCCGGCACACCCCAAACCCAGCCCATATGTAGGGCGGGTTTGGGGCCACCCGGACGCGTCCGCCCCGTGGTCGCTGACAAGACGGTCCCACGCGGAGTGGATACCTTGACCGGCGTCGGCATTCATGGCGCACCGGCCGGCATTCATGGCATATCGGCCACCTCCGACTATAGGAGGAGATGCCGGAGCAAACCCTAGCTCACACTCACTCGTCTGCCGCGTCTGCCGCTCTACACCACTTCCGGCATCTCTGCTCCTCCACATCCACCGCTGCCGATACCTCATCCCCATCCTCCACCTCCACCATGCCTCGCCGCCTTCAGACCACCTGCACCAAGCTCACGCCGGAGAAGAGGGCGCAGGTCTACCGTGAAGCCATGGCGCGCGATGTGGCCGAAGTTGCAGCAATGGCGGCGCAAAGCGCAGGCGGGGGTGGAGGCGCAGGCGGACGCAGAGGTGGAGGCGGCGGACGTCGGCTATGCCATGTTCCACGATGAGCCCGAAATCGTCGAAATGACGGGTGCGGATTTCCTCCAGCGAATGCAGGAGGAGGAAGCGCATCACGCGCAGTGGGAGGCGGCGGCGGACCAATGGAGAGCGCAGGCGGAGGCGGAGCAGGCAAGGATACAGTCCGAGGCGGCGGAGGAGCGCGCAAGGATCCAGGCGGAGCACCGTGCGGCCGAGGAGCAGCTCAAGGCCGAGGCGGCTGACCGCATCCTCATCGGTCAGATGACGAACAGGGTCGGGTTTGTCCAGAAACAGATCGAAGCGGAGGCGGCGATTCGGGAAGGCCGCCGCTACGAGGACGGATCTGCCTCGCTCTTCTCCGACTTCGACGAGCAGGGTTCTTCTCCGGCTCCTCCACCCAGTGCGGCACAGGGTGCCTCCGTCATCGTCCTCTCCGATGACGAGTAGAATAGGGTAGCGGCGGATAAGGGTAGCAATATGTGCACGTTGCATGCTTTTGTAGTAATTTGGTATCTATATTTGAGGTATGTGATTGTAGTAGCTTGTTTTTAGGGGCGACGTGTCCGCGGACAGTTTGGAGGCCGGATATGGGGGTTGTGGTTGGAGATGCTCCAATCTCTACTCCTATAAAAACCACAGTTGGTGATGAAGGTGTGCCTGCCATCTTTCATTCAGGATCGTCCGATTTATATCTAACGGACAGGAACATCTACGTTACACATTTGCAGATAACCCCTTGTGTTTCTATCTCTCCCTCCACCTCATCCAACCGCATGAAAATGGGGAAAACCGATCAGAAAAAAAGGGAAAAGCCACCGTGAGCCCTGAGCCAGCAGACCACCCGCCGACAGCATCGGAAAGATATGGCGCGGTGGCCGCCGCCGGTGCCGTCCTCCCCCGGAGCCTCTCGATGCCTCCCTCAGCTCCACCGCCCACCACAACCTCCCACCTCGCCGCACCCTTCCCCATCCCCTCCATTGCCGACCTCGGCAGGCACGCCGCTGATGTTGTCCCTCCGCCGGTGCCTCTCTCACCTCCTTCTCTTCCAAAGCAGTGCCGCCGCACAACACCACCATCACTTCCCCGCCATCCCCTCCGCCCCCTCCCCTGTCTCCTCCCACGCTGGGCTCGACATGCACGCCGGCAGCGCTGTCCGTCCGCCGGCGCATCTCCTGACTCACCAATTCCAGTGTTGCCGGCAAAACGAATTTCAAAGTTTTGTATCACATTTTTTTCTTGATGACATTCGTGCTACAACTACTGAGATTTACTGGATTATTATCTCTATCTTGAGTGATTATTAAGATTATTTGCTTTATCCCAAAGTTTGAAATGATTTGTCGGAGAAGAAGCATCATAACTCCAATACAAATATATTGTTTAAACTTCCAGTTATAACTCCTTTGCATATATCATAATGTCTACGAGCTAATTCCTTTTTGATTGAAGAAAGGCAATATCCAGCACCAAGCATAGACAAGGACGCGTTGACAATGGTTTGCAAGCATTGACTCGGAAAAGGGTGACATATACAAAAAAAAATCATATCACGTTTAACAAAAAACTCGATTAAATCTAAATTGTTCCTGGTGGAATTATTGATAAATGTGATGAATAATGATACCTTTGCTTTACTTAAGATCCTTTTAAGAGTGAAAATACATAATGACCGTGACAACGCACGGGCATTCAACTAGTAAACACAACAGTTGAAAAAATGGGTCACTTTCTTTTTAGTAAAAATGGGCACAGCCGCCCACAGCGAAACGTACCAGAGAACAACATAAAGGGGAACATAACGTGTGACTGCATGGTCAACCATGGCGAAGCCTGTACGTTCAGCACGTACGCATGTCAGTGGAGACAAGGTACCGATGCCTTTTGGCCAAAATCTCACAGCTGGCGCGCATACGCACGTATGTCCTCTCCTCAATAGTACTCCGTATTTGACCTAGGAGGAGTGCCACACTGGCACTGAGACGATCGTCAATCAATCAATAACGAAGATACTCTGTCTCCGTAGTATTCGCAGGTCTGTGGATTGATATATTTGTCGTTCTACGGCTGACTTCAGAAAAGTCCAAGATTGTCTCGTGAAAGAAGAAAAAGTTTGAAGATTTGCTCTTTTCTTTTAGACTTTATTTTGTAATCGCTGTAGTCAGCTCATATATCTCTACCATGTACTATTCGCTACTACTCCCTCTGTTCCAAATTAATTGACTTTCATTTGTCCACATGTGGATGTATATATACGTGTAACATGTCTAGATACATCCATGTGTGGATAAATGGAAGTCAATTAATTTGAAACGGAGGGAGTATAATATATGGTATTAATTGTCAAACAAAAACATTAACGGGCATACAAAAGGTGCAACATATGGACGGACCGGAAGCTTCCGTCCTCGCTACCTAAGTATTCCCTCCGTTCCAATTTAAATGACTTTTATTTATCCATATATGGATGTATCTAGACATGTTACAAGTCTATATACATCCACATTTGGATCGCAGATGCGATGCGAGGCACTCTGTTTCACTCACGGCCTCACGGGTACGTTCACTGCGTGGAGACGGCCGGCCAGGACGTACGACGACCCTGGACGAGGTCTGAAGTCAAGACTCAAGAAGTCAAAACGACGCGGCGCGCGCGCACGAGGGTCGTATGGGCTCGTGCCATGCCAGAGTTGACCAGTGCCCCATGGGCTGGGCTGCATTTTGCGTCAGGGTGAGTGGGCGCAGCCGCGTCGCTCGTCTCTATGAGTGAGAGAGTTTTGTCTTTTCAGCGGTCGATTCGTCTCTGTCAATATTGAGTGTTTGTCCTGTGCGCATGAAAACCTGGTTAGTTCAGCATATGGGGATTTTTGAGTTGCTCCATGAAAAAACAAATCAGTGGCTAAAATGAGATTTCAAAAATATTTTTTATAGTACCGGTTTTGTTTTTGTTTTTGTACAGAACACCACACATATATATCGTTTCATCACGAAACTTTGACATGTATTTACAATATTTGTTTATGTTCAGGCAGAAACATGCGAGTCCTGGAGCCAAAACAACCCTCTCGTTCGGGGGATTCTTGGTTTAGTCCGTACAACACGAAATTAGTAGTACATGCTTTCTTGTAAATCACATGATCGGATTTGCACTAGAAAACGTGTACATGAGTGGGTGGAACCGTGAAAGGGTTTTGTACAAGTTGACCCACGCAACGTGCGGCTCCAAAATAGTAGATCATTATTCCGTTTCAGGTACACCCCTCCATCCGCTTTCGACTGATACGACCTTTGGTGTTGGCACGCACGGGGAAAACTTTCTTTCTTGTCGAGTGTTTGCCTCCTTATTGCCGGCCTGCACTGTAAACCTCTTTTCAACATGCTGAGGTAATAATATTGGAAATAATACTGTATAATTATGAGATTGACGTAATATGATGGATTTTGTATTGAGACTCATGGTCGAGTATATATAGGGGTACAGACTTGGAGGGCATGAAGCCTCTCTTAGAGATAAGTTAGGAGATGGATTACAAATCCTGAACTACCAAACACTAGTACACCGAATATATATCTAACACTCCCCCGCGGTTGTAGTGGTAGCGGCGTGAACCACAGGAACGGCGCGGACGGTTAGACCCGAAATAGACACCAGCAGGCTGACATCTCCTGCATTCGTAGCGGGAGCGTCATGGACGATGCCCCGGTGCAGATGCTTGGACTGAAGAGGAAGCTGGTGAGGTGCTTAGGCGAGGTGGTAGCCCTTTATACCGATGTCGAGGTAGCCGAAAGCGTGGACGGTGCGCCTTGGTTGAGGTCGCCGTGAGACGAGTCACCTTGGTCGATGTCATGGTCAGGGTTGCCGGTGTCGAGGTAGTGCGCGAGGAGAGTGACGGAGACGCGTCAAGATAGTCGTCGAGTATGCCGATGTCGGCCGGAGACTATGCAGTCGGAGCCGTCAAGTACGAGGTGGAGCCATAGTTTTGCCAGAACAAGGCGCACATCGGGGACGAAGGCATGCTCCGGTTTTGTCAGAACCGAGCACGCAAAGAAGAATTCGGTGACGCGGTCGAGGCAGTCTTCGAGGAGGGAGTCGATGCCGAAGAAGTTGTCGAAGCCGATGAAGACGAGGCCTTGACCAGAGCTTGCCAGACCCGGGGATAAGTCGGGGACGAAGGCACATACCGGTGTTGCCGGTACCGGGCGTGCGGGGGTAGGGACCATCATAAACTGTGCGCCAATGTCAGAGTGACTAGCAAAGGAGTCCTCCTAGATAGTTGCGGATCGCAGAGCAACATAGAGAGAGGTGTCGGTGCATTCCGCGGTTGCGGGAGTAGACGAAGCAGTCCGTGAAAGGGTTTTGTACAAGACAACCCACGCAACCTGCGGCTCCAAAATAGATCCTTATTCCATTTTAGGTACACCCCTGCATCCGCTTTCGACTGATACGACCTTTGGTGCTGGCCCACACGAGAAAAACTCTCATTCTTGTCTGAGTGTTTGCCTCTTTATTGCCGGCCTGCACTGTAAACCTCTTTTTACCATGCTGAGGTTTTTTTTTTTAAATGGGTAGCCCGGCCTCTGCATCGTGAAGATGCACACAGCCTTTTATATTAAAACGAGTAACCAAGTATAAGAGTACCAGATATAACTTATTACAATCATGGATCTGCTAAAGTGGCTACATGAACCAGCCACCGAAACTCAGAAGATCAACGAAGACTACACATCTTGAAGTCTTCTAGTGAGAAGGCAACCATTGTGGTTGAAAATAGCTCAGACAACTGCCGACAACTGGGAGCATCCAGACTTCCTAATAAGCCGCTGATCCTGTGGTAGAAGGAATGACCACATATGTATCCAGTAGAGTGCGTGATGAACAACCTGCAAAAAATGAGCATCTCTTGTCTTGTTAAAAACCAAATCGTTTCTACAATTCCAAATAGCCCAAACAAAAGCACATGTACCAATGCGTATGCGTGCCTTTGTTTTCTTATCAATCCCATCCAACCAATGTCCAAACATATTTGCTACACTAGTGGGTGGTGATATACTGAAAGTAAAATGTATTAATCTCCATATGTCTTTTGTAAAAGGACAGGAAATAAATAAATGCTCAACCGTTTCATCCGATTGACAAAAAACGCATTTTTTACATCCAGTCCAGCGCCTCCTAGCTAGATTATCTTTAGTCAAAAGAACTTTCCGTTGAAGAAACCACATAAAGATTTTAATCTTCAATGGAACTTTCAATTTCCAAAGATATTTGCGCAAAAATGGAGTATGTCCATGCATTAAATCGTGGTACATAGAGCTCACAGTAAACTTCTTATTTGTAGTCAGATTCCATAGAAACTGATCCTCGCCATCTGTTAGCGTAACATCCATGAGTCTCTCCACTAAGGACAGCCAAGAACTCCATTTTGCTCCGGGCAATGCCCTCCTAAATTCAATATTTAGTGGTACATTCCCTAACACTTGCCCAACCGTAACATTTTTACGGAGTGCAATATTAAATAGCGTGGGATATTGAACAGCTAGAGGCTGATTACCAAGCAAAGTATCTTCTCAGAACCGAGTACATAGGCCATTACCTACGCTAAAACTTCCTCGCTGAAAGAAATCCCTCTTAACCGTCATCAACCCCTTCCAAAAAGGGGAATCCGTGGGATTAGCCTCGACTTGGGATAAAGTTTTGTTAGTCAAGTACTTGTTGCACAACAACTCATGCCACACACCATGTTCGTTAAGAATTTTAAAAAGCCATTTGCTTAGTAAACATTTATTTTTAATCTCAAGTACTTTAATTCCTAGCCCACCCTGATCTTTTGGCCGACAAATAATGTTCCACTTGGAGGTAGTAATATGTAAAACAATACAGACGATGAGCAAAGCAAATTAAAGAGCTTGGACATATTCGGTTACAACATCCAATACCTAATCCGCTTCTCAACCTTCTTTTTATCCAACTTAACCTTCATCAACTGGCGCCCTAAACAAACCAAATCAAAAGCTTTACGAGCGACCAAGTGGACATACTTTTACCAGTGCAGTTTTCTTTTGGAGACCAAAAGCCTAAACACGGAGCACTAAGACAGAATCCACGACACGTGTACGGGACAAAGTCGTTATCATCGGCCTGTGGAGCATACATCATACACGAGCCTGAATGTGATGTCTGACGGAGTAATTTGTCCTAAATAGTTCCTTGTGGGACTTTCGACCAATTTTGTCCATTTAAAAAACTTTCAACCAAATTTTGACCATTTCATGTCACGCCAAGCAAGTTGATGTTGTTGGACAGCACGGGCTGACTATTTTTTAAAGACACGCCCCTCGTACTATTCACTTGCCTGCACATGTAAGTTCATACAACTTTTCCGAGTTCTGAAACTTCTGAGTTCCGAACGAACTGATGACCCTCCCGGCATGATCTCGCCCCTACCAGAAACAACATATAATCGAGTTGTCGCGATCCGTACCTGATGCACACTGATTTCAGATGCAGGATACGATGGGCCAAGGCATCGATCCTTTGCTGCTGGGTATAGTAATAGTGGGCACCCGGTAGACATCCCGATTCGGCATCCCTACCCTACGATGGGACGCAGATAGAAGAATAATGCAGCGCACGATCGATCGCTCTCGGACTCTCGGTTGCTATCAGCTCTGGGGGGAAAAGCATTCGGCGCGTTCATATATGACAAGAAACTTTGCCGGAAAATAAAATCAGACTAAAAAACCACGTGAAAGTGGAACCCGGACTGAAAGAGCACGTGAGAAGAATTCCTGGTAAACGGATGGTTGCCATGAGCTCGTCATAACGTGTGTACGTAACACCTCATCAAGGTAGGTAGTTAATTATGTCATACTATTATAGTATGTGATGCATGCTATAGGCTTCCAAAATACATGTCTTATAAATCGTGGCGTGAAACTTATCTAAGTATTAATTGCATTAGATGTACTGTTGGATCTTTGAAACCACATCCGTGTTTGATCGTCCTGCAATTTTCGATAGATGATGACCACGTAAGTTGTTCTTTACACTTCCCCCTCTTACTTTTGTGGCGGTCAACATTATAGAGAGTTGATTGAGTTTTCATATGCGATCTTGACAATAACATCTTTTCTGTATACGCAATAAAAAATAGGCAAGTTGTTATGTCATGACTATATGTTGATTACGATGTTAATAGTATCATTTTCACATGACAAGTTTCTTTTGAAAACCGGATGGATCCGCAAATGTCAACGTATGTGATGCCTACTTTTTTTAACAAAATATTCTCTTGCATCACAAACTCTCCGGTCAAACCATGAGCCTTCACTAGTTGTGCCTGGGCCTTGCAACAACTATTGGAAACCTTGTTTTGCTGACTTATCTTCTATCGTATTGTTATATTTAGATAATGGAAGGATCACTATATTGGCATGTACATACCAATGCTACAAGCCTACAAACACACAACTAAAATTGCATTCAAATAACATCCAAGACGTAAAGGCCGAACGACATACACAAGAAAAGAATATGCCACACCGTGGATAACATCGGTGCACCGTTAGCAACATAAATACAACAGTTTCAATCAGACGAAAATCCACAAACATCAAACATCTCAGGTAGTACTCTAAGCACCAAGAAGACACCTTCAAGAAAGATGTAACGGTTGTACGTGGAAGTTTGGTTATCCCTATGATAGGGCTATTTTTGCTTAAAGAGAAGAATTTGTCGCGAAGTCGGTGTTATGTCTGGAGCCAGCCATATCATGATTGTTTTCGTGTCACTTGTTTTTAAAAGGAAGTCCACTTTTGTCTGAAAAATTTACTTAATTCAACATTTGATCCTAAAACTATGAATCAGTGCAAAGTTGACCCCTGATCTTCTAAAATCATTCACTTTTGGATCCTAGACTGATTTTTAAGTGATATTATGCGGACGTGCCATCGACATAAAGTTAGTTTTACCGATGTGGTTGCCATATGGATACACGGTTCACACACTGAGTGGCTTGGCCTCCCGAGCTCCCTGGGTTTCAACTAAATGTTGAAAAACTAGTTGCAGTCCATCTAATCTAATATTCCATAAGACAAGTTCAAGGTTCAGTTTTGATCCATTTCGTAGCTTTAGGATCTAATGTGGATTTCAATGAGAGTTCGGTAGCCAAAAGTAGAATTTTTCTCTTTTGTAAGCATATTTATTCGCTCAAAGTTTCTTCGGCATTGTTTTGTAACATGTTATGTTGATGCCCACAATTGGTATTTGAAAATCTACATGTTTTCAACATAAACAATATATTTTTTCGTTTTATTAGGAAGACAAGTCAGGTAAAACATATACCACACGTATGCCAGCTCGCCCCTCTAATCACACATTATTTTGGAATATAACATGTGTGTACAATTATGTAAGCATCGGAATTTAAACTCTTTGTCTAACCTTCGCCGGTCATATATACCCGGCAATGGATCCGTTTCAACATCGCTATCTTGCTGAAGACATTGCATTTAATTTGCTCTAATTTACCTTCATCGGTTCAGGCCAATGATTAATGTCATTGTTGTTTATTTTGTGCATTAGATATTTCTTTTCTTAATAATAGGGTTGTGTGCATACTCAATATTTCGAATTGCTCATGATTTTTTTTTTTTTGAGAATTGCTCATGATTTTGAGTTGTTTCTAAGACATGCATATTTGGTATCTTCTTAATATTAATATATTACAAGTAATAACAAAGAATTTAAACTCTGTGGGTAGCATCATGCGTTCAACACGCTGGCTCCCAATGAAAAGACATGAAAAATCAGATCACATAGCAAAAACATAATTTCCTTCTTGGATTAATGTTTTAAGGGATTATGTTACTTGCTCGTACAAAACTCGAGCAGATTTGTGCGCACCTAAAGTAGTTCCAAATCGAAATCAGGCCGGGCTCCTTGCTTCTTCAAGGTCAATGGTGTAACTGAACAGGAATCTGCCAACTAAAAAAATGGCAAACAAATGCTGCCGAATGCTACTCCGAAAATGACAAGGAGAGAAAAAGAGAAACACCAATTACTGATTGGAGTGGGAGAGGCCTGCAGTTCTGTACCACTAGTACCCATCTGAAACCAATCGTGTGGGAAGTCGCAAGATCAGCCAGCGTGATCTTATCCGCCTATATTTAAACAACAACGAGCACAACACAATAATTAAGACTTTTCATCTAAAAAGACAATAATGATTAAGTATAAGAAGGATTAACCAACTCCTCCAAATGATAAGCACAAACGACCACTCTTCTTCGTTCTAGTATTGTCATATGCCATTTTGTCCGAGGAGAAAGTTTCCATGAATGGTTGGTGTTAGGGTCTACTTAGATCCAGCCCAGCACTCGGTCTAGTTTCAGACGTTTATGCGCATACAACCCAACTATAAGAGGAGAGCCCGTTCCATTTCAAAAACCCGGACTTAAATAAGGAGAAATCTCTCACTTATAAGCTGGGTGTGGCCTCTTCCCCTATGCAAGGTGGGACTAAAATTGAGCAGGCTCCACTAGTCAACAACAGCCCTAACAGTTAGTGTGTCGCCATCTCTACCTAGGGAGAGGCATCATCTATGCATGCATCACGCATAATAATTTCACCGAGGAAAAGTTCTTTCGAGATGGCTTTTGCCCACTAATTAACTAACTAACCAAGCCGCTGCGTCACCAATGATTTAGTCTCTCTAATACCCCACCTGCTCAATTAGCTTGCTAGTTAATCAGAATGTTCCAAACCCACCTACTGCGAACCTCCATCCAAACCAAAACCACCAAAGCCCTTTATATACTCGCGCGCGCGCCATTTCCACCCTCGTCCAACAACCAAGTCGCAAACCAGCTATAGCGACTTTCTCGGAACAGAGCAGAGCAGAGCAGAGGAACGCACACAGCACAGGAGCAGAGCAGAGCAACGAGAGAAGAAGGGTCATGGGGGCCAGGAGGTGTGTCCTGGCATGCTTCGGGGTTTACGAGTTCGACGAGGAGGAGCAGGACCCGCGGGCGGTGGCGGTGGCGGCGGGGGCAGGGCGGCGCCGGCGCACGGTGATGAACCTCCGGTCGCTGTCGCTAGAGGACCTGTCGCGGACGCTGGCGACGACGAGCCTGCACGCCTTCACCCTGGACGAGCTCAAGTCCGTCACCAGGAACTTCTCCACCACCAACTTCCTCGGCGAGGGCGGCTTCGGCCCCGTCTACAAGGGCTCCGTCGACGCCAGCCTCCGCCCGGGGCTCGCCGCGCAGCAGGTCGCCGTCAAGTACCTCGACCTCGAGAGCGACGGCGTCCAGGGACACCGCGAGTGGCTGGTACGTTCCTCTTCTTTGGTGCCAGATCAACTTCAATTGATTGCCAACCACGTTTATCAATTGATTCCGTGCTGATCAGTGACTTTCTTCTGCGATGAATTCAGGCGGAGGTGGTGTACCTGGGGATGCTGCGGCACCCGCACCTGGTGAAGCTGCTGGGGTTCTGCAACCAGGACGACCACCGGATGCTCGTCTACGAGTACCTGCCCAGGGGCAGCCTCGAGAACCACCTCTTCAAGAGTAAGCGATACAATTCAACTTGAATATTTCTGAATTCAGTTAACTTTCTCTTTGATTGATCCATTGGGTTGCTAATTCGTTATCCGGGCGTGTTTTGTTTGGCTATTTTCAGATGTACTCTCGTCGTTGCCATGGTCGACGCGGCTCAAGATCGCCGTCGGCGCCGCCAAGGGGCTGGCGTTCCTGCACGAGGCGGACACGCCGGTGATTTACCGCGACTTCAAGGCCTCCAACATTCTGCTCGACTCGGTGAGTTTCATTCTTCCATCCCTGATGTCATAATCTTGCTCTACATCACATCTGCACCAAAATTCAATCTTGTCGAGGAAGTGATTGGGACAGGCCACTAGGCCAGTGCCAAGTCGCCGTCGGCCTTGAAATATTGTAGAGGAAGCAGCCTGAATTTTGTTATGCCTGCTCCAGGACACATCAGCCATCGTACATAGCATCCTAGCAGGTCACACGTAAGCGTTGATCCTTTCCGTGTCAAAGCCTTGTTTCTCTTGTTGATAATTTAGGATAAAACGCTCGTGCTCAAATCAAATCTGATTTTTGTGTTTCAGCGTCCGACAAATTAGTGCAACATCTCTCTGTTTTGATTCTAGATGCCGGCCCTAGTCATCGTCTAAACTAATAATGCTGTATTGTCTCATTTGTCTGGTTAGTTCGAAGCCTACAGTTTTTTAGTCCCGAACCTGGTACAACGTACATAGATACCATCATCATTGAAGTTTTTTTGTCTCCTTAAGATAAACCTCTTAATCTGATCTTACATACTAGTACGATTTCATTTCAGTTGAAAGTGCAGAGCAATTTGCTGACTGTTCTTCGTATGAATTTTCAGGATTACACGGCGAAGCTATCGGATTTCGGGCTAGCGAAGGAGGGGCCCAAGGGGGACGACACGCACGTGACGACGCGGGTGATGGGCACGCACGGCTACGCCGCGCCGGAGTACATCCTGACGGGCCACCTCACGGCGAAGAGCGACGTGTACAGCTTCGGCGTCGTGCTCCTGGAGCTGCTCACGGGCCGGCGCTCCGTCGACAAGAAGCGGCGCGGCCGGGAGCAGAACCTCGTGGACTGGGCGCGCCCCTACCTCCGCCGTGCCGACGACAGGCTGCACCGCATCATGGACCCCGGCATGGAGTCGCAGTACTCCACGCGCGCCGCGCGGGGCGCGGCCGCCGTGGCGCACGCCTGCCTGCAGAGCGTGCCCAAGGCGCGCCCGCACATGCGCGACGTCGTGGAGGCGCTCGAGCCCCTGCTCGCGCTCGACGACGACGTGCCCATGGGCCCGTTCGTGTTCACGGTCGGCGGCGGCGCAGTCGAACCCACTGCGGCGGTGGCAGCGAACGGCGCCGGGGACGACGAGCCGGCGGCCGCGCAGGGCAAGCGGCACGTGAAGTCGGCTGTGCACGCCGAGAGCCCGCTGCGGAAGGGAGACTGGTGGGTCACCAGCGCGGCGAAGCGGTCGGAGAGCCCACCGGGCGTGATCTGATGAGCAGGGAAGGTACAGAGGAACTCCGGTACATAGAGCCGAGGTGTTACGGTGTACATAGTGACGATTTGTTCTTTGATTCTTTTTCTTCCTTTTCTTGGTGATGCTATTTCATTATCTCCAGAATTTTTAGGGGAGAGACTTCGTGTTTCAGTTTTGTTGGTTGACATATATACTACTACAAGCGAAAGATTAGTTCGGCTGCTGCATCTGTATCATAAAAAGTTTTAGGCAATATACATGGTAAAATGTTCGTGTCAATTTCCAATACTGGAATAGTTCTGCCATGTCTAGAGAGGCATCAAATTTGATGAGTGCATATTTAATAGATGTAGTGTGCAGCTCAGGTTAAGAAAATGTGGAACTTCGTCCATTTCCGTTTCCCAAATAAGTTACTCAATCTTATTCTTATCATGTATAAGATTTTATATTCTAACCATTGCTAAATTATTTGACTACTAATAAGATTATGTTATCTAGTTTTAAACAAAATAAGTATTTCTCTTTTAAATATATTTTCTTCTTTGTGGTGCTTCAGTAAAGATAAGACGTAGTTGCGCCAAAACATAAGCATAACTTGCACATTATTTTCTGCTGTTTGGATTGCGAAAATGTGCAACTTCATATGTTACATTATCTACTAGTGAACTTGCACATGCAACGCACGTCTCATAATTTATTGTAATATTGTTAAGATAGATGTCATAGCAAGTTCCCTTATCATCAGATTTGTTAATGAAGTTCGTCAAAATTATTTGTACAAAATGTTAAAACAAAAAATTCTAAAAAATTGTTTTGGTTAAGTTTGAGCAGCTAGTCAAGTAATTCCTCTTCGTCTACATTCATCTTCTTCATTTTTCCCAGACCAACAAGAGCACCATTGTGCTCGATGTAAATTGGCATATCTTTCTCCACACTTATCACTGGGGAGATACTAAACAATTAATGTTATTGAAGTTTGCCAACAACGCTTGCCGCAGATTTTCATTTGTATATGTTATGCATAACTGTTCAAAACTGTTTAGATGAAAGCAGCACTTCTTTTGGCAAATTCTGTGTAATGAATTGTCATAAAATTCAGAAAAGTTGGAAGACACTGACTTGTTAAATTTTGGAGGTTTCAAACCCACAGATATCAAGAATACAATCAATTGTTTAGAGTGTGGGGTCCTGTCAAATGGATACATTAATTATTTTCACGATCATGTCCAAAGGTCACAGTAACAATGCAAATGTCGAGATTTGAAAGTAAATAAAAATCGAATTGAAGTATTTTGCCAGAGTATCATTACCAATCAAACAATCGGAAGTATATTGTTTTTGCTAACTAGCAGGGTGGCCCGCGCAAATGCGCGGGCATCTAGTATATGTTGGTTATAAATTTCTCTTTTATGACTTTCTATTATGAATTAAGTGTGTATTCATGTATTAAGTTTGTGAGTTCTTTTATTATATTAGGATGTTTATGATTAATTTTAGTATTATTTCATTTTGCTAAATCATTTTACGCCAAATTCATTTAATTCAAGATTATTGACGTGTGTGGAAAACATCATTGATATTTTTTTTCTTCTTAATTTGTGTAATCTTTAAATTTTCATTTTTGTTTTATAAAGGTTTCATTGGTGCCCGTTAGTAAGAAGTATGTACTCAAACAATCTATCCTGGCGAGTGAGCATAGCCGTGACTAAGCATACTTGCTTCAAGTATTAAAAAAAGAGCGTTACATTTTCTCACTCACTTCCCTAGGAGCGTTACTTTCTCTCTCACTCCTCTTTATAGTTCAGATCGTTATCCATCCCCAATCCCCACTCTTTTAGTCTGAAGCACATTTCTCCGTCTGTGCACTAAATCTTCTTGCTCCGCCGCCCCCAAAACCAAATCGCCGCCGCTCTCGATTTTCTTTTTCACCCAGAGATTGAACTTGAGGTGCTTCGGCTGGAAGCATCCGTGCACCGGCGAACTATGAGGCCTCTACTTGGAGGAGACTACTTAAGTCGCTGGTGGCTGTTGTTAGTTGGATTCGGTGAGTACATGGTCATCAATTCTTAGTAGTTGCTGTGAGTTGCTTTTTTTGGTAATGCCTCGGTTGATCTATTTGGTCAACTCAAAGTTTTTCAGCTCCCGATTGTTGATCCCTTTCGTCCGACTAATATGACAATGAATTCCATATTTATGCCACTGTAATAAAGCAAGAATGAAGCAGTTGTCTGTAAGTACCGTGTTTTGTCCAGATTACTTTCAATGAGGCCAGTGCTTCGTTCCTCGTTTAGAAGGATAAAGCATAAGCCGAAGCAAACACCTATGAATTTTAACAACTGTATAACTATTAGTATGTTATGTCCGTCTGAATATTGTAGTATATTGTAATATAGGTGCTGCTTGTGCAAATGTGCAATATGTTTATGCCCCCTCCACTTTTTTCCGGGCTTGGGACCGGCATCGGCAGTGTTAGCCCCCCCCCCCCCCTATCCTAATTTATATCTATCAAATTGAAATACCCCCAAAATCCAAATAGATGCTTAAAAGTAAACAGTGAACTTAAAATGGCGTATTGTATTGTAAATATAAATATAGTGCTACTGAGTATGAAATACTAAACGCTATGAACTTTCGGTATAATCTAAACAATTAATCATGTGCAGTGTTCATCTGATATGTATGTAAGAAATCCGAAGCTTAAAGTGTGTTAAGCTTTTACTATGATGCAACCAAATTATTAAATACTGATGCATTTTCCATTGCTTCTGTAGCTTGTAGTGGAGCATATCCATCCTGCCATATAGTGCAAAGCGTTGATGTTTAGATTAGAAAAGTATATGTAAAGATATTTGACAGGTTACTTTAATAATAGAGAAAGTGTTTTTTTTGTTCGTACAACAACAACAACAACAACAACAACAACAACAAAGCCTTTTTTCCCAAACAAGTTGGGGTAGGCTAGAGTTGAAACCCATAAGATCTCGAAACCAGGTCATGGTTCTGGCACATGAATAGCTAACTTCCACGCAGCCCTATCCATGGCTAGTTCTTAGGTGATATTCCAATCCTTTAGATCTCTCTTAACAGACTCTTCCCATGTCAAGTTTGGCCTACCACGACTCCTCTTAACATTCTCATCCCGTTTTATCCGTCCGGTATGCAATGGCGCTTCCGGAGGCCTACGTTCTATATGACCAAACCATCTTAGACGGTGTTGGACAACCTTCTCTTCAATTGGTGCTACCCCAACTCTCTCACGTATATCATCATTCCTAACCCGGTCCTTTCTTGTGTGGCCACATATCCATCTCAACATGCGCATCTCCGCTACACCTAACTGTTGGATATGTCGTCTCTTGGTCGGCCAACATTCTGCGCCATACAACATCGCAGGTCGAATCGCCGTCCTATAGAACTTACCTTTTAGCTTTTGTGGCACTTTCCTATCACAGAGGACGCCAGAAGCTTGGCGCCACTTCATCCAACCAGCTTTGATTCGATGACTCACATCTTCATCGATATCACCATCCTTCTAGAGCATAGACCCCAAATATCGGAAGGTGTCTTTCTCAGGTACCACCTGTCCATCAAGCCTAACCTCTTCCTCCTCGTGTCTAGTAGTACTGAAACTGCACCTCATGTACTCAGTTTTGGTTCTACTAAGCCTAAAACCTTTTGATTCTAGAGTCCGCCTCCACAGCTCTAACTTTCTATTAACCCACGCTCGACTATCGTCAATTAGCACCACATCATCCGCAAAGAGCATACACCATGGGATATCTCCTTGTATATCCCCTGTGACCTCATCCATCACCAAAGTAAAGAGATAAGGGCTCAAAGCTGACCCCTGGTGCAGTCCTATTTTAATTGGAAAGTCATCGGCGTCGCCATCACTTGTTCGAACACTTGTCACAACATTATCATACATATCCTTAATGAGGGTAATGTACTTTGTTGGGACTTTGTGTTTCTCCAAGGCCCACCACATGACATTCCGTGGTATCTTATCATACGCCTTCTCCAAGTCAATGAACACCATATGAAGATCCTTCTTCTTCTCCCTGTATCTCTCCATAAGTTGTCGTACCAAGAAGATGGCTTCCATGGTAGACCTCCCAGGCATGAAACCAAATTGATTTTTGGTCACGCTTGTCAATCTTCTTAAACGGTGCTCAATGACTCTCTCCCATAGCTTCATTGTATGGCTCATCAACTTGATTCCACGGTAATTAGTACAACTTTGAACATCCCCTTGTTCTTGAAGATTGGCACTAATGTACTCCGCCTCCATTCTTCAGGCATCTTGTTTGACCGAAAAATGAGGTTGAAAAGTTTAGTTAGCCATACTATCGCTATGTCTCCAAGGCCTCTCCACACCTCGATGGGGATACCATCAGGGCCCATTGCCTTGCCTCCTTTCATCCTCTTCAAAGTCTCCCTAACCTCAGCCTCCTGGATACGCCGCACAAAGCGTCGGCTGGTATCATCGGAGGAATCGTCTAGCTCAATGGTAGAGCTCTCATTCTCTCCATTGAACAGGTCGTCGAAGTACTCTCGCCATCTACGTTTGATCTCTTCGTCCTTCACGAGGAGTTGATCCGCTCCGTCCTTTATGCATTTGACTTGGTTGACATCCCTCGTCTTCCTTTCTCTCGTCTTCGCCATCTTATAGATGTCTCTTTCGCCTTCCTTCGTGTTTAGACGCTGGTAGATGTCCTCATACGCCCGACCCCTTGCCTCGCTCACCGCTCACTTTGCGGCCTTCTTTGCCCCCTTGTATATCTCCATGTTGGTTGCGCTCCTGTCCAGGTATAGGCGTCTGAAACAGTCCTTCTTCTCCTTAATAGCCTTCTGGACCTCAACGTTCCACCACCAGGTATCCTTAGCATCCCTTCTACTTCCCCTGGTCACCCCAAATTTTTTTTTTTGTTCGTACCCTTTAGAAAATTTCTTTATAGACTATGTTCTTGACTGCATCATCCTCTTTGCTCTCTTCGTCATCTACCATTACCCTTAGTCCTTCCCTTTTTGTGACTCTTGAGAATGCTACATATAGCTGGCCGTGTGTGAAAACTTGTTTAGGCAGATACAATCCTACCTTGTTTAGAGATTGCCCCTGACTTTTGTTTATTGTCATAGCAAAGCACACAGAAATAGGGTACTGTCTTCTTTTTAGCAAGAATGGCCATGCTGACTCAGTCGGTGACATGATTATTCTTGGAATATATACCTTGTCACCTACGTGTGTTCCTGTTATTATCTGGGCTTCGATGAATCTTCTTCCTAGCTGAGTTATTGTCATCCGTGTACCATTGCATAACCCAGCACTCTGGTTTATATTGCGCATTAGCATCACCGGTAGTCCTATCTTCAGTCTGAGTTCATGATTTGGAATTCCAGGTATCTTTAGGTTGTGTAGGAATTCTTTTGAACATAGCATATCTATACCATCATTTAGAGTAACAGCTTTGCATACAGTGTCACAACTTCTATAAATTGTGTCCTCACCTTCTAGTTGGTCCATTATATATTCATTGATCTCGCTGACTGTATCGTTCCTTGGACATAGGATTGCTCTTTCTTCCAAGAATTCTCGGTCACGATATCTTTGTCGAAAATTTGGATAGATGCTCTCTACTATTGTTTTCTTTGGATCATTTCCCTTTTTCAGCAGTATGTCATTTGGTATTTTTATCCATTCCTCGCCTTCAGATGATGTGCTTGTTCCATTCCCAATATTCAAAATCCAGTCTGCAAATTCTGCTACATGTCTTTTCTCTGTCTCATTATCTGTAATGCAAGTGAGTCGCATGTTCTTTTTTAGTTCCAGTATTTGGAAGTGTTTCCAAAGATAGGACCTTTTGATGGATGCACTGACTATGTTGTGCCTTCTTCCCTTTGGCAGAACGGGGAGAATCTGGCGGAAGTCCCCTCCTAGAACCACGGTCATGCCGCCGAACGGCTTTTCGCTACTGTTTTCATTCTTATGCCTTAGTATATCTCTTAGGGTTCTGTCCAGTGCCTCGAAACACAGCTTGTTTGCCATTGGAGCCTCATCCCAAATAATTAGCGATGTATTATTGATTAGCTCTGCCAAGTGTGTACCTTGCTTGATGTCACATGTTGACTCATCTGTAAGTATTAGAGGGATATGAAACCTCGAGTGTGCTGTCCTACCTCCCTCTAGAAGTAGCGCTGCAATACCACATGATGCCACTGCTAGGACTATCTTTCCTTCGGAACGCAATTTTGTTGTTATTGCTTTCCATAGGTATGTCTTCCCCGTACCACCATATCCGTCGACAAAAATTTGTTTTCCTAAATCCTTGTCTATTGATTCTATTATGTAATCAAATGCAATCTGCTGTTCGGAGTTCAGATTACTGAGTATCCTTTGATGTTCATCTTTTTGCTCCTGTTTGTTGTAGTTCATCTCTTCATTTAGCAGCCTGTTTCCAAGTTCCTTTAGACCTGCTGAATCTGGCAGTTCGATTCCTGGATATTCCTTAAGTGTCCTTCCAGTCTCTCTCATCAGCTTTTCTATTTCCACCAAGGCGTGGTCTTTCTTTTGTTGTTCTGTTAGACGTAGTGTAGGATAGTTCAATATTTTTCTCTGTCTGTATTCGATGTCTTCACTTAGAACTTCCCAACACGTTTCCCACACAGTTTGCGGATCTGTAACCTCACAATGACATAAGATGGTTGTGAAAAGTTGTCGTAGCTGATGTCCAGTTGCCCAACTTGATGCTTCGGTGATGCAGTCAATCCACTCTTTGTCGTCATCAAGAAATCCTAATGCTTCACATGCTGCCTTATTTGATGTGTGGACAACTCCATTGACAGTTCTTATGTCTTCGAAAGATGTGCATCCTTTGACGACGTTTAGTAGCATTCTCATGTAGTATTTCTCACCACTTGCTGGATGGGCATAATAAATCCTTCCAACAGATCTTCCTTTCTTCCGCCTGCTCCATTTTGTTTTTCTTCTGTTCCACACCCATTCTGAAGGAAATTCTGCATATGTCAATTTTCTTGCTTCTTCACACTGCTTGTTTGTCTCCATCCACTCTGTAAACTTAGTGACTCCTGCCCTTTCCTTTGTTACTATCTTTGTTAAGTCTGTAGTGTCTGAGAAGATTACATGTTGTTCATTCTGCAGGTGGAAAGGCAGCCTTTCAACGCAGGGGTCTCGAAAGTGCATTTCAAATTGGAAAATTCGCCAACACGCATCATATGCTGAAATGTATGTACATTCTAGGTAACTTTTGATCTCATCATTTTCTATCACAGCTGTAGCTTGGTCGTCACCCTTGTTAATGTATTTAAAGAGGTACTTTATTGAGAGAGATCTGTTGCAAATCTCAACATTTATGTGTGCTTGATACTTGACCAGTAGATCTCTGTTGTATGGGACCACATATCTGTTGTCCAACTTCACTTCCCCCTTTTCTATGTATCTGCCGTCTTGACGTCTTCTGTATGCTGGGTATCCATCTTCATCTATGGTTGTATTTTCGTTGAATTGCTTAGGGAATTTTCTTATGCATCTATTCTCAACCATGCATGGTGAGTTTGTATTGGCCTGCCCACATGGTCCGTGCATCATGAAGTTCTGAACGGCTTCATAACCTTCTGGATCAACTTCCTTGTCTGGGATCTCCGCACTTGTTATCTTATCTACCTGTTCTGGTTCCATATATTTGAACTTCTTCTCTTTCTTGTCAAGGAATATGACTATGTGGGCGTGTGGGAGGCCCCTTTTTTGGAACTCTATTGTGTATATAACTGAAAATAAGACAATAATTGTTAGCCAATTCATCTAGAAAAATAATTGAAAATTACGTAGTTTAAGTTGTGGATCATTACTTGCGAGTGTTTTTCCAAAATATTCCCTTTCCTTTATGTCTCTCATGAACTCTTTGAGTTTTATGTGGAACACTCGGCAAACAATGTCGGGTCTTTCTGACGCTATTTGCCCTACCTCCTGTAGCATATATTGAATTTCTGGCCAAGCTGCATTGCACGTGAATGTCACAAATAGGTCAGGGTATCCAGCCCACCTACATATTGCCATTGCATCTTGGAAGTTTTGTTTTTTGTACCTCGGGCTATCCGTGACAGTGGATGGAAGTAGTATCCTCTTACCTACTTGGTCAGCTCTTGTATCTCCCCTTTCAACAGCATCCTGCAAGCCAGCGTATAGATCTGTTCTTAGGTTTCCTTGATGGTTTTTTATCCAGTCCAGCCTATAGTGTAGAATGCATGCAAATGCGTCCACGATGAATTGCAGTGTTAGCTTCTTACAGGACATTAAGTGCATCGATTGGTTCATACGCTGTTGTATCCGGTATGCATAGTACTCCAGCATTGTAACATGCTTTCTCTTGCATGTTACTCCTTCTTTCAATATGTATGGTATTTTTTCCCTGAATCCATCTTCACCATATGGAAATAGTAACGGATACTGCATGGCCATGAATTTTGGATGGTTCTCAGATATTCTTTTGGGCTTCATGTTTTTGTACTGCACGATGATGTCACGGCCTTGTCTATTTTCCGTCGTATCATTGACAATGAGGGCTGCCACTTCAGATGCTGAAGGCATATTATACCGTCTGCCATCTCTGTGTCGTTTATTGATTATTTTCAATTTCACATCATCATAGTCACCTTCTTTGAATCTATCCCTTGCCATTCTGAATGTTTTTGCTACTATATTGTCTCTGTCCAACATATTTTTTAGGCCTTCAACGATGTGTGGATCTAATGACTTCCTCTTATCCGTGGAAGTGGTTGATGCTTCTATCCTATTGTTGACCTCGTTTTCCGTATCATAGATGTATAGCTGAGACCATCGTGGCTTGTCTCCTTCTTTTGGTAGCAGAGTTCCCATACGATGGTAATTCAGCCCATTCATTTTGAACACATAAGGTCCACTGCCTTTGTTTATTTCTTTGTCAACCTTTCCTCCCATTGATGTGAAAGCGAACATGGAGTTGTACAATCTGATATTTTGCATGTAGTTTTTCGATCTTTTTCCACTTTCTTTCCTTAGCAATTTCATAAGGTAAGCTGGTGGCTCCTTTAAGGCTGGCAAGTCAACCTTTCCATTCTGGCAACATAGTCCAAATTGTGGGTCGCTGCTCCCTCTGCACTTTGTTCTTTCTTCATACCAGAAAATTGCCTTGCATTTTCCACACTTGCAAGTCGGTTTCCCAAAGTTCCAAATTTCCATTTTAGTCCTTTTTGGTGTCCTGATGCATTTGTAGCATCATATTTGACATTAGATATTGATTCTTGACTATACAAATTGTGCAAGTTGAAATAGCTTACCTCTTTCTCTTTGCAGTTTCTTTTGGCACTTGGTCTACATTGTTCTGAAGTTCTACTTTTCTTTTCCCGCTTGGCATCTCTTCTGTTGTTAATTCCACTGAATGACTTGACCTGTGTAATATTGAACGTAGATTCGTAGAACAGGGGAAAAATAAGAATAAAAGTATATTATAATATAAGGAAACTGTGTATAATCTTTTACCGCTCCTTGTTCAGAGATTCTTCATTGTGCACATCACCATGTTCTATTGTAGCCCTTCTCTTGTTCTTGTCCTGAATTTTCTGCATCCTTGTCAATCTTGCTATTTTGACGGATTCTCTGTATTGACATGAGTAAGTATTGACATGAGTAATCCTGAACACTTCTTGTTTTTGGCTTGATATTTATTTGTCCACTAATCTCTGTAGATATACTTTCATATATCCAACTTACACAACCCTCCCATTGATGTTTTATTACTAACATAGTGATTACCTTGACAGATTGGGAGTTTTCCGAGATGCCTTTCTTTGCGTCTCCCCTTTTCTCTTCATTGCGTATTCCTGTATGCCATTGAAATAATAAATATGTTTTTCTTCATATATAATAAAATATCAAGCTGTAATGCAATTATGGTGAGGAACGGGCATGCGGCACCGGAATCTGTCAACTCGACGCTTACTAACGGTCTAACATTTTTTTTCCTACTACCTGTAGGACTTGCGCCGTGGGCTCTGCCCTAAAAGGGTTTTCAGAAGATGTAGAGCTTGGCATCGTTCTGATTCAGAGTGTGCAAGCTAGCAGATGGAGTCATCTGGCATGGACACCTACAGGCCATTGTGATTTCAAAGAACTCCCATAAAACATAGTAAGTAATTTAATCTGTTCTGTTGCATGTTGTATATGTCCCTACGTAATTACTCTCACCAGTTATGTGGAATTCATGCTTCATGTTCTTGGTCGTACGTCAAAGCTTTTGCTTGTTAAACTATCGGATTGATATGTGTATAGATTTGGAAACCAAGATTGTTCGATTGTACACACCAATATATGTTCCAAACGGAACAAAAGCTGTAAGTTGCATGCATTAAGAAATAGGGTCCCATTGCAATTGTGGATGGGAACTTCATGGTGGCAAACATGTTCTTACCTTGGACAATTCTTCGGTTGTAGGATTTTCCGCCCTGATATTTCAGGATCTTGATCGTACTCTCCAAATCTTGTAGATTGCTTTCTTTGGGAAGAAGAGAACGGATTGGACGTTAATAGATGTTGTGGATGGGAACTTCATGGTGGCAAACATGTTCTTACCTTAAACAATTCTTCTGTTGTAGGATTTTCCGCCCTGATATTTCAGGATCTTGATCGTACTCTCCAAATCTCGTAGATTGCTTTCTTTGGGAAGAAGAGAACCGATTGGAGGTTAATAGATGATGTGGCGTGAGGTTATATGATATATAGGTTGTTTCCAAGGTATATACGACATGTTTTGTCTCTGGATAGAAACTCTTCTTTTAAAAAAAATTCTATCTGTAAAGCCGTGTCAGAAGTTTAATCTCGTTGGTTGACTGACTATTTTTTTTTAAATTGACCTTTTGAATATTTTTTTTCTTTTTCCCTGTACAAAAAATCATGCAATTTGTGTATTTATTTGACATCAGTATGGGACTCTGTGCAAATTAGATTTCTCTTTTATACTACTCCCTCCGTCCATTTTTTCTAAATCATACGTATAATACATTTGTTAGTGTAGACAAAAATTTATAATTTTTTATACCATCGACTAAACTACAATCAGGTTGACTTCCCACTCTTTATGGTTTGTGTCTGGTATTCATTGATTTCTTCTCTAATTCCATCTTTTCTCACATATGTCCGGTAAGACGACCCTAAAAGTTAATAATTGGCACTTGCTGGTTGAGATTGTTAGTAGGCCTGTACTCAATACATGTACTTGCACTTAGCTGGGAAGGCATAGGTACAGGTAACATAAACAGATGACATGATTCAAAGCAATTTTTTGGTTTTGCGTAGCAAAAGCTCAAGATTAACACGACTAAATATTCACAGACTTCACAGTGTATGTCTGTATGCACACTAATCTGAAAATTAAACTTCATGCTCTCATAGAGCTTACAATAATCACTACTAAGTATAAATAGAGTACTTGATCTTATTTATAGTAAAGAACCATATAATATTACTACGTGCTATTTGAAGCGTCAAGCAACCTAGTATGTGAGTCTATCAGGTGTTTTCCTAATCCTCTTGGGTCTATCGTGACTGATATCCAGTGGTACTATATTCTCCTTTTTTGATGACACCTTCCTCTTAATTCTGCTATCAACATTTTTCTTCTTTGTTGTCCTTGCAATTTCCTCAGTCAGTTCTTCTGCACTTTCGTCTGAACTGATGCAATCAGTGTTCTCATCATCATCATTGTTGTTGTTGTCTCTCTGTTAAATTGTAAAATTAGTGCTGCTCTTAAAATAAATAAATTATAGGTAATGATAAATATCAAAGTTGTACATCATGAGTTACCTTTATAGGATTTGTTCTTTTTTTTATACTGATTTTATCCTTCTGTTCATGTTTCACCTGTAAGATAACATACCTTAGTTAGAGAATAGGACAACATTTGATTTGGATTAATAAAACATAAGAAATAAGCCCCTAATAATGATTATCCTCACTTTCACAACTTTCTTGAATTTCTTATGGGTAGGCTTTTGTAGGTGGTTTAAATTTTCCAAGCAGTTAACATCATCATTGACTTCAACTCCCGTTTCAACCTGCAAGTCACAATATGTTTACAATATACACTTTTTACCGATCTCATTAATAGTAATGACTCGTGATACACAACTTAGTTCATACATGTAGAGATTATAATACCTTATCATCCAGCAGTTTATTCTCCATAACATTTCTTTTGCTCTTTCTGAAACCAACCTTTCCCCTTTCTTTTTTACATATTGTGGTGCCTCTCCTTTTCCCAATATTCTCCGAATCATTTTTTGCCTCCTGCATAAGTAACACATAAATTTAGTGATCTTTCTGAAAAATAATTAACAATGTTATCTACCTCATTCTTGATTTTCTTTACCTTGGCAACCTTTGTGTTCTTGCATGTATCTGTATAATCGCACTCTTTATCTGAACCATCTATTATAATTAAATTTCCACTTGACGTTTGACGATTGCGTACGCTATCTTCAAACCCATATTCTCCAACCTCTCCCTTTTCTACCTGTAAGTCAGAATAAAATAATTTAGAATATAAGATAGATCTTTTTTGTAACAATAATATGTTACAATATACAATTTTGGTAATCTCATTAATAATAATGCTTCCTGATCAAAAACTTCTTTCATACATGTAGATTATAGTACCTCATCATCTAGCAGTTTATTCTCCATAACATTTCTTTTGCTCTTTCTTGAACCAACCTTTTCCCTTTCTTTTTTACATATTGTGTTGCCTCTTCTTTTCCCAATACTCTCCAAATCATTTTTTGCCTGCTGCATACATAACACATGAATTTATTGATCTTTATGAAAAATAATTACCAATGTTATTGCTAATATGTAATCAACAAATGATCTACCTCATTCTTGATTTTCTTTCCCTTGGCAACCTTTGATTTCTTGCATGCAGACTTGTTCACATGTGTATATGTATTATCACACTCATTATCTGAAGCATCTACTGCAATTAAATTTCCACTTGACGTTTGGCTATTGCACACGGTATCTTGAAATCCATATGTCTTTATTGCAGCGTTCTCATCCTCCCTTAGCTCCTCTGAATCTGACTCAGGTTCCTGCATTTTTCGTTGGTGTTGTATGACATAGGAAATAGAGCTTAATGTCAACAGAAAATAAGGATAAATATTATCATACCTCATCATGAGAAATTTCCATTCTTATAACAGATTTTTTGCTTTTTTTGCCAACCTTTGTTACTTTTCTGCTAGATCTCTTCCGTGAGTTCTCATCTTTTCTAACTTGAAAAGAGTTTGACTCTTTCTGCATAATTTGGTAATATATTTATGCTAAAAATCATACATGTTGTAAATGATGAAAAGTCGTCTTCTTTACAATATTACCTCATCATGGTGGCTCCCTCTGGAAGTAACCTTCATTATTTTTCTTTTAGGTCTTGTGCTTGATCTCTCTTTTTTATTTTTCCTCAGTTTTTTTTTTTGGTAGATGCACAGATTTCCTTCTCACTGGTATCAGTTTTGTCACCTTCCGATTCTTCTGTCACAGCATCGGAGAAGATTTTTCCCTATAAAAGAATATGTTTTTAGTAAAAAGAGAATAATACATTACCTTTGCTACTGAAACCATATATTAGCAGACCTGATTATCTAAATTATGCATAATTGAAGCAGTTGAGTCTCCATGTCCTTGGTAGTCTAGCATGTCCTGCAAAACATTTTCCATTATGATTTTGTATGTCCTTTGGTAAGAAAAAGAATGTATATGTGCATACCTCCTCAGCCTTCTCATTTGAATAGTTCATCTCTAGCTCGTAATCAGGCTCAAAAGTGCAATTAACTTTATAATTTTCCATGCACTCTTCTAAATTCCTTGAATTTAACTTCAAACGGAATATGAGTGTTCTTCCACAAAGGTTCTGAATTGATTCTGGGATTGTCTCCGAATATCCCTCTTGCTCTAGCATGGTATCAACAGACTTATTGCCCAAAAGTTTTTGAGATACCTCGTTAAATAGTGCACATGTCGTTGTTGCTGTGTGGTCACTTATCTTGATATTGATTATGTACCTGATATGATACTTTAGTGTTAACAGAAACTCATATTACGTAAAATATTAGAAAAATAGAGTATTAAGAGTTATCACCTTTGGTCTATAGTTTCTGCTTTTTTGTTGCACGCTTTACAAACATAGTTATCTGACTCCTTTCTTGTCGCAGAATAGCAACTTTTACATGCCATGTACCACCAACCTCTATCGGAGATGATCTCATCTATTGTTGCTTTGGTTGTGCACATATATTCCTAATTTAAGTAAAGAGAAAAATATGAGACAATGTGCAAAAAAATATGTAAAATATACTTCAAATTAAGGGTCTGAAATAACCTTTGTTTTCACATCATTGAACCGCAGTTCCGTTATTTCCCTTAAGGTTTTTCTGTTATAAAACATTTGTTGCTCTACCGTTCCTTGTGTGCTTGCATCGACTTCGATCATTGTTGGGAAGTCATCCACCGTACAATGCCTGCATTATATTGACAACGTCATCAAAAAGCACTCTTGTGAAAATAGTGTATACGTAATACACATCCTACCTGTTGATGATTTCTCTTGTCTCTGGAATTTCAAAGTCTAGGTAGACTTTAGATGCATTTGTTGTACGAAGTGATAAACCTATTGATGAATGGATCAGTAAAATCATATCATGCTAAAAGAAAAGAAAAAACACTAAAGTACTCACCGTAAAAATCTTTGACCAGATTTGAAGTGACAATCACTATCGTTTGTTTTCCCAAGAGATCTTCGTTTATCATATTTGCTAAACTCTCCCCCCACAAAGTGACTTTGATTTTCTCACCACTTCAGAAATATAATCATGTAAAAGGGATTTTAAATTACATCAGAACTTAAATTTGAAAAATTTAAATAATAATATAAATTAAATGACTTAC
Source organism: Poa pratensis (assembly GCA_947311845.1). Taxonomy (NCBI): domain Eukaryota; kingdom Viridiplantae; phylum Streptophyta; class Magnoliopsida; order Poales; family Poaceae; genus Poa; species Poa pratensis. The sequence continues at coordinate 37,632,677 of CAMZMU010000082.1, read as the reverse complement.
TCCAACAAAAGGATTTCAATCTCACGGATTTTTGATGTTCGCTCCTTTGAAGTGTCCCTGGCTATTATTTTTTCTTGTATTGGTTTTATCCCTCTAAGCATGCCAATAACATCTGCATAGAGATATTACTTAACTGATATATAATTTCTCTTTGATTTAAATATTGGATCTACATACCTGAGCATTGTGCATCATTATTTTCCCTACTCCATAAGGTATCTTTATCAGCAAACTCAAAGTAATAGTCTACAAACTTCCGTGATTCTTCTAGAACTTCCTTTACTGTGGTATCAGATACGAATACAATTTTCAGATTGTTCTTCAAAGGCCTATACTTGTCATATTCCCAAACTTTGAATGTCTTCAATATGTAGATTTGGTCTTCTCTAAACTTTGACTTAAACTTGCTGATCAGTTTTGTTCCAATAGAAGCATGGATTGCATTTCCCTATATACAAATAATATGTTAGAAACGTGAGAAATATGTGATACCATTTAAACTGTACACACGTAATAGGTGTACCTTCTTGTCAGCTAAAATCATATCAACAGTAATGACTTCATTGGTTGATAGATTCAATGAATCCCAAATTCTTAAAACCTTGACCTTGACTGTCCGTGACTCGTCTCTTGTCGACAATTCACTTAGGAGTGTAGGCGGCATATCTGTAAAGGCAACTGAACCATAAGTGAACACATAATACAATGATCATGTATCTATTATTGATACGCTAAAATTTTCATGATATTTAATTTGGACACAGATAATTTATCTAAAATTGATGTCCGGAATTCAATTATTTATGCACTTGTTCTCAGCGTGTAAGATTTTAAAAAAAGAGATGGGGTAGGTGAATTGAGAAAATTGCTTGCTGATTGCAACTTGTGTCCACTTTGATGGAAGTTTGCAGATTGATGAACCACGATGGTGAACTATATAGTTGAGTTTACTTACTTGATTACTGTATGAGATCAATATAGCAGATTGATTAACCACAATGTTGAACTATATAGTTGAGTTTCCTTACTTGATTAATGTTTGAGATCAATATAGCTTAGTACAATGGGATCAAAAAGAAAAGTATATTTACCTGGTCTTTCGGATGCGCAGGCTTGGCTGGTGGATGATTGCCAAATTTTCAATATCCCGGGAGCTGGGATCTGCCTTACCGAGCTGACGCAAAGATGTAGACCTATTGAAAGCTGCGGCAAGAGCGTAGACTGGTTGCAAGAGGTTGGAGAAATCTTGGAGACATCACGTACGTGGGAGATACCTATATAAAAGATTATGTACGTCTTGTATGAGAGGGTCTCTTTTTTCTTTTCGCTCACGTTATGAGGAAGTCGTGATGTGTTGGAGCCGTATGTTGTATTCTTTAATCAGATGGACTCTATCAACTAACTCTTCACGTATATTATATTCATATAAATCAAACGTACCGGACTCCCCCAGGTATTCACGTGTTGAAGTTGAGAGAATGTTCACGTATACACAGTTAATGTTCACGTGTTGTACGTTTGTGGTGGACTAATGGGCCAATTAAATCACAGCCTTGAATTTTAGATCCGAGAGCCAATATTAATTAAGGGGATGTGGCTTAACGTGGTGGCTCTATTAGCTAACTCATTTTGCTTTTAGTATATAATAGATACGTCTATGGTAGCAAGTGCAGACTCGGGGCCAGGTGTTCTAGTAATCACTTCTTGGGTAACTATTCACTCATGTAATCAGTGCCTTCTCCAAATTATTCCAACCACAGCTGCAAGAAAATTTCGAGAAGAACTGCTACAACCTTGAATAGCTTAAAGAGAAAATGGTGCGTGTACAATACTTCTAGAATGGGCAAAACAGTACTGCGCAGGCAACGAATGGAATTGATCAAAAAAAGCTTGTAAAAAAGAAATGAAAAAATCAGAGGACCAGCTGACACAAACTGAAGATGATTTACGGTTCTTGCCTCTCGTTTCAGAACGGTGCGCCGGTAGCCAAAGGAGGGACGGCGCTGCCCGGGCACGAAAGCGGCGGTGAGGCTCGGGTCCCGCCGTTTTCCAGGGTGCATGGCATGTCCGCAAACTGTGCCTACAGAAAAAATATATAGGGTGCGCAGTATATTCCAAAAAAAAAATGGAGTCTAAAGAAATTGCAGGCATACACACATGATTGGGGATTCATACACGAGCGGAGAGAACCGGAGACGGTGACCAAGCTCGAGCAGCCGTTGTCGTGCTCCACTCCTCCGCTTGAATCCACCGTCTTGCTCCCCTCCTCTAACTCAAACCACCAACATGCTGCCCTCCTCTCCCTCAAGCCGGCTGTGGCGTGCTAGGTTGAGTCCACCATGGCGAGAACTGCAAGACCATCCTGGCGCCGGTGGGCTGTGCGGCCGTGGGGGAGGCGGCAACCACGGGGGGGCGGCGCGGCGACGGGCTGCATGGCTCTGCGAGCCGGTGGGATGCGGCCGGCGCGAGGCCACGCGTAGACGACGCAAACAGGCGCGGGGCGGCGCAACGGGGAGTAAGATCTGCTGCATCTTCGAAGTGAAACTTCATCAGCAGCACCAAACCAACTGATTCAGCGCCCTATCCCCAAATCGACATCGGCGACTTCGAAATCCCTGTCCACGACCATGCCTGCCGCCGGGATGGCCTCTTCCGCCCTGCATCCCCCAGCGCTGCCCATGTTTCCCGCAACCGCCGGAATCCCACCCCGCTGCCAGGCCACGAGGTCGTCTGACGCCAGGGATCGAACTCCAGGTCGACGGTGAACTCGGAGATTGGTGTGGTTGTGAAGGTCGGAAGCTAGGTCGCCGGCGTCGGGGAACTCGCAGGCAAGGGCGACGTCGATCCAGTTTCGTTCCCGATCGAGGTCGATCTGACCTCGATCTGCTAGCTTCTTCGCATCTCGTTCCCATGCCAACCGCAACGGCCAATGGTGGAATAGAAAGTACGTTTTGTTTTTAGCGGTGGCACAAATCACGTAATTATCATAAAACGAAAAGATGTGTTGAGTTGTCAAACATTGGAGCAATCTGGACCGTTAATAAAATATTGAATGGCTCAGATTTAATGTATCAACATAAGTTTGCTCTTTTAATAATACTAGTTAACGTGCACGTGCAACGCACGATCCTTGTAGTATCAAGTAAAATAATTAATGAGAGAACTTGTCTGTAGCAAGATGGTTAGGAGGGTGGTTGTACCCCCAGCCCACCAGAGTTCAAACCTCAGGTTTGACGCTGGTGTTTCTCATTTAAGGCGGAATATTCTTCAGTGGGAGGCGGCGTTTCCGTCGACAGCGAGGCGCAATAATCAGGAGAAGTTAAAATGCATCTTTAAAACAGATCTTAATCTGACAGGTTCCAAATGAAAGGGCGAGATTTATGGAAGGGATGGACAACACAACATATATACTCCATCAAACACTCTGAAATCCTGGTGATTTGCAAAAAAAAAAGTTAAGGAGGAACTAAGGCCTACAATTCATGCAAGCTAAATACGATTGCCTCGTGAGAGATGTAGACCTGACTACAAGATATGGTGAATGGATTCAGTAAGGTACAAGGAAAGGGCCCCTCTGGACCTGGGAAATTCACAGCAGAAAAGACTGGCACCGATCAGCGAAAGCAACCAGCTACAATTAACTACAGCGGCCACAAATTTATACCATACCCCGCCTTCAGAAAATACACCAACAATTTTGGCTACATATTCTTTCTGCAGCAGATTACCTTCAATTTGGGGTGATGAACAAATTGCAACGCGGAAATTTTACAGGAACCGTTACCTACCGGATAGGTTGCTGCCGTTGATCTCTGCTTTGAGATGCGCGCCGAGTTTCGCCACTTCCAGCTGTTTGTCCGTGGAAACTAGAGTATCTATTGTGTATTTCCTGCGCAACTCAGCGGATATGTATGGCGAGTGTACGCAATACAGAATCTTTCACCCACCTCTCTCTCTCTCCCGTTTGTATTCCCCTCCCTTTCTCTCTCGATCCAAATCTCTTCGCCTCCCGTCCGCCGGCGGCCGGCCACACCACCGTCGACGCCCAGCCTCTACCGACGATATGGCCACCGGATCCAGTAGGAATGAGCTCGGGGAGCGTCGAATTCGGCCGGGACGAACTGCGCGAGGACAATGACCCAGACCGTCGTCGTGGCGAGGCCCACCTCTGCCCCGGCTCTCCTCCCCACCCTTGCGGCGCTCCTCTCCGGCGACGGGGGCGCTCCTACAAAAACAGCTCAGGCCGCGGCCTCAACTGGCCATGTGTGCAGCCGCAACACCACTCAGTTGGATTCTTTGTCAGGTAACTTGCCATTGATTTCTATGTTCTCTACTACCATAAGAACTTATTTTCAGAAAATAATGCTCTCCTTCTTACTTAGAACTTCAATGCAGAAAGATGCAGAATAGTTCGTGGTGTTGCTCTAGTGTTATTTCCTAGAGATAAGTTGTTGGATAAACTGAAAGTTAGGCTATTCTTGGCATTCGTTCCCAAACATGTAAGTCGGTTTATTTTTCCTCGGGATAAATGCATCGTATTGTGCTGGGTTTGAATTGCATATTAATTCATGGAACATAACAGTTAAACCTGAAAACGATACATACTGATTCCTACAAATAATCGAAGAATCTACTTAGTGGTAGCGAATGGTTCATCAAGCATTTCGGGCTCTAAACCAAGCTGTGTGTATGGTACTTTAATATTGCTGTTGATTTACCCTCAGTGAATTTGTTGTGATTGAGATGTTCAAAATCTTTCCAAGTCGAATAATTCGGCATAAATGTGACTATGAAACATGATTTTGATCGGTATGTTATTCATTATCAAGCGTTCATGCCCATGGCCACAAACTGTATATTTGAAGTTATCCTATTTCATTTAATTAATTCTATTGGTGGTTTCAATGTGTTATCTTCAGTCAGAATTCTTTTGCATCGTGATGTTATTTGTGCAGATGAGTGATATCAACAGGAGATAAATCTTTTGCATGTTTCGAGATGCCTTAAAACTCGATTAAGCATTATGGTAGCTTACAGGAGACAATGGACAATTTGGAGAGCCTTTTCCGGGATGTGGAGATATTGATACTGTCTGATTTTCTGGATGTATGTATGGAGTGTTTTAAAATTGATGATACACTCTACAGGGATGAATACCACTCAAGCCCTAGACAAAGCATATTTGGTCACTGAAGACTGTGAACTGTTTTGGATTATTTTATCATGGGTGGTATATTGGATATTCAATTCAAGATCGGGAAGTTTTACATGACTTTGTACAATATTCTGTACTTAGCTGAATGAAATCGGCGCCTCTGGCACCTTTCCTTGTTAAAATATTCACACCGGATGTTGTTTGAGGTTTCCATTGGTTTCATGTATTACTAGATTTTCACTCACACTTGAAAAAAATATTTTTTGTTGAAGGAGAAGTCCAGAAATAGACTCATTGTTTTTACTCACATGAAAAAGTGCTAGACTTTTTTCTCACCCGATGCCTACATGCTTGGGCGGAGGAGTCGAAGACACTGTCATATGCACACACATTGTCAAATTAAAAATATTGGTGGTTTAGGCAATTGACGTGAATCAATATTTTGGCACCAACAGGTTCCATCTAGAAATTATATGTTCAACCTATAAACATAATTGGTAATACTGCCCATTTCCATTACCACGTTTATTTGATGAGACCAATTAATATTGGAGTGCTCCATGATTCATAATTCAATATTTGTCCTTGAGTAATTCAACGATTTATCAAAACTTATTGATGTTGCTACATATTTTATCAATACAATTCTTTTACAATCCACTAGTGGCTTAAAGAATGGCAACATATACAATTAATTATAACAAGATAGATAACTATTTCAAGGGTGGTATAATCAGAGTAGATACAAAGAGTTGCAAACCACAGAGGAATAGGTGCTACAATTCATAACCGTTACATAAACAATGTTTCCATATGGAAAAAATCAGAGGAATAAGCAACGGTAATGCACTTATCCACCTCAGATCGAGAAGAGCTAAAAAAAATTTCGTGTACTGAAAAAAACTACTACGGCTCCACTGAACGACAATATCACATAGAATAAATCCCCAAATACACAAAACTTATCGGTGGAAAACTAATTAAATTGGAGTACGTGCTCCCCCACAGCCGGGATGTACTTGTTGTTGTTCGGAGTAGATTGTGCCAAATTGAGTGAAACATCAGTCAAAAGCATATGAAAATTGAGTGAAACATCCGTGAAACACATATGAAAATTCGGAAACATATTATAAGACAAAAATAACAATCAATCACCAACAAAAATCATGTAAAAAACCTCAATCATCGCCAATAAATTACCTAGATAGTACCATCGAAATCATGGAAATTTTGATTCCATGTAAAAAAGAACAACAATCATAATTTGGCTGGATGTACCAAGCTAGAAATTAGTCGAGTCGTTTGTCCATAGAAAATTGCGGCTCCTATGTGATGCCCTAGGGAAAGCAACAATTGACTTTAGTGTAAGAAATAATGAACCCCATGTGACTCGGCTATAACCTCAGTTGAAACTCTAGAGACACATAAAACAATGTGAAAGGTCTTGTTCGGAGTAGATCGCGCCAAATTGAGTGAAACATCTGTCAAAAGCATATGAAAATTGAGTGAAACATCCGTGAAACACATATGAAAATTCGGAAACATATTATAAGACAAAAATAACAATCAATCACCAACAAAAATCATGTAAAAAACCCAATCATCGCCAATAAATTACCTAGATAGTACCATCGAAATCATGGAAAATTTGATTCCATGTAAAAAAGAACAACAATCATAATTTGGCTGGATGTACCAAGCTAGAAATTAGTCGAGTCGTTTGTCCATGTGCTATTTTTGGCGTGTATAGAACATTGCGGCTCCTATGTGATACCCTAGGGAAAGCAACAATTGACTTTAGTGTAAGAAATAATGAACCCCATGTGACTCGGCTATAACCTCAGTTGAAACTCTAGAGAAACATAAAACAATGTGAAAGGTCTTGTTCGGAGTAGATCGCGCCAAATTGAGTGAAACATCCGTCAAAAGCATATGAAAATTGAGTGAAACATCCGTGAAACACATATGAAAATTCGGAAACATATTATAAGACAAAAATAACAATCAATCACCAACAAAAATCATGTAAAAAACCCAATCATCGCCAATAAATTACCTAGATAGTACCATCGAAATCATGGAAAATTTGATTCCATGTAAAAAAGAACAACAATCATAATTTGGCTGGATGTACCAAGCTAGAAATTAGTCGAGTCGTTTGTCCATGTGCTATTTTTGGCGTGTATAGAACATTGCGGCTCCTATGTGATACGCTAGGGAAAGCAACAATTGACTTTAGTGTAAGAAATAATGAACCCCATGTGACTCGGCTATAACCTCAGTTGAAACTGTAGAGAAACATAAAACAATGTGAAAGGTCCTAACAACAATCGACACAAATATTCAGGAATGCAACATGGTGGATCGTACTCTTTATTGTTTGCATTATCATCTTTGCCCTAGGTTCGAGTGCAAGACAACAATTATGAAAATGACCGGTAGTCAACAGGAGCATATAAATTAAAGGCCTTGAAATGAACATGAGCCAATATCTCGCCTCAGTAGACTATACTAAACGTGACAACAAGAAATCATGAACCTTGAGGACTTGTGTCCGAACAGTTTGCACACATATTCAGTACATGCACATAGGGGGCCAAACAAATCCATTTTTTTTACACTATAAACCGAACAAACACCCAATATACCCACATGATATTATATCAGCTTCTGATGATTAAAACATAAAAAGACATGCTAACTTTATTTTCCTATTTCTTTGAGAGGGAATGAGGCATTTTACTATAATACTTGAAAAACAAAAAGCAACGACAACAGTGTCTAAAAACTGAGACAAGGCATGGAGATTCTGATCATCCCGAAAGAACTGATATGCCATGCATTTGATTCAGTACCAATCAAGTATTTTCTTGGTGAATAACCCGGAACATCTCAGCAAGTAGCAAAGAACATGGGTTAAGAAACTAACAACCCCTGCATAGTTTGAATCTCGAATGATACCAGTATGAATCATCATTTGAATCAACAATTGAAAAGTTTTAACATAATAAAAGGACTGGATACATAAAAAGGAGTGGTGTCTGGCAGTAGAATTAAAGGCTTCCCAGAATCAACAGTTTGAGAAATTCTGGCATATTACACTAACTGAAGGGAGAAGGGCGTTCTTCTGTTCAACGCTACATAAATGGACAGAGGAGATTAAATAATGAACCTTATAATGCACTAAAGTCATCATCAGAGCTGGCCTGGGGAGCCTGAAACTGCTTTTTTGAGTGCATGTCCTGATGTCGTGATAAGGGGACTTGCACACACTACAAAATCTTGTTTGATGCACTCCTGTTCGTCCCCCAGGCTCTAATGACTTTGCTGCTTCCTGTGCCAGGACTTTATCTTTGCTTATATTGCCATGGAGAACTTTTATAACGTTTCACTTTTGTTCGGCCAGCAGAAATTGGTATAATAGGGGGTTTAATTGAACTGACAGGGATCATAATCTTCTTCTTTGGGTCCTGGATGTGAAGTTCTCCACCTTCGGTGCCTGATGAATCAGCAATGAAAGGATGAATAATATCATCATTTCATCAGATCGGCATGATCCGTACCAACCTGACAAGTTGTTTTCATCTTCTTGAATGCCCTCATTTCTTTGTTTCCTTTCTCTATGTTTTTAAAAGCAATCTCACACATGGAATCATCTTCTTCGCCCATCCGCACCATTTCAAGAGCAGCCATATATAACCTCTTGCTACGCAGAGATCTACTAAATGATAGGTCCTCATCAGCATAACCTCTAGATTCTTTACCCCGGGGCGAAGAACAAGCATTTTTGGTCCATCTTTTCATAATGTGGGCATCTGGAATCTTACATACTCCAATATGGATAAGGGCATGTGTACCAAAATGGATGAAGTAAGATGGACATTCAAAGACTCCACACGTATATCATAAATTTAATATAAACTAACCTTCAAAGCATGGCAACAAAGAATGCCAAAATGTTCAAACAGGCCGCACTGGCAGAGAAACGACTTCTGAACCTCATCTATAGTTATTATATACACAACTCTGGACCAGGCCTCGCGCTTTTCAGCATCAACATGGGTAACTTCAAACATTTGTCCAGGAATATATTTTGTCACCACATAAGATGATGCTTTCACGAGTTCCTTCAGAAAATGAGAGTACACGGCGTGTGTGTATATCTCTGAAGCATGTCTCTCAATTGGATAGTGAAATGTTAGCTTGATTTTTTTCTGTTCAAGCAACAAAATATAACAAAGTAATCAACACAAAATGATTTTTTCTGTTCAAGCAACAAATTACATATGAAGACAGCAAAGTAATCAACAAAAAATGATTTTATTACCTGCTTATTGTTCTTCTCTGCTTCGCTATCATTATTCTCTTGTTCATCAACCATTTTTGTGTATTGTTTGATGAATTGATGAATTGATGATTTTGGGGGAACATATAATTTCAGCACATGATTTGCACTCTCACTTCGTTGAGTACTGGTCATTCTAGCACAAAAAACATTCTTGAAAAAAGGTTTTGCCCATTTCCTCCTACACTGGTATACTCTCGTCAGAAAAGGATTTTCACCTAGATCATACTTTGATATTATAACTGACCATGCTAACTCAAATTCGTCAATAGTTAGCATGTGATGGAGAACCTTATTGAAATCATCGGCGAAATCTTTGTACGTCCTGTACAGTGACCCAAAGCCTCCTGCGCTTTACGAAGAATGTGCCATTTGCACCATCTATGCTTCGTGTTACGCCATGTCTCCCTTATTGCAATTGTCATAGCCTTGCACTGGTCTGCAAGTGGGAGATCATATAAGATAGCAGTTAATGTATTAGAATATCAAATGGAAGAATACAAAATTACCTGTAAGAATGGTGACAGGCGCTTTTCCTCCCATCATTTTGGCAAATTCTGTGAAAGCCCAATTGAAATTAAGGGCTGCTTCATTTGTAAGCAACACACCAGCAAATACGACACTCTGGAAGTGATTGTTCACTCCAACAAACATACCAAACGGCATCTTGTATATATTTGTTCCAAAGGTTGTGTCAAATGTGATTGCATCTCCAAAGTGGTCATAAAGACTTCTACTTCGCCCACTAGACCACATAAGAGCATTTATACGGTTGTCATCGTCAAGTTGACATGCAAAAACAAATCTAGAATCCCTTACAATCATGTCCCTAAGGGTCTCCATTGTCTTCGTGGCATCACACTTAAGAGTTTCATTTGCAATCTCTGAACAAATAGTCCGCAAAGATTTTCTTGTGAAATGAGAGTTTTCAGTTGAACGGAATAAGCTAGATAATATTGTGTTCACTTTTGTTAAACTGACATTGTTTTCCCGGAGATGTTTGACAAGTGACCTAGTCTCAGTATCTATGTGCTTGTGTGAAAAAAATGCTTCTTCTCGGCACAACTCTCAACCAAGTCATGATTGTGGGCCTCAAAAAAGGTCCTCACAAACCATTCTCCACCCGGAGAAACAGCAATTCTCAACATTGCTTTACAGCCACATCTTGTTGTGGATTTCTTTGTGTTCTTCGTTATTCCCTGCCCAAATATAAATTTTATTGTCTCAAATAAAAATCTTCTCCAGTGAAACATAACATATTTCAAATTGACAGAGAGTTTACCGTGCGCTGGCAGCAAAATTCTTGCATCGTTCTCTCCCCACCCTTTTTTTGGTAAGCATCGCCATTCCTGATGCTGAATCCATAACCCATGAATAAAGATTATAGAATTGATATCCTTCCGCTGCTGAACTGAAAGTCATTCCTAACTCAGGTTTGAACATAGGGACTGCTCTGTTTGAACATAATGATCTCATTGCAGTTTCAATAGTATTAGAGACCTCCTTTGCTGAAACACTCATGGAAAATGCTTCTGGTCTTTGCTTCCTTTAGTACACAAACAAGATAAAAAATATATTCTTAAAAAATATTTGTTAATATTGGCAATTGAGAAATGAACATTCTAAAGTATGATAAACTAGACATACCGATAACAATAACGATTTCTAGTCCCTGAATCATAATCCGAAGAATCTGCATAGTATCCATCCCCAGGTGCAACTTCTTTTGTCAATATAGCTTCATCATCAGATGCAAAATCATCCTCTTGTGAATCTTGTTCATATTCCCTACATTAACACCAAAACATCATATCAACGCCTCCAATTAGGAATTTCTATGGTTTTTTTAGGAATCAATTTGGGTACATTACTTGTCAGAGAAGAATAGAGGATGCATGTCGTCATCAATTTGTTCTTCACATTGATCGATGACCTCCTTTGTAGAAGGGAGATTGGGAGAATCGAATGCAAATTCCAGAAAGCTGGAAAGAAATTAGCAGTAAAATCAAAAGCAATTGACATAAATAACCTATATTATTGAACATTTAAAGTTCCACGGTCCTTACCTGTCTTGTGAACTAATCCATCTATTTGGATTTTCAACCGAAGATATTAAATCTAAGAATGATTCCGGCAAAGATGCATTTTCCATCCCAAGAAAAAAGGCCTACCAAATGCAATAAATTAATAATTAAAATCTGTATGATAAATGTAGGTTCATAGCTCGTTCAGCGAAAATATCTGATTTCAAGTTCATATACTTATATGAAAACTAACAGCAAATGAAAGTTAATTCTTTGAATATTCAGATCTGACACACTATTGTACATCACAATTTCACCAATGAAAATATTTTTGCATCTCAAAAAGAACAAATTCAATAAATATACTGAGCAAATTCAGCACTCGTTCTTTAAAAGGAGTAATACGAATTTGAATCCCCAACTTCAAAGAACATATCACTGAGTTTGCGTTCCCCAGCAGCATTGATATACTTGCCTTTGCCCAGAGTAGATCGCCGCAGCGAGGAAGAAGGGGGCTTGCAGAAGATGCCTTGTGTGCGGTGAAGAAGGACGAGAGTGCAGCGGCGACGCCTGTTGTGAAATCGCCGCGCTGCTCTGTCCGCCGCTCGGTGGCGAGGTTGAGCGCACGGAGAAAATGCAACCGCCGGACGCACTTGCCTGGTCGGCGGAGGGAGAAACACCTAGAAAATGGCGAAGGCGCGACAGATCCACCGGGGGGATCGAGCGGCGACACGAATCAGCTCGCTTGGCGGCAGGCTTGAAGGGCAGAGGAGCTCCGCGAACTGCTCGCCTGGATATTTCTCGCTGGGTGGGGATGGGAAGAGATAGAATAATATTTGATGGTGGGACCCATCTCCGAAAATACAGGGGGGTATATGGGCCTATTGCGTATACGAGAGTAATACCCGAACCCTGTACGCGCGAACTGGAGCAGGTGGCGGCTCCTAACTGGCTAACGGGACTCCGGTAGGTACCGGCTCCTGTAAATATGCATTCTCGAACAAATTGTGTAATAAGATAACTATCTCAATGAGCAGAATATAAGGTAAGTGCAATCACACCTAATAAACAGGATGATATGCTGAGTGCAGGCATATAAGGAACAGGCGTATAGTGATAAAATAAAATGTGTGCTATCAATTGTGTAATAAGATAAATATCTCAATGAGCAGAATATTAGGTAACTGCAGGCGCACATAAGAAACATGATGATATGCTGAGGACAGACACACAATTAACAGGCGTAGAGTGATAAAATAAGGTAAATGCTATCACCTGTTGCCTGAAAAATGCACAGAACGCATGCAGATAGCCGCAAGAAAACAGTTTGAATCGTAGCGAGATAAGAAAACTAATCAAGATGACAACGCAGCTAGCATAATTCGTTCAGCAACTCAAGCTAGTTGCAAGCTGTATACGGTTCGGTGCAAATTGTTCATCAGCAAATACATTTCTATGGATCAGAAGCATTAAAGTAGTCCCTTTGCCGAAAAGGATGGTGCCACTGTAAAAGAGGACAAGGAAGAATGGTTGTGCAGCAGATGATGCTGAGGTCGTCATTATCACAGTTGATCTGCTCGCGCGCATCCTGGAGGCAATGTCTTTAATCCACAAGCAAACATAAGAACCATATCAAGAATTAGTGAAACACCTGGAATTTTAAAAGAGTCAAGAAGAGTCAATAAAATACATATACATACACCTACTTGATGCTAGAGATGATCTGAATTAGCAGAGCTCCTTCATGAACAGTATGAATGCTGTGAACAGAGGATGCGTTGGTGCCTAATCATTGCCACTGGGTCCATTAGACGCTAATATAGAGGCTTAAAGCAATGGTTGATAGAAGAAAAGGAATGTAAATATAACACCTCGTTGTCTAAGGAAACTGGGATCAGCGCACCGATTTGCTTCTGTAATCACCCCATCGATGCCAGCATCAATCTGAACTCCCATTCCCTGCAAATATGAACATAATACCCTCTGAATATGGTACATACATACTTGCGACGGTGGAGAGAGGATAAGCACAAACAATTCTTGTTCAGATGGCCATGGTCCATGGGGCAATGGAGCTCCATACGCGACGGCGGCAAGGCCGGCTCCGACTCTCCTTCCCGCATAAACAACCCAATTTGGGATGGTGATGACAATCTCGCCGAGCTTACATTTGTACAGGACAGTGGTATTTCCGGCGGCACTGAGACCGGTCGTGAGGATTGGTATGTCCTTGCAAAGGGCTGGCGAAAGAGCTTCCCGAACACAAGCCCCCAGGGCCGGTCCTGAGTTTTTTGGGGCCCGGGGCGAAAATAAAATTCAGGGCCCCTTAATATAAGTATCAAATAATACCAATCAATTAATGTATATATGAAATATTATCAATAAATACTTAAACATGCATTCAAAATCAATGTTCATATTAAATGATTTAAGCATATTATCTTAGTTTTTCTTGAATATTTCTCAATGCAAAGCCACTTATGACGGTATAAATATCAATCTATATCATGTACTCCCTCCATCTTAAAATATAAGACGCTCTTAAATTTTGTTGGTCGACGTATAACTTTGATCATGATTTGTACATATAATATGTCATAAATTAGTAGTATGCTATATGAAATGATTTTTTTTGCAAGACGAATCCAACGGTATACATATAATTTATTATATATTAGTGGTAAAATCAGGCATCAAAGAACAACACAAAAATATCACGTCTTATATTTTAGGATGGAGGGAGTATCTCTAAATAGCTTCTACGGTTATTGATCAATGCCCGTGTTGCAACCATGAGGACACAATATTAATCCTCACTTATCATCAATCAAACAACCAATACATCATGACTGCAAATTAGGGCAAAGACTACATCTAGTTAGAAGTTTAGAGACATGCATGACCTGATACCTTACTTTAGTATCCCCAAAAAGCTCCGTCGGTGGCTGGTCTTCTCTGGGCGGTGCTGGTGGTGCGCAGCCGTCGCTTGGACGAAGAATCGGCGAGATATGAGGCGGCGGTTTTTTCTGCTTCTGATCTAGATGAGCAGGTAAATAACACATCGACCTTTCTTGTACGTGTAAAAGATCAAGCGTCGCTGAAATGCAGAAGGCCCATATCTTCTCAGTGACTCTGTGTCAGGCTCAGGCACAATTTCCTCAGCTGCGTACGCATGGGCCGTGACGCCCTAGCCTAAATCGTTTTTTCCTGCGTTGGGCATCTCCGAAGCTGCATATCACCTGTACTATTTGGGCCACGTACTACACAGCAGTAGAGCAGACATGCCTGGGATGGGCCCCTATTTTTCCTGGGCCCGGGGCGGCCGCCCCTCTAGCCCTGCCCCAGGGCCGGGCCTGCAAGCCCCATCCCCGCCCTACTCTCTTCTGGTCACCTACAGCACACAGTCCGAAATTCAGTCAGGATCCAGCTTAAAGATTAGACGTCTATGAGATCCCAAATAATAACAAATATTCAGTGGAACAAAATTCAGCGTAGGAACCAGTATACGCCGAGATGTCCAGCCGGGAGATGCTTCTTCGCAAGCCAGGAAAGCCATCGACGGCCGGCAGGCTGACCTAGCCACCGCGTGTAACGGCCGGACGCGCGTTCATCTCCTCCCCTGCACGCCATTAACAGCCACGGGTGCAAGCCGGTGGCAGCGTGCAGACGTGGTTCCGGGGTTCAGGCGGCCGAGGCACCAGGACAGCGGTGGCCCGGATTAGCCGGCGTCGTGTTGGGAGGCGGCGGGAGGGGACATGTGGATGTGGGGGCGTCAGGCGAGCGCGTCGACATGGGCGTTTGGGCGAGCGGCCGGCTGGCGCCGAAGGATGGAGGGGACAGGGCGGGATGCGGAATAGCAACCGGAGGAGGGCGGCGGCGCCGGTCGCCGGGGATTGAGCGGCTGGCGGCAGGGAACAGAGCTAGGTTCGCTCAAATTGTTTTAGATTAATAACGAACCGTTTGATGTTCTTTTTAGCGTTGGCAATGGCTGTAATTAACACGAAACCAAAAGATGTGTTGAGTTGTCAAACAATGGAACAATCTGAACCGTTGGTCAAATATTGAAATGCTCAGATATAATGTATCAACACAAGTTTGCTCTTTTAATAATAGTATAGAAGTATAGATTATATACCAAAAGCAATATACGAGTCTTATAAAGCCACCACGTCTGCTTGCAAAATTTAACGGCTATGATTTTATAAACAGTAGCGTTTTAAAAAGTACCAAGTCTATTAAAAAGTACCGATTATGTAGTTACACAATGAAGACGTGATAGAAGCTTATGCCGGCAGGAGTCCATGGGTCCATGCAGTCCATGTGTGTTACGGCTCAGACTGAAGAAAAAAAAGGACATACCACATAGATAAATTGCACTCCTATTTGGTGGGTTGGAGTCCCATATGGCCATGTATACCTTCAAAACGTACGCAGCTGGGTCACTTAGATTATGATAATGCCCAACATCACCATTTTATCTATATTCTATACTACTATTACTAGCAAACTGCCCGTGCGTTGCAACGGGTGTAGTTTTAGTCAATCATCTCGCCTAACCTACTACGATTTCACTGTTTCCCGTCGTCTCCTTCAGCAGAGCACAAGCGGGAACAAAAGCTGCAGCATTTGGTCCGCCAAATCAAATCCATAATCATAGAAAACATTAAGTTGATTGGATCATTACTTCAATTGATTGGAGTACAAAATGAAAGAATGTACACCTAACATTTTAGTGACCAATACCAATAAAGCATCAAGATTTCGTCAGATCCATAAACACACAAGAGTCAAGGTGATTCTTGTAGGCACGCACCCAATAATTTCCTGCACTTTATGTGGCATTTACAAGATATTAAAAAAAAAGAACAATATAGAGAGCATGGCCAATCCATCTCTGGAAAGTACAAACAGACCTTTGGCTTAAGCCTGATAACTGAACTCCACGGTAAATACAACACTCAACAGAACATGTCAGCCTATTTGCCCTTACAACCAGTACATAATTATCAATTGCCCATCCCTTCCCTCTACTGTTCGGGAGAGGCGACCGGGGAGGCGACCAAAGTTCCCAGCTCTCGCCGGCGGATCCGCCGCTCCCCTTCGCCTCCGGTCGCCGTTCTGGCGCCGTGAGGTGGAGGGGAGCTCCGGGATCTCGTCCTGCGTGTAGATAGGTAGGGGTAGGTCTCTGTTTCTGTCTCCAGGCGATGCTGTCGAAGACGGTGGCGGCGGCTTCGTCGTGTCGGAGTTTGTCCTCCCCCTCCTTTCCCCGTTCCGGCCTTGGTGCCGGGGAGGTAGTGGAGGTTCGTCGGGCGTGGATCTGCGCCTCTGCTTCTCCGGCCGGCCTCGGTGGCGAGGGAAGGAGCGGGTGGAGGTCGGCGTTCCTTTTTGTTTGCAGGTGATTCTGGTCGGCTTCTTCGTCGACGCTTCAGCTCCGGCCGGCCGTGGTGGCGAGGGGAGCTGCGTCCGGAGGTGGTGAGGGGTTCGGGGTGGTGGACCTAGGCGGCGTGTCGCCGACTGGAAGAAGGGTGGTTGCGGGGAGTGACTGCTGCGGCCGTGCTCGTTCAGCGACGCTCGGATCCGTCCTCCTGAGGCGGACAGTTCTTGCGGCCTTCTACATGGTAGGGCGGCGACTTCTTTCCGGCGGCGAGTGGTACGGCGGCGGCGCCGTCGCCTAGGTTTCTTGGGGCAAGTTGTGGATCTGGTTGTGATCTCTTCAGGCAGCTCGGGGTGCTCCGTGTAAATTTCTGGGTTCTTGTGTTTTTCTTTGTTTCTATTGGACCTAGCTGTAATTTGTACTGAGTTTTCCTGTTTTATAAATCAGATCCTTCCTCAAAAAAATATACCATTAGCGTCACTAAGTTAAATAACCCAAATTTTGGTTGCAGACCGAAGTGCTGTCGCAAACCATTGAGAGCCTACAGCAGGTGCACAATACACCTAGGGAGAAGCACATCAAACTCGGCTGCAGAGTCAGTCACAGTTGCATACTGTAAAGTAACGCTGGTTTACAAAAGACATGGAAGGAAGATATATAGTGATAGATTAATTTAATGGATTTCAGAAACAGAGTTGAAGCATTTGCAGAACAGTTTCAGAGAGGATGTCAGGGTTGTGCTAAGTTGGACTGATAGATGAATTGAATGGATTTTTTTAAGTTAATAATTGAACGGATTTCAGAAAGAGAGTATAGAGGACCACGACTTTGAGGTATCCCTTTTCGTGTGATTCCTGGAAGGCGGCTAGGGTGCGCAGGCTGCAGAGGTAGAGGTGGATGATGGAGTTGGCAATGTTGCGCTTGGCGTTGCAGTCCGGTCCTGTGATAGAGTCATTGCAGTGCGTCATGTACGTCAGTTTCTATCTGAAACTGGAATTAGGTGGATGAGAACTTACGAGCAGGTCGACGGACAGATTGACCTCCTCGAGGATCAATTCAGTTGCGGCAAATGTATGCCTGAAATTCCGGCCCGGAATCCAGTCCAAATCCGAACCCTCAATCGCTCTGAAAAAAATCAACGGACAGAGCCCCGCGCCCCCGCCTGGCAGAGACGAAGTGTTGATACTTGATACTACTTGTGGTGCGGGGAAGACAGAGACGAAGGAAGAGAAGAACGTCCGCCTCCGCTCTATCGCCGCCGATCTATCCCCGCAACCACCACCATCACCAAGAGCTCCGGAGGGATGACGCGGGCGTGGTTGTCGCTGGACCTGGCCGTTGGGCACACCAGGAGGCCGGCCGAAGGCGGGGACGGGACGGCGGCGGCGGACCGCAGCCAGGGGAGGCGAAGCCGGCGGCGGGGCAGCGCTGGGGCCCTGCTGCTGCCGAGCGGCCTCCTGGTAAGCCAGCTATTTTGGCACGACGCCGCCACAGAGGTGCTCTCCACGCTACCGTTGGGAAGGGCGCGGTCGGGCGGGCTGTCATCCGGTGCAGCGCCTCCGGCGACCTCCGTTTCCCGCATCGGCTCCATCTATTTGAAATGGTGGAGCTCGAGTCCATGGAACTGCCGGGGAATGGGACGTTGGACCGGAGGCGAGGTAGCTGGTGTCGGCGAGGAAGATCACGATGGCAACCACGCTGAAGGCGTCACGCCCACACACGCCAGCCCGACGTCGCGCAGCCGCCGTCCTCGTCCACCCAAAACAGCAAAAATGCAATACCACACCTAAGAGCGTACCCACCCATTCCCACAGCCACTCCATTTCTTGGAGATTCGTGCTGATATTTTGCACCAAACTCTCTCAGCTTCACAAATTTCATACACCTAAGTCCATGCCATTTAGGAAAACTATTCATCATTTGCATTAACAATATAGATTACTCCAAAATAATTTTTATAATTACGGATTAATTATTTTACAATTCATTTTCGGAGCATGCATGAACATGATTATATTGATTTTTCTGTAGCTACTTTTGGATATGTATGTTAAAAAAATCTGGATACATGCATTGTCATGATTTATGGATCAACATTTTGTTTCTCAAAATTCTGGAGCTCAGCTCATAAACATTGTAGCTCAACTCATACAACATGTTTTTCATCCCAGATTAGAAAATAAACATTGTAGCTCAGCTCATACAACATGTTTTTCATCCGAGATTTATACATATTCATACAATATTTCGGTCTAAGCTACCAGTCAAGTTCCATATTAGATTCAATCTAGTTTTTCCCCCTACCAGTCAAGATCCAAACAAGAATCGGACAAACATTATCACAGGAAAACTATAAAAATAGAAGAGACGAGTATCACAGGTCGGAGCCAAAGAGCCCAGGTCGAACGTCACCACTAATCGAAATACAAAGATCCAAAATAGAAAAAAATACAGATCCAACAACACATTGTCCTGGTCGTATCTGACTATAAGATCTAAGAAGATCCATCCAAGAAATGTAAAGAAAAGTAACGAAAAGAAAGAACAGAGAGTAGGCTGGGTCCTGCCATTGTAGCTCAGCTCAGAGCCCTCTACGTCCAGATCCAGGCTATACATGACCAGATTCGGGGCGATGCCAGCGCCGGCCCTGAACTGCTCCGGCTGCAAGGGCTTGAGCCCGTGCCGGTGAACAGCCAGATCCGAGCTCTTCACGGTCCTGCGGGCGACGCTGGAGGAGCAGGCTCGTCGGGGAAGAGATGCCCAGATTGACCTCCATCCGCTTGCCTTGCTGGCGTGGTTGACGGCGACGGAAGCGCGAGGCAGGGGCATGGAGATGGGCCGGCGCCGTCGTCGCGGCCTCCCTCCAATGCGTCGTGGTCGTCCATGTCGGAGTGCGCCGTCCACGCCTCCCTCCTCGCCGGAACCGCTGTCGAGATCGAGGTGGGAGAAAGGTGGGAATAACGGTTCGGGATAAGTTACGGATTGCGGGTTGATTATCGGATTTCTGAAGGACTAAATTGCAAAACTGTCAGGACGTACCAACACCTCCTCAGTAGAGAAAAGAGCAAACATGTTGGGATACTTTAAATCTGTACCGTTCAAATATCTGATCGACGCTCCAGATTGCTTCAATGTTTGACAACTCAACAATGTCCAGTTTGTACCGTTTTGCCCTCCCACCAAATCACATAATACTACTAAATTGCCACGTACCGGTTCGTCTTCTATTTCTCCTCTGCCAAACAGAACCGCCGCTCTACCTCGCTCCCTCCGCACGAACCTTGCTCGCCGCGGCTGGAGGGTGGTACGCGCGTGTGGACGCAGTCGCCGCCAGTGTTTCAATCGTGTCCGCCGAAGTGTGCCGGCGTTACCAACCGGAGAGCCACTTTCCCGCGGAACCCGCGTGAGACAGGCAACGGCGCCAAGCGCCATCCGAAAGCCTGGGGCAGGGCGACCAGAAGAGCGCAAGTCTGCCATGCGTTGCGGAGGCGGTGCTCGCTACTTGTCTTCGCACAAACACCGGGCCGGCGCGGCGCACAAGCTCGCCCCTCGCGGGCACTGGACATAGAGGAACTTGGGAGGAATAGGAAGGGCGGAGGAGGAAGTGAGGAGCCGCAGCGGAGACGGTGCTCGCTGGCGGCGGGAGAGCGGCCCCTGCTGGCCGGCACTTTGTGGCGTCGCGAGGTGAGAGAGAGAGCCACGTGAAGGAGAGGATAAGGAAAGCTTCTTTTACTTTTCTGCCAATACGAGAGACAAAGCTGGATCGGCAAAAACCAGCGCGGCGACGAACAACACAGGATCGTGTGGCACTTGAGTACGCCACCAGGCCGTCGGCCGTCGCCAATCCAACATGCCACTTCGCCCATGCAACGATCGGCGGCCGTCCTCGATTACATCAGTGAGCAAGGCCGGAGGTGTATGCAACCAAGGATCTTGTGCAGGTCAAACTATACGCATGCGTGTGTCGGCCACTGCCGTATAATCGCACAGGAGCTCTTTGGTAGCAGACGACATGCCCAAAGCAGAGATGGTTCATGCAGTCACGGAATTTTCTCACGTAGAAAACAGCAAACTGATCTGCAGATACAAATACGATAGAGACATAGAGTGGTTGCACTATGGGATGTCGACCATGCAGATCAAGGCTGTACTGATCATGTAGATTTGATAAGTTTTCTATTCACATGCAATTTATCTCAAGATTTGAATTTCGGTTCAAGTAAAATGTTGGTACCTTCAGATATTAATTATTTCTTTCGAAATTAGCAAAGTTAAGTTTCATCCAACTTTATCAAACTTTATAAATTAAACTAAATTTGAATTTGACTAAAACAACGCCTCTAGCTCAGAAAAAATTTGGTGGTGTGTTTTACCACGTTCCGCTGATCGCTAAGGTTCGATGGAGTGACATTATTTGCAACAAACGGAATAAATAATCACTTGCCAAGGTTTTTCGGGCGGTGGCAAGAAGTTCAACTACACTGATAATAGATCATAATATTTGTTACGCTTTACCCGTAGCAGCATACGACTCGGATACGGAATTTTTTGCCGAAGGCGGTGGAACTTTTTTGTATTTTTTTCATTAAAATGAACGGGGCGGTTGCTATTTTTTGTGTACAGAACGGACATAAACGACAGCGTGAATCTTGGCCCCACATCGGGCGGTCTTAAGGGAA
Organism: Poa pratensis; assembly: GCA_947311845.1. Classification (NCBI taxonomy): domain Eukaryota; kingdom Viridiplantae; phylum Streptophyta; class Magnoliopsida; order Poales; family Poaceae; genus Poa; species Poa pratensis. The sequence goes on along the minus strand of CAMZMU010000082.1, from coordinate 37,611,100 downwards.
TGCTTACCTATCACACTTGATAGGAAATCCGCGTTGTTTTTCATATTATGTTTTCTATATGAATCTTCTTCTGTTCTTCACGATCTTATGTCTTTTATTTGTTTGAACTTTTTGAGTGTAACAATCAGTCATTACCTTCGTGCACACTTAATGCATATTGTCATGACTTTCCTTACAGATGATGAGTTCTGATACCATATTAATAGGTATTTGTGTTAATATTTACTTGCATCAAAAGAAGTAATCTAGCTAAGTACGGCTTTTCCTACTTATAGATTTCACTTTTTTTCAGGCGTAAATTATCCGGTTTAATTGTGTAGACGTCCTATTTATAAATTATACTATTTAATTGTGAAGACGTGCATTGCACGTACATGCCAACTAGTACTGTTAAAAGAGTAAACATGTTCGGGATACATTAAATCACAGTCGTTCAATATTAGATCAACGGTCCAGATCGCTCTAATGTTTGACAACTCAACACACCTTTTCGTTTTACTGTAAATTACACCCATTGCCACCGCTAAAAGAAAGTTGCCCCGCGGTGTCCCCGACGAGAGCCCCCAGCGCATCCCCACGCAAGTTTGGCCTCCCCACTGCCCCACCGCTGGCCCACGCGACGCCGCCTCCCAGCGCTGCGAGCCTGCGACGCCGCCTCTCCACGCAAGGCTGCTGCCCCCGCGCCTCCCTGTCGATTCGATCCAGTTCCAGTTGCACCGCTGACTACACAGCTGCATCGCGCGCCCATGGTTCATGACCGGGGGCATGGAGGCCGACTGGCGCGAGCTAGGCTCGCCGGGGATGTCGGCGGCCGGCATCCCAGCGGACTCGCCCTCGACGACGGCAGCGGATAGCGCGTCCTCGGCCATGAAGGCGGAGCGGGCGACGCCCTCTGCCCTGCGCGCCACATGCTCCCGAGGAGAGCCCCTCCCCGCCTCTGTTTCACCGCCCCTCCCCAGCGCATCCCCGGCCAGCGGCGACAAGCGTGACCACCACCGTGCATCCCCGACTCAACATCTTCCCCGTCTACGGCGAGCCCAGCCTCACCCGCGCGACGCTGCCTCCCTTCGTCCTCCTTTATCATGGTCTGCTGCTCCAAATTGCCGGCGAGGACAACCCGAGCTGCTGCCCCGTTCAACCCTGAACAAAGAGCCTATGGGCTGCAGCTCGTCAATTTCCCTCACATCAAGGAAAAGCTTGAAGGTGCGACCACTGAATCTGAAATTTCTGTTTTGAATATGTACCTCTGCACCGCTAAGTTGTTTGCAATGATTGCCATGTACTTGGACTGCAGTGTAAGCTAATTGGATTTCTCATATTTGCTGGAAACGTGTACACGAGAGAGGAGGAGCAATTTGTTTGAATAGCTTAGTTCTCAAGACAATCTGATCTTTACTTAGGACAACGTTCTAGCTAGATGGCAGGAACTACGCCCATCCAGATCCAGTAACAACATGTGAATTTAGTATTCGAAGGCAAGTGCTTCTGAGATGGGAACCTTGCATATACCTACATTGTGCTACCATTTATTCCATGGATAATTTATTTTCTTCAAGTGGTGAAAGGAACCCTCTTTATTTTCTACAGAGAAGTCGGTGGGTTTTTTATTTCCTATTGTGTGGTACATTTATTTCAATCTTGTGGTTAGGTATCTTCAGTTATGTGCAAAAGATTCCTACATGACAGTTTTACTTACTGCAGGAGGAGGCATGCCCAACAGTTTGTGAGAAATGTGGCAGTAGACAGAAACAAGAACTTATGGAGAAATGTATTCAGTGCAATGGCTCTCAACATCGGTATACCTTTCTCTTTTAACCCTGTTTAGGTTTACTCTTCATTCATAAGTTAAGCACTAGAAATTGTACATAAAAATCTGCCAAAGAATGTGTATATTCCTTTTTAAACCATTTTTATTTTGTATGTATGAATACTCGGAGAGAATAACAGAATCAAACCGTAGTTGGTGTGTAACTTGGATGGCTTATTTAACAGGAAACTGATGCAAAGAGCAAAGAGTACTAAATTATACTCCAAACATTTCTAGATGATCAATAATTTATTATCTCCATTTCTTTCGCTCCGAGGAAAATGTGGCCAAGTTCATTATCTACAACAACAAACTGAAGCTCACTGGCTAGGAAACTGTTCTCTAGCTCTCTGAAAGTTTTTCCATTTTCCTTTGAAGTTATTGCTTGGAGGTGGTGGCATTTGAAATGAGAGGTCGATGGTGTTGCTCTGAATGCCAAAAAAAAAAGGATAATGGGAACACAAAACCTATTCAAGGTAAAGACAATGTTTGACAAATGTCAGAAATTATTTCATCCTATTACCAAGTTCTTTCACCCATCTCATTCTTCAAATCATTTAACTAAGTTCCTCTCCGATAATGGTGTAGGTGGAAGTTAAACCCCAATCCTGGATAACAATCGTAGGAGCATGGCCCATCAAGTTGGTGTTAAAACACCGCAGATATATGAAAATTATAAAGTGAAATTCATGTCCAGTGAAGAAGCTGCACTGTTGACTAAAGAGAGGAATGCAAAACAAAACGCTTTCCTCTAATTCAAGCGTTATGCAACTGAACTTTGAAGACGCCAATCTGAATGTTTCTGAACTGGTTTCAGAGTTCAGGCCTTAGAATTATGAAGTTTTTTGCTGGTTTGGGGGGACATGGCTTGAGTGAGCAGCAGGTGCGCGGTGCGCGGTGGAGAAGAGCATCGAGGCTACCGGAGACGCGAGGAAGAAGAATAGTGGACACAGGAAATTTAATTTAATTTTCAACATTAGCGGAGACGAAACGAAAACCTAACATCATGATATGGATTATTTTCCCTGTCTTTCCGTTGATGTAAAAAAAATCTCCTTTCGTGCAGCGTGCCGCTTAGGGCCGTGGCGGCAGGTTCCACGTATCGCCTGGCGGCAAATAGATTTGACAATATTATTGGGAGGTGATATTTTTTACCATTTTACTTTGTCAAAGGGGTTTGTTATATCAAAATTCTAATGAGATTCGTCTTTAAATAGAATTTATTCAAATGACAGAATTAATAACCCTACGTCGTCGTCTTTATGCCTCCAATAGTGAAATTTTTCATAGCCTAATAAATTTTCAATGAGATTTAACCCGTAGCAACGTACGGGCATAGGCGACCGAGTCAGAAAACGAAAAAGATGTGAAAATTATCGGGAAACACTATGTGATGCCATCTAATTATCAGGTGCGACGTAGTCACGTCGATGGAAGAGGAAAGACTTACATTATTATTGATGATGCATAAAGTGGGGGTGATTAGTGTCATTGTTAAATGTATTTCATTATTAATTATCCTTTTTTTATTGAGAGATGAAACGACACCATATTATATAGATGTGCATTGCACGTGCAAGCTAACTAGTTCTTTTCAAAAAATAATTTGTATTTTGACTACTGCTGAACTGTATGATGTAACCTAATTACAGTCTTTCCTTTTTTTTGTGGTGCCTTGGTACAGTTAAGTTGCATTTGCACAAATAAATATATGTAAGTTCCCTGGTTGTTTTTGTGCAACTTAGGTTCCCTAAATGTGAAATCTCATTCATCTTTTTTTCCAAAATAATGATAGTGAATCGTATTTTAATAATTTATATGATTTTATATTATAAGTTTATTCCAATGGTAAATGATGGGCTTTTAATAAATTAGATTTCTACTTGGAAATTTAATTGTTTTTCTTTGGAGAATTATATACCATGTTAAAGATTATATTTCTTTCGGTAAATTTCAATTTTAAACTAGTTTATGACATTTCCAATATCATCAATATCTTCCAAAAATAATAAAATTTATGATTTTTCAAGTGTTGATACATTAATAGGCTATTAAGTGATTTTTGTTTATTTATTCAGTTGTATTCCATAATTCATTTTCTTGTAAATCAATCACCCCTTATTAATTTAATAAAGTTAAATATGGAAGTTGTAGGGGTTATTTGAGAGCTAGGAAAATAGGAGAGCCCCAAATGAACTTGTAAGAGCTAGCTAGTATCTACGATGTTCTAAAACTAAAACAAAAAGATGATAGCCTACAATCTATAACTCTTTTTAGGTTAGAGAATAACCAACCCTAGTCGAACAGTGAGATTAGGAAAATGATTGAATTTAACCCGGAAAGTTTGAAACCTACGAGGCTTAACAACATTGCGTCGTTGAGAAAACAATCAAAGGCTCCAGGATCCAAATACATTCAAATATCGACATCAACAGAATAAAAAAAGCTGAAGCATGAGTACTTAATTAGTTGTTTAAAAGTAATCCCACCAAGAAGAAAATCCTACCAAGAAGAGAGGCACATAAAGCTCTAAAACCTAACACAAAGAATATGTGAAGAAGCATAAAGTGAAGCGACGATGGTTTCACAATTGCTGCGTCTGCATGGAGCTCATTGCCAGCCAGGCAGCTGCGGTTGGTCGAGACGCCATTGTTCAAGTTCGCGGCTAGAAAGCTTGACGAGCATCTTGTTAGCCGCCTATTCACACATTTCTACAGTAGTCGTCCCTATCCAAAAGGCTTGGCAAACGCCTTGAGGTCTCCATGAATTAGATCCTCGGTCACCGCATTCGGCCCGAGAACTTCTCCGACAACATGTTCGTTGATTAAGAAGAGCTCCCGTTCACCAATCATGGAGAGAGAGCGGCGGCTCTGAAAACTTCCGCAAGCATCGTATCGCCCGACTCTTGAGGCCGGGAATGGCAATGCGTCAATCCACCAAAAAGAAGTGAAACCCCTGGCCCACCCAACTCCAACAGGTCAACAATCCATAGGGTGACATCTAAGGGACCCAACAAGAGTATGATCCAAATACTAAGTCAATACTAGTAACCAATATACTTTTGCTCATCATGTCCAAAAGTTTATTGAGTATGTGAAAAGTCTCATGACCAAGTCCACACCACAAAGCGGTAATATGTTAAGTATATTCCCATGTTTAATTTCCTACACTTTTTTTTTTGAGAAACTAACATCAGTCTTGTGTACACAAGATGAAAGAAAGAGCATTCAAGATGAGCATACCAAATAATCAAATCATGCGTGTATTCAGTATAGCACAACATACTCAATAATGATAGGCAGTAAAACTGTATAAGAAAATACTCTATAACTAATATTCTGAAACAATATTATGTTGGTAACAATGGAATTTAACTAATAGAAAATTGTACTCAGTAATTCTATATAATTGAAATTGAGTTTCAAAGAAGTATAGAAGTCTAGTATGAAGTTGAGTTTCAAAGAACTATATGTTTCCCGGGTGTAAAAGAAATTAGCATGATCTTATGCGAGGGTGCTCGCCACCAAGAAAATGAGCAAAGGCCCTTGGACCCAAATACCTTTAAGTCTTGGCATCAATAGAATAATTTGAATCATGACAACTAGTTTACTAGTACTGCAAAATAAGAAGATATAAATGTAAAGCCATCAAACCCTTACACCCAAAAAAATCAGTCACGAAGCACGATTTGTTTTTAAAAAACGGTGCTTTGGTGGCCGCTTCAAGACCCTCCTCCGATGTGGCACTCAACGCCACCCAGGCGAAAACGGTTTTTTACAATGGCATATGGCGCCCTTGGGAAATCTGGGCCGTCCGTTTCGGACATCCGACGGCCCAGATTCGCCGTTGATTTGTCCGCGGTCAACGGTGAATCTGGGCCGTCGGATGTCCGAAACGGACGGCCCAGATTTCCCAAGGGCGCCATATGCCATTGTAAATATCTTTTTCGCACCAGGCAGCGAATTTGTGATTGGCCGAGTCGCTATTCGCCAGACAACTTGCCGGCCAGATCACCCTCACTGCCCTGCTAATGTGTTTCTATAATGGTCGCATCACTCAGTCTCGAGAACTATCGACCAAGAAGAGCTTACCCTTCGTATCCCTCGTGTTGAGGGTGGCGGCTCTGCATGCTCCCGAAGCCTTCAGCTCATCGCGGCCCCACCACCCTACTTCTTGTTGCGAGGGCATAGAGACGGTCTGCCATGGGCCCCAAAAGATATAAATACTGCACACAGTGTTTGGACTCATGAATCTAGATGCACCTGTTATGATAATGTTTATCTAAATATATTTCAATACGTCAACTACAAACAAATAATTTAGAGGTACATCTAGACATTCTATGATCGCACAAAAATGTTTCGTGAATTTTTTTGTGGGCTATGCAAAAAAAATGTCTCGTACAAATCTTTACTATTAAATGAGAGTTCGTACGTTGGTACGTCGTGGGTTTTCTGCCTCTCCTGCTTCTCCGCACCCCAGCAATCACGCAAATGGGCCAAGGCCGAGGGATCCATTGCCTCCGCCCTGCATAACGCACCACGCGTAGACCTTCCCCTGCCTACCACGCCGCAGTGCCCAGCCTACCGACCTACCGCGCCGCCAGGGACCTGCTCCGCCGCCCTCACGGATTCGTGCATCAGGCGCCTCCTCATACCTACTGCGCCGCTGCCACGGCTCCCGTTTTGGCCTGGTCGCAGCTCGCCCGCCGCCACGGTTCTGCCCGTATGTAACGTACGACAACCGCCCCGAGCTCCGCACGTGCTCCCGCCGGCGTGGCTCCCCAGCTCGCCGCCTTGATCTCAGGCGCCGCCGCCGCAACAGTCGTCGACATGCCCGCCTCGAGCTGCTGTAGCACGAGAGTTTGCAGGAGGAGGACGTGCGAGGTTGCAGGTAAGCCCGTTCGATCTCCTGCTTCGCCGTTCAGGACGCATGAAGCTATGTGACTATGTGACCTGCTGCGACTACACAAAGCTAAAAATGCTGCTGCTACTCAGACTCAGAGTGCTCTGTTTTGCTTGATTTATCCAAATTAGGTGTCGCTGCTATGAATTTATGGGCACATGAGAGTGAGAAGAAATGGAAAAGGGAATGTGGTGGCCGATCCCCTCGTGCTTAGTGTTGATGTCGATGCAGGTCCATCAGATGTTGGAGGTATGCGGCCAGAATTGTGGTTGTGGTACTGAGGTTCGTATTTTTTCTTTTACGTTAGTGGCAATACTTCTGAAAAACTGGATGCTCAATTTGGCTACATTGCTTTAGCTATCCACTAAAAATACGAATAATAATAACATATAGGAATACTCATATCAAGTTATATAGCATGGAGTTTTTGTACTGCTCTTAGTACTGCGGTGGCCATTGTCTACACACATGATATCTTAATATCTTATTAATGTATATGAAATTAATCAGTCAAATCTTACTTCTTCGTTTTCTCTGATTGAACAAAATTGAGATCAATGCTCTCTGAGACCATGTGGGAGTTTTGAGCTGCTCAATAGAAGAATGAAACTGATATATGCCTATCTCTTCCGTTCATGTTGGTACTGCACCTTAACGCATCTGTCTTTTTAATGCAGCGAAACCTTGTTGCTTGATTTGATCTTTCCAGGAACCCTCATCAATTGTGTTCTAGATGATATATTCTGTTGGATGAAAGATTCTACAGTTGTACCCCAAGGTATGTAATGCTTTTTTATCCTTAGTATCTCGGTCTAACTGAACATCAATCATCTGTTGCCTCTCTAAATTAATCATATCACATCCCATATATGGTTTTTGGTGTTTCTATGGTCTCTTCACGAAGGCTACCTTGCTCCTGGAAAAACTGACCTAGGTTTGCTGTTCTTTATGAAATACCCGAATATATCGTTTCTGGACTTTTGAAAAAATAAAAAATTGTTTCATATTTTTTCACCCGAAAAAGCTGCTAAGAGCTACAGTTCTAATTTACTGGTTTAGTTTCCTATCCCGCTTTTCTGATGAAGTGGCTTTGAAACTTTTGTATGGTTTCTCTTTGCTTCCCTCAAGCAAGCTTGATTCACGACAGGAAACATTTAGCTTTCCTGAGATGATACTTACATAACCTTTAGGTGATAAGAAGTATATTCATGTCTTATAGCTAGCACTGATTATGATCTGTTCACTTGTTCTTGTTTTACTGGGGTTAGATCGACAGCACAACCAGCAATAACATGGTTAGCTTTGTATGTAGAGCATGTATTTTAAGTAATCACTGGAGTCTAGAGCATTTCCATGAAATAATATGCACATTTTAACTTTTCGGTATGGTTTAGTTTCCTATCCCGTTTTTCTGATGAAGTGGCTTTGAAACTTTTGTATGGTTTCTCTTTCCTTCCGTCAAGCAAGCTTGATTCACGACAGGCATTTAGCTTTCCTGAGATGATACTTACATAACCTTCACGTGATAAGAAGTACATTCATGTCTTATAGCTAGCACCGATTATGATTTGTTCCTTTGTTCTGGTTTTACTGGGTTAGATCGACAACACAACCAGCAATAACATGGTTAGCTTTGTATGTAGAGCATGTATTTTAAGTAATCACTAGAGCATTTCCATGAAACAATATGCACATTAACTTTTCTTTGAAAGATTTTTTCCTTAACAGTTAAGATAATATTGTTAGTCACGCCTTTTTTTTTTTTGAGGACAAAGTGGTCGTTATCCACCGCCCGAATAGATAGAAAGAGTTGACCTAGTTTATAAGGGAAACCGGGTCCAAAAACCATACAATCTGTACAAAAGAATGACACAAACGAAGCGACCCGCCGCCCACACGACCCAAGTCGACAAACGCCACAACACACACCACCTGCTCCGGGGCCGCCACCCCGGCGTAACAACCATATCGACCTTCGCATTGCCCGAAGGTGATCCAGTCATGGTCGACGAACCCTCTGCCCACGCAGTCTTCATCCAGGTTGCCACCAAAACCACCTGTTCCGGGGCCGCCGCCCCGGTGTAGCAACCTTGCCCGAAGACGATCCAGTCGAGTCGACGAACCCTCTGCCCACGCAGTCTACATCCAGGTCGCCACCCAAACCCACGCTAAACAAACGGCGCTGCCTCATACAGCCGTCATAGCGTGGGAGACCGAGGCCGCCGCCTCGACGTCCACCACCATCCGGAGCCGCCGCCCCGGCGTCCACAACCCCGACCACAACTCCATCCTGCTTGGCCTTCGCGAAACGTTGCACCGCGAGGGCCAACAATTCCAAGGCGGCGCCTTCAAGAAGGAAACGACGCGTGCGTCGCCGCCGCCCGCTCACAAGGAGCTTAGGCTTTCACCCAGAGTTGTTGACCACTCCCGTCGGATGGACTCGAAGCTCCACGAACGACGCAAACAAGAATGGAACGACGCCCGGAGGCGCCGCCGTCGTCGGCCCCGACAAAGTCGGGGCAAGGCTTTCGCCCTAGAGCTCGATCCAGCCGTGAAGCGCGGGGAGCAGCAAGCCAATCCAGATATCCTCGTTGCCGACACCACCTCCACATCCATCGCCCGGAACTCCACCGTGGCTCCCCCTGCCTCGGTGACGTCCGCCGCCGCCACCGCTGCAGCCTTCGGTCCGGGGCCGCCGCCCCGGCTTCCTCGCACCCGGGCGCCGGCGCACGGCGGCAGAGGCCACCTCCCGCACCAGCACCACCTCCGCCTCCGCCCGCCAAGGCCACCTGCCGAAACGAGCTCCTGCACCACGCCCTCCTGCCGAGCCCCTCCGCCACCTCCAGGAGCTCAGCGCTCCCCGACGGCGCAGCCACGCCGAGCCCAGCGCCGCGCACGCCCTGCCCGCCTCCTGTCGGGCCCGCCAGGCCCAGATGGAGCCCGACAAGGCCCAGATCTTGAGCGCGAGCGCCCCGCACGGGCGGCGCCCTCGGCTTCGATGGCGCCCCGCGCCTCACCTCCGCCGGAAGGCCCCGCCGGCCACCATCCTCGCCCGAGCCCGCCGGCTCGGCATCCCATCCCCGACCGCCGCCGCCCCACGTGCCGGTTCGCCACCTCCACGCGAAGCCCACCCCCGCCCACCATTTTTGGCTGCGAGGAGCGCCGCCACCGCCGCGGACGAATCCGGCGACGGCAGCGGCGGAGGGGCGCAGGACGGGGCGGGGTCTCCGGCGGCGCGATGCGGTTCCCTGGCGCCGCCTGGGGGTGCGGCGCGAGGGTCGGGTTTTATTGGTTAGTCACCAAACTGAGAATGCCAATTACACCCAACAGTTTTCTTGAGCATTCTACTTTTGTGCAATCTAATTTTTCCATGCACACATGTTGGTGTAGACCCCACTTGTATTTTTTGCAAAAGATATGGACCCACAATTTTCTTGATGCAGATTTGTTGTGGACAAAACAGAAAAGTATGCCTTTAGCTATTCATGGACTAAACTCTTAAAATTTTCCTGGTTCATTTAAGCCATCGGGTACTAGCCCATTCAAAACATGTAAAAAAACACTACATGAAGGAAGAAGAGATCAGGAGTTTGGTTGTCCATCGCCAGCAATAAATTTTTAAACATATAGCACTAATCTGTTGAAACATTATTAGGTTGATCACCGTCAGCTAAGGAGAGCCTGGATGTGAACGTGTTCATCGAGGCGGAGCTGGAAGGCGATGCCATATCAAAACGGAAGAATTGTGAAACAGAATGGCATTGAGTAATAACAATGTACATCAGTATTTTTAGTGTCAAGGAATATGTATACACTCGAATTTCACGTGCATTATGTTAACATGTGCCATGAGCAAAGAAACTTGAGGAGGCGTGTGATTGGTGCATGTATGAGAAGCAAGGCATAAAACAAAGAATCGCAATTAAGTTGTAAGTTGCATTTGATTTTGTTCGCTGTGAACTTTATTTTGACGGACACATTAGTGAATTACACTTTTGATCGATAAATTTGTGTTTAGTTTTTTTTGTCCCGTAGCAACGCACGGGCATTCAACTAGTTCATTTAAGAGCACTGTAATTTGTCTTTTTTGCACAACCCATAGAAAATGACATTTTTCGTGAAACTTTGTGTACGAACATAAAATCTCCGTATGTACTCTCTCAGTTTCTATTTAGTTCGCGTTCTGGGTTTTTCCAAAGTCAAAAATTTCAAATTTGACCAACTATATACGAAAAAGTATCAACATCTATAATATTTAATATATATAATATGAAAATATATCTTATGAAGATTCTAATTATGCTAAAAATTTATTGTAAATATTTATATTTTTCCTTTTATATTTTGTCAAACTTCAGAATATTTGACTTCGACTATACGTAGAACTCAAACTAATTGTAAACTAGGGAGTACAACCAAATATTTTGTTTCGAATTTTTTACATTTTAAAATACGGTTTTAAGTAGCAGGATCATATTCTCCTACGACTGAAACTGATTTCCGATAAATACTACTATTATCCTTTGCATACAAAAGATTATTAAAGATGTGAAACAAATAAAAAAGTTAATTCACATGAGTGAGTCTAGAACACGTACCAATAAACATATACTACATAGGAACAAACGAATCTGGTAAGCTAGAGTGAGTTTCATATGGATGCTAGTTTTCTCTCAGATCGACGCCACATAAGTTTTACGGAAATATATATTCACTAGATTCTTACTTTTAATTTGACACACGATATTTTTCTTCAGAAACTTGTAGGAGAGCTTGTATACACAGGATGAAACATTAGCTCATTCAAGACGAGCATATCAAATAATCTATGCAATTGTAGAGTCACAAAAAATTATGTTAGTTGACCATTACAAAAGGATATGTTATTTCAATAAGTGCATGACATGCACAGATGTTATCAACCTATTATTGAACCCAACTTGCAAGACACATTTATCAATGAGTCATTTTATATGCTAGTATGTTCTATAAGTATATTTCCCTAATGTCATCCTAGAACCACTACTAAGATATTTGTTCAATTTACTGTTTAGATATCTCAATCATCGTATTAAGAATATTAAAACATAAACATGGACACACAAGTACATATGTATAATATATATACATTTTTTTTAAATATGAAATGGTGAAACATAGTTTAGTGAGAAACTTTATTACACCATACAATTTCAATTTAGCGCAAACTTATTATGCAACGAGCCAATGCTATGCACTACAATTGTATAAGAAAGGTCATTATAAACATACAACTGATGTTCTCAAGCATTGTTAAATCGTTAACTATACCATGTAAGTAACTGCAAATTGTACTCAATAAGATTGTATTACGGTTGAAATAAGTTTCGAGTAAGTATAGAAGTTCGGTATAAAATATTTTCCCACCTCCCATAGGTCGCACAAATCCTCCTCACCTCGCCGCACTTAATACTCCTACTCTCTGGACCAACGTCAAGGAGACCAACGGAATAAATAATGTAGAGGCGCCAAACAAATTCTTGTTCAGCTTCCGTTTCCGTTGCAGCTGATCAAGTCTTTATTTTCCATTGACGCCAGAAATCCAGAACATTCCCTTCGGAACCAACAAATCAAGAAAGCAGCCGCCAAAATCAAGAAGAGTGCCCTCCATCAAGATACTGTCCCCCAATGGCACGCGCGCCTCTTACACGACGTAGGTGGTGGCGGTGGACGCACACGCCGCTTCCACAGCAGCGGCAGAGGGTTGTTCGGGCGCTCTCGCCGCTTCGACGACAAGGACGGCCACCCACGGTTCGTCGGCCACACCTCTTCGAGGTGGCCATCGCCGAAGTAGTGGCGCAGCGCCATGTCCGACCGTTTTCGCACAGACGCCAACCGCGGTGACGGGGATGGGGACTTCTCCGAGCCCGCCTTTGTCAGCCACGAGCTCCCTTCGGCTTCGCCAAGGTCTGACGCACACCTACCGGGGTCGGCTGTACCCGAAGCATCTTTCCATGGCGCTGAAGGGGGCGGTGATGCAGCCTCGTGCCGCTAGGACGCCCACATGGCGGTCGTCGCTTGGTTCACCTGCGAGAAGGTGTGCGTTCGGGTCTCGCTACACATGATCCATATCGACGCGGAGGAGGTCAACGGCATACTCTTGAAGGTGTTCTTCGAGATCAAGTCGAAGAGGCTGCTGTTCTCGATAGTAAAGTAAGACAAGCCATATGGCTCAAGAACATGATCGGCAATGCACGGACAGAGCTGGAGGGTAAGCTCTCCTTCGCCTGGTTGTGATTCTTCTCTCCTAATCATGCCAGATGTGTGAGTTTTGATCACGGAAGCATAGATTCTTGAAACTGTTTTTCGTCATTTCTAATTCTGTATTTGCAAAGAAATATGACCAGAAAGCAACTCTCGTTTTGCATTTGATCCATGATGTAATTCCAAAATTTCCAGTTCGAACTAAGAGAACTGATCTCTCATGCATGCTCCCAGTTTTAGCACAAGAAGTTAACCATAAATTTTCAGTTAATAGATGATTTGGGCCCAAAGAAACTGAACCGAGAGAAATAGTTTAGAGGGTGTAAAATTGACTTTTTCTTCAGAATATACTTTTGTCGATCAAGCTCAGAATATATGCTTACATGCACACAACTCAAGTACATTCTCCTCAATTAAAAAACGAAAAAAAAAACACTTGTTGGCAAGGATAAGTTGTGGACTCAGACATATTTCTTACTACAGAACTTTACATACAGTCCAAGGCGCTAAACTAGTTCAGCACGGATGAATAACCCATCAAGGTTAAATAATACGGAGCTCTACATTTGGTGAAATTATTCCACGAAGATATTCTCTCTCCATTTCTCGAAACTGTACAAAGAATCTTCTTTTCCCATTGTGATCTAGTTCACGACCAGTCAAGTCAGCTCCTCTGATTGTCAAAATCTTCAGGACAGGGGCATTTTTAACAGTGTGCACAAGAAACTCCACTTGTCCTGTTGTTCCTGAAAATCCTGTAATATGAAGGTTCTTCAGATAATTATGTGGACACCTTGGAAGGCTCTTGATAAGCTTCGAGACCTCATGTGCAAAATCAGAAACTTTAAACTGCAAAAGTTTGAGACAAGAAACATGATTAGATGCATAATTCATGGTTAACTAATAAATTTTGTTCTAGCAGAAATAAATTAGTGGAATACTTACATGCATCACTAACTTTTCAATGTAAGGAGCAGCTCTCAAAAAAGAAGCCAAAGAAACTATGTTGCCAGCTTCTTCACGTTTTAGAATCAACCACAAATCCAAATATTTCAACTGAGCAAACTTGCACGGGGATTCCATCAACAAGGGCATATGAAAAGTAGATAATAAATGGTCATGGCCAGAGAAAAAACTGGGAAAAACAAATTACATAATGATACAAGTGTGAGACAACAAACCTTAAGTGGAAAAATAGCACGCAATGTCAGATCTTGAACACTTGAAAACACTTTCGGAAGTACAGTCAAAGCATGCTCGAGAGTTACATACGAATACAAATCCAGAAATGCGTGTTTCAGTTCTGGAGCACGCCCAAGGTCAATAGGATGCAGACGTCTATAGAACATGAAAGTTTGGAGTTTCACCGCATTGAGTACTATCTTGGTTATATTGCAGTGTGCTATACTTAAGTATAATAGCTTTGACAATGGACGAGCTACTGTCAGCTCATCATTCAAATGGCATCTAATCATACTGAACCACTCAAGATTAAAGCAATTCGACAGCATATCTTGAAGATCCTTCCGAGTGACACGTAACAAGTGCAAATCAAGTGTTGTCAAATTCGGGAAACCACTGAATTGAGGAGGTAGTTCCAATGATGCAAAGCTTAGCTTAAGATGACGAAGCTGAAATATGCTTCCGTCGTCTAAAAGATCAACAGGAAATTTGTACTGATCAGTAGTACTTTTCAGGAAGTTGGCTGGCGCTAAATCAAGGCCAAGACTCTTCGTCCCTGATGATACAGCAAAATCGACCCAAGTATTGACATGATTTACTAGCCTGCTGTCCAATCCAAATTTGATCACCAGCTCATCGACAACCATGCACTGATGCTGCTGCATGACTGCATTAACATTGTCAATGAATTTCTAAGTGTACTCTTGTCCCCAAATGGTGTAGTACGGGACTACTAGGGTGGCCCGATCTTCACGGATTGACGAACGAGAGGACGAACTCACGCAAGAACACGAAGAACACGAGGAAGAACATCAAGAACACAAGAACACACACGATACAAGAACCGTTTCCCTTACCGGTCGGTCCAACCGGCCCAATAGAATCCACGCGAAGGTGGGAGATCGGCAAGTAGATACAAGAAGTGATCTTGGATGGTTGTTTCTCCAACGGTCAACCGAACCGCTCCAATAAAGTCACCCGAAGATGAAAGATTGGCAAGTAGTCAAACTATAAGTAGAGGTCTTGAATCCACAAGGTGATCTTCTCTACTAGGGGAGGAACCATCCCCACAAGGAGAGGAAGGAGACCTTTGAGAAGAAGGAGTCTAGCTCTACTCTAATCTCAAAACATAGTCTATCTTAGAAAGGAGGTGGGGACGAACTATTTATAGTCGTAGTACAAAACAAAGTGGACGCAGGGAAGCCGGCCTGGGAGCCGGCTGAGCCGGGCTGGGAGCCGGGCTGGGGGCCGGGCTGGGGGCCGGCCAGGCAGATTTCGCCTACTTCTTCTTCTTCGTCATCTTGACGCTTTCTCCTCCTCTTCCATGCGTACGCCTTGGATGATCTTGAGTCTTGTGCTTCCTCGGCATCTCCCTTGACGTCCGTACTCGTCGTGTGGTACCTAGCATGGTAAAGGGGTAGACGCTCATGTAGTATACCATCCAAAGGGGCACGGAATGGAATCTCGTATAGGAAAGAGTTCACCTTTAAGCTCGACGATGACTTGGGATATGTTGGGTTGCTTAGGGTAGGTTGCACTACATCACCAAACACGTTGCTGCTTCCTACTGTCAGACCATCAAACCTTAGTTTGGGGAAAACTCTCCAGACATCTTTCCATTTGCTGGATAGAACACCAGTTCTCACTACATCCTTTATAGGTAATTTTGATAGAACCACAGACAGAAGATCCTCAGAAAGGTCGGCAAGATGAACCTTTGCTCTCGTTTTCTTATTGACCGGTCTGTGGTAGCAACATCTAGGTCTTTTTCTTGTGCGCGCTATTAGATGACTGTCCATTTGATTCTGCAGAAACATGATGCCAGGTTAAGTCAAGATCACGACAGAATATTATTGTATTCACTACCGTTCTCTAGGTTCTACTGTACTAGACTACTATAGTACTGTACCTCATGATCAGATAAGAGTCAATCAATAAGGTTGTCATTTTTGTTCCCCGATACATAAACCAGACAAAATTCTAGCAAAACCATGAAACTAAAAACCAATTTTTGCTATACGTTTTAGTGCGTTATTGCCTATGATTTCGGGGATAAGTCAGAACAGAGTTTTATCGAGAGAGAAAATCAGAGCAGAGTGTGAGTGTTTTTGTGAAGGCGAGATGGGGAAGGGGGTGGATCTGAATTTGCAGAATCCAGTGGGGGTTCAGTTGATGATAAGAAGCTTACCGATGGTCAAGACTGCGGACGGGGTTGAGAGAGCAACGACCCGACGGCAGAACGGGAACGGCGATGGGCGGCCACGGTAACGGCGGGATTACTACAGAGCCGCGTTGGGTCCGAGCCAGATTGAAGGTCGGTGTCGGAGTTGGAGACGGTAGGGACGGCCAAGGATGTGCCGTGAATGGCGACGGCGGTGCTAGTTGGGCGTGATCTGATCCTAAGTTGGACCGGATCTGGGCTTGATTTGAACCAGATTTGGGCCTGATCTGGCTCTGACAGGCCCGGGTTCCCATACCTTGCTCTTAGGCCATGTACAATGAAAAGTGCTTGGAGGGGTGCTTACAAAAATAAACCAACATTTTTCCTAAGCACCGGTGCTTATTTGTATAGGAAAGGTGCCTAGTTAGGCATCTGCCTAGTGTAAATAAGCACCGGTGCTTAAACAAAAACCGGTTTATTTTTGTAAGCACTCCCTAAGCATCTTGCATTGTACATGCCCTTAGCGAGTCATATACTCATATGCAGAAGCTGGCAATCCCTATTCAACGCCCGTTGCACTGGTTAGCGCGAAAACGCCCGTGTGAGCGGAGTAGTTGGCCTCTGCCCGTTGACGATGGGGACGACGCGGATACGAGCAGGACGATGCCAGGCGGAGTCAGCGACCACCGGAGACGATGAAGACGAGCCACTAATGATGATGGCGACGACGACCGAGTCTTCGACGGCGACGACGTGGCCTGCCACGGCGGCGACGGCGAAGACAAGGACTGGACCGAGTCGTAGCCGGCGACGACACGGCAAGCTTAACGAACGGGGGTCCAGTGCGGTGCCGCTTGTGTCCGAGAAGGGATGAGAGGGTTAGAGGGAGGCCGGGGCGGCGGAAGACCGGCGGAGGCGGCGGCTCGATGAGGGCGGGGCGGCGAGGCGGTGCGGTGTGGGAGCACCGCCAGCCGCGTGAGGCGGGTGATGCATGTAAAATGCATACATGAACTTTGCACTTTAATTGCTTATATTCCAATCATATTTGCATCATATAAGGGTTATATCAATGTTTTATAATGATTTTGGAATATTCATAGTTTTCCCATTTATTTGGAATTAACCCTGTTTTTCCAGAAAACATCTTTTTTAGTGTTTCAGACTTTCCGGGAGCTTCGGGACTCCAAAAAGGGCAAGGCCAAAGAGCACGGTTCAGAATTTTCGAGACGAACGCAATGGGCTTAAATTGAAGACCAGAAGCCCAACAGGCTGGAAATGGGAGGGTCCCACGCGGCCTAAAATACCTGGCCGCGTGGGCCCAGCTCGTTTCCCCTCGGAGCTCCGTGGCCGTCGATCTTTGCTCCACCGACTAGTCTTGACCTAAAAACGCCTATAAAAAAGGTCCCCTGGCGTTTCGCGAAAGGAGGCGGCGGAGAAACACAAAACCAAGAAACAGGAGACAGAAGGCTGCCGCCGGAGAAGATCGGAGGGGGGAAACGCCGCCGGAATCACCTCCGGAAGGCTCCTCCATCCCCCCTCCGGAAGTCTCCATCATCACCACCGTGAAGACCAGCACCATCTCCATCACCATCTTCGTGATCCACTTCATCCCCCTCATAGTTTGAGATTGTTCGAACCCTAGCTATTGTCTAAGTACTATTCTACATGTTTGTGAATTGTTACTTGTCATTGTTTAGTGGGGAGATTATATTTTCAGATTGTGTTGTATCACTTATACCATTGAATCATACCATGTCTTCGCGTTGTGAGTAGTTCTCTCATGTTCCTGGGGGCATAGGATGGATTGTCAATGATTTCTACTTAACATGTATTGAGTATTTGGTCAAGTTTTTATCTTTTATGATTGTCTTGATGTACAATGTATGAAGTGCACCATACATTGAGTAATGCATGAAGGTGTTTCACACTAGTGTAATGGATTGAGGGAGACTTGGGAGGACACGTAAACCCTTGACCGAGTCATGAAGTTACATTAGGAGGGGATTTATATCGGGGACCTTAGAGTGTAATGCTATGGTGGGACTTTTTGTCTTAATAACTCTTGTGCAGTCATTTACTTGGCCACATGATCCATCATAAGGGGTTTAGTTTATTTATTTAGCTACACCTAATTATGGCTCCGTCCAAAGAAGATTAAAACTTGACAAAATGTTTACCTTGTTGTTCTAGAAATATTTTTGCCATGAAATCCATGTAGCCCTTGGGAACGTTTTCCACGCATAAGAAACACCACTCAAGCTTGTCCTCTTGCTGCATAGGGGATTGGGCTTTCTCTCTCTTTGAGAGCTTTCACTCATCATATTTTATTTTCAGCTTTGCATTCTCTACACCAAAAAACCCAAAAACACTTGCATCATTTTAGTTTGTCTAGTGCATAGATAATAAGAGAAGTGACACTCTTATTTGAGAGGATAAATACTTATACCTTCTACTCCTCGTGGGATCGATACTAATACTTACACAGCGAAGACTTCAACGATCTCCTGCACTTGGGAGTCATCAAGACAGTTTTCTGGCGCCGTTGCCGGGGAGTGTAGCGCTTAAGTTTTTATTCTTGTTTGCACTAGATATTTATTTTCAGTTTTGCATTTAGTTTAGTTTTGCATACATCCATATATCAAAAACACAAAAAAAAAGAAAATGGAAAATACCAAAAAAACTGTTCCTGAGATAATGAATCTTTACTATGAATATATGAAAGCTTCTAAAATTGATGAGGAATTTAGAGAGTCAAGTGAACGGAAAAGACTAAAAGATTTCATGGAAAGTTTAAATTATATTGCTGGAGAGTGGCTTTTATTCCATAATAATACAACTTGTTGCTTTAAACAGAGAAAAAGACACTTTGGATTTCAATGTAAGTTCCATGAAGAACATGTCATAGCATCTTACAATACTAATGATTACACTCATTTAGAGATGGAACAAGTAGAGGAATTTGTTACTTATTATGCATCTAATGAATTGCACACCTTTGCTAATGAAAATAAAACTTGCCCTAGAGTTAAGAGATTTGAAGGAAAGGTCACTTCTATTCTTGAATATTGCATAGCCCAGTTCTCTCAAAATATTTATGCTATTGATTATTATGAGAAGGGAAAGGTTCCCCAAGAAAGTACTGATGTTTTGCAGGAAGAAGATGATGAAAACATAAGCTTGGAAGAGGAAGAATGTGAAGAAGTGGATAAAAACCTAAGCTTGGGGATGCCCATGCAATCTCAAGAGGATGATGGAAATGATGAACAGCTAGAGAATGAAGAGTTGGATCTCCCAACTTCACCATCAACAAATGATAGTAACACTCAAACTCAAAAATCTTTTGTTATTTATGAGAATCCATGTTATGATGAGTGTGAAACTGAAAATGCTATGGTCCTATATGATAACCCATGCTATTATGATGAAACTAATAATACTCCTTCACTTTTTAATAATGCTACTAGTGAAGTTATGGATAATAATGAGGAGTGTTGCTTAAATATGCTATATGATAATGCTTTAGATGATGGTCCTATGCTTATTGATAATCCTCCATGTTTAGTTGTTACTAATTTATGCGAGGATAAAAATGACATACTTGCTGTTTGTGATAGTGCTCTTACTCATGAGAGCCCTACTTTGTTCTTGAACTCTCCTACTTACACCATAAAGGAGAAATTTGCTTATGTTGAGAAATACTTATGTGGTTTGCAATTATCTTTAGTTCCAAATCTTTGTTGCAACCATGATATTAAACTTGATATTGATCTTAACAACTATTTTGAAAGAGGGAAGCATGCTAATAAACTCCAAAATAAATTTAATGATCCTCATTATGTTCCCAAATTATCTAAGTTGGAAGATTCTATTGGTTATATGGTTGAATACACTTTTACTACTTGCAACTATTATGAAAGAGGAGGTGATAAGAACCCTCTTTATGCTACTAATAATTATGGGCTGCAAGTAACTTTGTTAATATGCATTGGAAAACTTCATTCATATACAAAATGCCAATGCATAGAAAGAAAGTTAGACTTCGTTGTTATTACTTTTGTGTTCTATTTTTCTCTCAACCAGGTTTCAACTTGACTATTATTTTGATCGGTTTGAGAGCAACATGGGACCCTGGTATTATGCATGGAACACTTCCCAAGAAAGAGGGGAACATCAAAGTTCAAGCTCCCTCATGAGCTTCATCTTCAATAAACAAAAAGTAAGAAGCCTAGCTATATGGCTATAAAGAAAGCGCTTTGCGGGAGGCAACCCGGTTATTTTTGTGTGTGATTTTTCTTTGTGTCCTCTTGCTGTAACAAGAGATTTTGTGTCTAGTTAGTTTCTGGAGTTTTTAATAAAGTGCCAAGTTTTACCCATTTTGGTCTTGAAAAGTTGCTTATAGCGTTCGGAGATTTTATTCCTGCACGAATCAGTGCACGGTATGATTTTTAATTCTTATTCCGTAACTCCGAATGAGCTCATATTTGAACTGTAGTTGCAACTTTTCATCCTCTGTATGCATGAATTTTTTCGGAATTTTTCGAGAAAGTTTGGTAGGGTAGAAAAATACGTTTTGCTGCTGCTGTTTTTCTGGACAGATTCTGTCCCATTTTGTTTGATGCATGCTTTGAGCTTTTAAGTTGAATCTTTTTGATCCAATTGAGTTTATGAGTAGGCATACAACATTATACACTTTCTGGACATCTCATATGAATTTTTGTTCAAGGATTATATGCAGCAAGAAACATATTTGTTTATCACTATTAATGCACCCCACAGAAAAGAAATGGGAGAAACGGTGTTTTGAAGTTTTTTCACAGGGATTGGAGGAGATGCACCAAGAGCTATCCAAGGATGGTGAAGACCATAAGCTTGGGGATGTGAAGACAACCCCACTGGACCTACACACTCTCGGTTTGCACACGTCCAACTTCTGTTTTTCGATCGAAACACTTTATCGCATAAACTTGGAGCGTTTTTGTTTTGTTTTGGTTTGATTCGTTTTGAGAGACCACCACACTATCATTTATATATGGGAGAGCTACTGGAAATATGGGTTGAAATATGTTGGATGCTTTTATAAGATTGGGAAAAGGGATGTTTGAGTTGATTTTTAATGATACATATAGTTGCATGATTCATGAGCTTGTTTATGAGTAATAGTTTGCAAATCCTTTTTGAAGAGCTATAACTTATTCATGTTTTGGTGCTGATTGTTATTTTACTTGGTTTAACATGGATTAGTTAGTTCTATGGACACTCATGCATGCATCTAGATGGTCAACTTTCTCCCTCTTGCTAGCCCAAAAATTCCAACAAATAAAAACTTGTTTCCAACGCCTTCAACCAAAGTTTTTCCAGTGAGTCCACCATATCTACCTATTAGCTTTATGCTATTCCGAGGTTGTTTATCATGTTATTTTGTATTATCTATACCTCTGAATTAAAATGCTTATGTTGTTGATTGTTATGGGAAAAGTTGGTTATATAGCTCTCACGAACTTGATGCACACTTTACTTTTATTGCATAAATAAAACATGACCCATTGTGATTAAAATTATGATGTTATGAGCTTGACAAATGTCTTTGGTTGAGAGTTAGCAGAAATGTGCTGTCACATGGAATGCTTTCAACATTGCACTCATTTATATTTAGTTGATGTCATGTACTTTTGTTTATGGATGCTTACCATGGGTGAAATAAATGAGGAAATGGAGTAGGTTTAAATGAGTTTGTATAAATGGTTAGAGAGACGCCTGGGCCGCTAATCTAAGCCATGCATCATTCATGGTGGAAATTTACTTACATGCTATGGTGAACCGTCTGTGATACACCTTACAATAAAAAGCTATCCAATGGTAAATAAAAAGGGTGTTGAGATTGTTCATTATGTTTGTTTGTCTTGTCATTTTGATATGGGCTTGTTCCATATCCTGGGACAAGAGGTACCCCAGTTGACGCTCTTGATGATACTATTTTACTTACAATGATATTTAAATTGAACTTGCTTTGTTTCCCGAGTTGAGTAACACATGGAGTAGGTACTCGTATTCAAGGGGCATGAGACTTTCAACCTTTACTTTGTCAAGCACATTACTCATATTTGCTTTCACTTTAAACTTAATCATTCAAGATGCTATGATAGGGGCAATGAGAGCTTGACACCAAGGATTACCATATTACAATCATTAACTTAAGTAGAGAAGTTCAGAAGTTAGATGAAACTTATTCATGTTTTACCTCTACTCATATATACATCTTTCCAAAGTGTCCACCTATCATATTCAGATTTTCATCATCACTCTATGACCAATGTAGGATGTCCATACTTATCATTATGCATACATGTGGTCCATACTACTATCTGTTATGTTACACTTTGTGAACTATCATTGAACATCCTTGCATTGAATACTTGATATCACTTCATAAACTATCTTGCATATTGCTACTCCTTTTTAAGAATGAATCATTTGACTATATGTAACAATAGTAATCATCTTTGATATCATTGTTAGTATTAAATTGCAAAGTCCATGTTAGTTTTATCATCTTCATACTCGAGGACGAGCATGGATTAAGCTTGGGGATGTTGATGCATGTAAAATGCATACATGAACTTTGCACTTTAATTGCTTATATTCCAATCATATTTGCATCATATAAGGGTTATATCAATGTTTTATAATGATTTTGGGAATATTCATAGTTTTCCCATTTATTTGGAATTAACCCTGTTTTTCCAGAAAACGTCTTTTTTAGTGTTTCAGACTTTCCGGGAGCTTCGGGACTCCAAAAAGGGCAAGGTCAAAGAGCACGGTTCAGAATTTTCGAGACGAACGCAATGGGCTTAAATTGAAGACCAGAAGCCCAACAGGCTGGAAATGGGAGGGTCCCACGCGGCCTAAATACCTGGCCGCGTGGGCCCAGCTCGTTTCCCCTCGGAGCTCCGTGGCCGTCGATCTTTCTCCACCGACTAGTCTTGACCTAAAAACGCCTATAAAAAAGGTCCCCTGGCGTTTCGCGAAAGGAGGCGGCGGAGAAACACAAAACCAAGAAACAGGAGACAGAAGGCTGCCGCCGGAGAAGATCGGAGGGGGGAAACGCCGCCGGAATCACCTCCGGAAGGCTCCTCCATCCCCCTCCGGAAGTCTCCATCATCACCACCGTGAAGACCAGCACCATCTCCATCACCATCTTCGTGATCCACTTCATCCCCCTCATAGTTTGAGATTGTTCGAACCCTAGCTATTGTCTAAGTACTATTCTACATGTTTGTGAATTGTTACTTGTCATTGTTTAGTGGGGAGATTATATTTTCAGATTGTGTTGTATCACTTATACCATTGAATCATACCATGTCTTCGCGTTGTGAGTAGTTCTCTCATGTTCCTGGGGGCATAGGATGGATTGTCAATGATTTCTACTTAACATGTATTGAGTATTTGGTCAAGTTTTTATCTTTTATGATTGTCTTGATGTACAATGTATGAAGTGCACCATACATTGAGTAATGCATGAAGGTGTTTCACACTAGTGTAATGGATTGAGGGAGACTTGGGAGGACACGTAAACCCTTGACCGAGTCATGAAGTTACATTAGGAGGGGATTTATATCGGGGACCTTAGAGTGTAATGCTATGGTGGGACTTTTTGTCTTAATAACTCTTGTGCAGTCATTTACTTGGCCACATGATCCATCATAAGGGGTTTAGTTTATTTATTTAGCTACACCTAATTATGGCTCCGTCCAAAGAAGATTAAAACTTGACAAAATGTTTACCTTGTTGTTCTAGAAATATTTTTGCCATGAAATCCATGTAGCCCTTGGGAACGTTTTCCACGCATAAGAAACACCACTCAAGCTTGTCCTCTTGCTGCATAGGGGATTGGGCTTTCTCTCTCTTTGAGAGCTTTCACTCATCATATTTTATTTTCAGCTTTGCATTCTCTACACCAAAAAACCCAAAAACACTTGCATCATTTTAGTTTGTCTAGTGCATAGATAATAAGAGAAGTGACACTCTTATTTGAGAGGATAAATACTTATACCTTCTACTCCTCGTGGGATCGATACTAATACTTACACAGCGAAGACTTCAACGATCTCCTGCACTTGGGAGTCATCAGCGGGAGCAGGCGGTTACGGCCGGTGGTGGGGGATCAAGAGATCGAGTAGGTCATGCGTGGAAGAAGCAAGGAAGAAGATGAACTTTATTGGGCCGGCCCACGTTCGTGCGGTTGGATATGCGCGGAGAGGGCGCTGAATAGGACCTCCCGTGGGAGCTCCTAATTTCCACGTTACGCGGAGGGAACAATCTTCCGCATACCCCTGTGATGCTAATGGGCCTCGTTTCTCGGCACACTTTCGTCTGAAGTAGTAGCATCTCCTTTTCGCGCTTTGTCGCTTGAATGGATTGTAGACTGTTTCCTCTTTCTCTGCTTCTTGCACGTTCGAATTACTACATGTACGAACGTACTTCATTTATTTTGAAAACTGGGATATTAGCAGGTTCGTTGTTTCGTGTTTCCTTGATTCTTGCACATAAGAAATGAACGGCTTCTTGCATGTTTGTTTTTCAAAATTCACTATATGTGTCATGCACGTTCGATCTACTTTAAAATAATGTGTACACGAAAATTAGGCGCGTCCACTAGTAGGTTCATTACTATACTCAGTTTTGGGTTTCGTCGATTGTAACTTTTCAATTTTGAATCGATGTTCAGAACTTTTTTAGAAGAATATTGTCAAATTCATCGCACTTGGTTGACCAGTTAAAATATCATTTGACAAGGAGGTTAATTTCAACGGATCGCACAACTTTCGTGTTGTAATTTTTTCGTTTCGATGTATGTTTGAACGTGTTTACACTACGCATGTAAGAACCCATAGTTATAGTACCTCCGAATGGTAGCATTAGAATTGTGCATACTTGCGTTCATGCATTTGAAATTTTGGGGTAATTTTTGCGCTTTTGTAAAAAGAGGGACATGAGATGATCAACACTCCACAGGGTTGTCGAGAGGGGTTGAAATAAACTTAAACACTAATTTTAAAAGTTTAAAATGAATTTTTAAAGAATTAAAAAGCAACACACAAGTTTCCCTAGTATTTATACTCATCTCATTTCTCAACAAAACAATGACTCAAAATTCAAATTTGACCAATTTAAATATTTGACAAGTTTAAATCCAAAACCAGGATTTGAAATCCTTAGGGAACACATATAAACAGAAGTGGAAATTATTTATTTCTTATCTTCATTCTTTACACACATTGTTACATAAGTATTACAAGGAATAATTCCCAAAGGTTTACAACAAAACCTTATAAAGAAAATTACATAGGATTGTTTCCTAGAAACTAAGCCTGGCTATTTTAGTCTTGATCTTGTAAGTCTTGAGGTCTTGGTACCTGCACAGAAGCAAAGACAAAGAAAAAGGTTTGGTTAAGATTAAAATGTTGCCACCACTTGTTGGTGATGGCATTTTGATGTTAGAAATGGCAGAAACAAGATCAACAGTTGGGTTGATCATGTTTTGGTGCTAGAGGGCAAAAGAACCAATAAACCGAAGGTAACCATAGACAAGATATCATGTTGATCATGTTTTGCTCATTATTTGGATAACCCAGCAATCATCAGGGGCAAAGACATATGTATAAGCATGATCAAATGATTTCAAAAGATGTACAAGCAACCAGATAGTTTTCAAAGCCCTCCAGCTTGCCAAATTCAGCTATAAATATTCAAAGGCAACAATTAAAATCCTTAAACCAAAGCATTTAGATGTCACAGTTGACACTGGCAGTCAACTGGACTCTTTTATAAAAGACCTTGCCACTGAATTCTTTTGAATTCAAAAACCAACTGAATTCCTAGGATTTTTAGTCACCAATCAGCTAGACACTTACAGAGGGGACTGAAACAGTCCAAAGAAGTGTGGCGCGACCACGAGTAGGTTCCATTACTATACTCAGTTTGAGTTCTGTTGATTGTAACTTCTCAATTTTGAATCGATGTTCAGAACTTTTTCAGAAAAATATTATCAAATTCGTCGCACTTGGTTGGCCGATTGAAATAATATCATTTTACGAGGAGCTTAACCTCAACGGATCGCACAACTTTCATGTTGTAATTTTTTCGATTCGACGGTCATATACGAGGTAATCTTGTAATGTATGTTTGAACGTGTTTACACTCTACGCGTCTTCTCCAACTCCGCCATCGTCGCTGCACCGCCAAAGTACCGCGCCGCTGCCGCCCCACGCTGCTTCATGGTGCTGCCACGTACATGGTTCTAAATTCAGAATATGAACATTTTAAAATCAGGATATTATAAATATTTTCAAAATTTGAACCATTTTCATAAAAGAACAAAAATGATGGTGCATGAAAACTATTTTTTAAAACTAAATATAAAGGGCAGGTGAACAAAATCAGTTTTTGAACGATTTCAAAAGTGAACAGAAAAAATTCTATGAACGGAAGTTGTTTTTGAACAATTTTAAAAAGTGAACACAAAAATCTCTATGAACGGAAATTATTATTTAAAGATTTTTAAATATGAACAAGTTTCACATCTGAACAATTTTCAAATCTGAACATTTTTGAAATATGAATAATTTTCAAACATGCACAATTTTCAAATCTGAACCTCTTTTAAATTCGAAATTTTCAAAAAAAATGAAAATTTAAACACACATTTAAAAAAGAACAGAAAATGGCGGTGAACGGGAATTATTTCTGAACGATTTTGAAAGTGAACAGAAAAGGCCGACAAATGAAAATTAATTTGAACTATGTAAGAAATGAACAGAAAATGAGGGTGAACGGAAACTATTTTTTAAAGTGAACGGAAAGGACCGGTGAACAAAATTGATTTTTGAACGATTTTCACAAGTTAACATAAAAAAGTCTATGAACGGAAATTATTTTTTAACGATTTTTAAAAATTGAACACAAAAAACTCTATGAACATAAATTATTTTTAAACGATTTTTGAAATATAAACAAATTTCAAATATTAACAATTTTTTAATCTGAACATTTTTCAAATATGAATAATTTTCAAATATAAAAAATTTCTAAAATTAAATCTTAAGCAAAAAATTAAAATTGTATCTAAAGCAAAAACATAAAAGAAGAAAGAAAAAGAGACACCCAGAAAAAGAAAAACGAAAGAAGAAATAGAAACAGGGAAAACGAAAAAGAAAAAAGAATATGAAACAACCAAAAAAACGAAAATGAAAAAGAAAAAGGTGCACCTATTCGGCCAGCCCATAAGCCATAGGGAGTGCGGAGCGCATTGCGCTTCGTCCTGGTCGTCATATAGGAATTGCCATCGTATGCTATGACTCGCCCGCACCCTACCAGTTCGAAGGGAAGGCCCATTATGACGTTGAGACCCATGTACGTAACCGTGGCTTCTAGTTCTTCATTCTTCCTCCTGTTCGACTTCGGTTTGCGTATAGTGGAACACTGAATGATACATACAAATCTTTTGTACGATTTAATTTTTACCATATATTTTTCGAACAGATTTTTTTTGAAACGTTTTGAAAAATATTCAAATTAGAAAACATTTTCCAAAAATCTAAAAAAAGGTTCAACAGATGATCCATTTTAAAATTGTACTTTTTTCAAAATCGGAACTATTTTCAAAAGTGAACCATTTTTAATGAGAATTTCAGCATCAACTTCTTAATGTCTATTGTTGATTTATTATAGGGCACAAATTTTTGCGTTTTAGGGCACGAAAACAACTGACGTTTTACCGGCTGCCCTATAATAGGGCACGACATGCTCCAGCGGCTGCCCTATTTTAGGGCACGGCTGCCGCGCAACAACCCCTTCTGATGTAAATTTTTTTAGGGCACAGACCATAATAGGGCAGCCGTTGGATGGCGTTTTTTGCCGTTTGGTGACATAAAAGTTGGGTTTTATAGGGCACGGCCGATTTTACATCAGCCATTAGAGCATCTCTAACAGCTGACCTATATTCTTACGTGCCCTATAATACCTAACTTTTAGGTCACCAAACGGCAAAAAACGGCCTCCAGCGACTGCACTAATATACTCCGTGCCCTAAAAAATTATACATCAGAGCCCATTTTGATGCAAATATAAATCAGCCGAGGGGCTTCCCTATATCCCACCACCCATGTGTGCCCCCAACTGCCATTTTAGGTCACGAAACGGCAAAAGACGAGCTCCAGCGGCTGCCCTATTATACTTCGTGCCCTATTATAAATCAGCCGGTAAAGCGCTGGTCGTTTTCGTGCCCTAAAACACAAAAACTGATGATGTATAATGCAAAATCGGTGCTATATTTTACATCAGCCGTTAGAGATGCTCTTAGAGGTGCTCTTAGTGTGGACTTTCGCATACCCAACACAAAATCTTGGCTCTGCCACTGAAATCCACTATGGGCATTTTAGCAAATTTGGACCGTTGATTTATTCTTCTAGATAGTAGATGATGCCATGAAATTCTCTCCTCCATCCTCCTTTCCTTATCCTAATCATTACCACTAATATAAAACGAGAGAGGTGAGCAACAAATTTTGGACGTTTACACGTCACAATAAATAAATTATGGACGTTTAACCACTAATCCGATGATTTACAGCGTGACCACAATCAGCGCTAAAATAGCACCGAGCGAAACGCACAACGGAAAAAAACAATTGATTCTTCATGATTAAAATAAAATAAAATTGTATACATCCCCCAGACGTTGCCTGCACACCCTGGCGCCCTGCCCCCGCCGAGCACTCCTCAAAAATCACCATGGCCAGCGGGAGGAAGCCACCATGGCACGTCACTTCCCGGACAACGACGATGCCATCGACTGTGCGAGGAAACCACTGCCGGCGCATTGTCTGCACGAGGACGCCGCCACTGTTCCCGGGATATGAAGCTGCCTCCAGCCCTCCACAATCCACGAAAACAACTGACGCTTTACCGGCTGCCCTATAATAGGGCACGACATGCTCCAGCGGCTGCCCTATTTTAGGGCACGGCTGCCGCGCAACAACCCCTTCTGATGTAAATTTTTTTAGGGCACAAACCATAATAGGGCAGCCGTTGGACGACGTTTTTTGCCGTTTGGTGACATAAAAGTTGGGTTTTATAGGGCACGGCCGATTTTACATCAGCCATTAGAGCATCTCTAACAGCTGACCTATATTCTTGCGTGCCCTATAATACCTAACTTTTAGGTCACCAAACGGCAAAAAACGGCCTCCAGCGACTGCACTATTATACTCCGTGCCCTAAAAAATTATACATCAGAGCCCATTTTGATGCAAATATAAATCAGCCGAGGGGCTTCCCTATATCCCACCACCCATGTGCGCCCCCAACTGCCATTTTAGGTCACGAAACGGCAAAAGACGAGCTCCAGCGGCTGCCCTATTATACTTCGTGCCCTATTATAAATCATCCGGTAAAGCGCCTGTCGTTTTCGTGTCCTAAAACAGAAAAACTGATTATGTATAATGCAAAATCGGTGCTATATTTTACATCAGCCGTTAGAGATGCTCTTAGAGGTGCTCTTAGTGTGGACTTTCGCATACCCAACACAAAATCCTGGCTCTGCCACTGAAATCCACTATGGGCATTTTAGCAAATTTGGACCGTTGATTTATTCTTCTAGACAGTAGATGATGCCATGAAATTCTCTCCTCCATCCTCCTTTCCTTATCCTAATCATTACCACTAATATAAAACGAGAGAGGTGAGCAACAAATTTTGGACGTTTACAAGTCACAATAAATAAATTATGGACGTTTAACCACTAATCCGATGATTTACAGCGTGACCACAATCAGCGCTAAAATAGCACCGAGCGGAACGCACAACGGAAAAAAAACAATTGATTCTTCATGATTAAAATAAAATAAAATTGTATACATCCCCCAGACGTTGCCTGCACACCCTGGCGCCCTGCCCCCGCCGAGCACTCCTCAAACATCACCATGGCCTGCGGGAGGAAGCCACCATGGCACGTCACTTCCCGGACAACGACGATGCCATCGACTATGCGAGGAAACCACTGCCGGCACATTGTCTGCACGAGGACGCCGCCACAGTTCCCGGGATATGAAGCTGCCTCCAACCCTCCACAATCCACGATGCCGCACTTCCCGGGCGGAGGCGCCCTTCCAATGTACTATCTGAATCTGAATTGCACTTGTACTGTAAAAAAATGTAGGGGTTTTCAATATCTGACTTATGTTTTCAGAAAAATCTCTCATCTGAATTGCATTACCTTGGCGCTGAAATCTGTTGTAAGAAATGTTGTGTATGCGTTATAACCCACAATGGTCAAGAATTTCCAATTTCTCTAAACCACAATACTTCAGAAGGTACGTTTGACAGGCTACTATGTTCTGCAAAAGGTTGAACGGAATTACAGATTATCTTTAGATCTAGGCGGTTATTTTATTTTTTTTGAGCTATATACATCTATAGTCCCACAACTTGCTCATCATGTGCAAACTAGTCCTATAACTTGTAAAGTGTGAAGCAGTGGTACACAAAGTTGTATTATGGGAGCAAATAGGTCCAAAGTCATTCTGAAGATGACACGTGGCATTGGAACTTTTGCGAAAATATCCTTGTATAATTTTTTCTGGCACGTGAGACCTTGTGCTTTCCTTACTAGCGGCCCCACATGTCAGCGGTCGACCAAAGAATTAAAATTCGGAGAGCGTAAGCTGGGATACGAACTCAGTACCTGCGAGTTCGCGCGTAGGTGCCACAAAGTTGTATTATGGGAGCAAATAGGTCCAAAGTCATTCTAAAGATGACACGTGGCGTTGGAACTTTTGCGAAAATATCCTTGTATAATTTTTTCTGGCATGTGAGACCTTGTGCTTTCCTTACTAGCGGGCCCCACATGTCAGCGGTCGACCAAAGAATTAAAATTCGGAGAGCGTAAGCTGGGATACGAACTCAGTACCTGCAAGTTCGCGCGTAGGTGCCACAAAGTTGTATTATGGGAGCAAATAGGTCCAAAGTCATTCTGAAGATGACACGTGGCGTTGGAACTTTTGCGAAAATATCCAAAGAATTAAAATTCGGAGAGCGTAAGCTGGGATACGAACTCGAGTTCGCGCGTAGGTGCCACAAAGTTGTATTATGGGAGCAAATAGGTCCAAAGTCATTCTGAAGATGACACGTGGCGTTGGAACTTTTGCGAAAATATCCTTGTATAATTTTTTCTGGCACGTGAGACCTTGTGCTTTCCTTACTAGCGGGCCCCACATGTCAGCGGTCGACCAAAGAATTAAAATTCGGAGAGCGTAAGCTGGGATACGAACTCAGTACCTGCGAGTTCGCGCGTAGGTAAACCACTGCGCCATGACAGTCTTACTGAAAGTAATTAGGACACATATTTTTTGTACAGTACTAATAAGAGCGCGGGTGTATCATTCATACGTAAATGATTATGCATCTATCTTTGCACGTAAATGATCTAGCAACAACGTTACGATCCAAACATCATGTCATCCGGGTACTTCCTACTATAAATGATCTAGACATGTATCTTTGTACCTCACATGACGTACAATTCTTAAACATTGCCTCGAACAATAATAATAATTTATAGTGAACATAGACATTTACAATTAATTTTAAAATAGTCTGAGTCAATAATCTAACGACAAGGTCAATGATTTTTTTTTTTGAAACTAACGACAAGGACAATGATAGTTCATCCACGAATACAAAGCAAGGAAAATACGAGTGCAGCGATATGTAGGCCGAGCTATATGGCTCCTGTTTTTAAAAATTAAAGTTTGCACTTTTGTGTTTCCAAAAACTCGAAGCAGAAATCTGGGTGTAGACAATGTTGAGATCTATAATGTTTTGAATTTCTGGAAACATAAAAGTGCACATTTGAAAATTGAAGATACAAACTACAAAGTATGGCTCGTACAAAACACAGTATGTATGTATATATAAGACAGTCAAGATAATACGGGTTGTCCAAGCATACAAACCGCAATTTAAGATACAAACTACAAAGTCACACACATTGACTCAAGCTGCATGCATAGTCGTGTATTGTACATTTGTACTCCTGTTCCACAGTTTTACTACAAATCAGAAAAATATATTTTGGTGGACCGGTGAGCTGATGGCAGACAATGTCTAAGTTATAAATCACGGGCAGCCTCCTATTTACCACTTCTAAGTTCTAAGTGTGTGTTGTTCTGGCTAGACAAGGGATCCGAACAGCACCTCACCGCTGGTCGTGAGTTCGATCCCTAGTCCGTCGTCCATTGTTTTGATTATTCCTCCCGAGACTGACAGGTGGGACCCGTAGATAAGTCGGCACGAAGGTCATGTCCGTCAAAGAAAAATATACAGGGGTCTATTTACAAAAGGCACGTTGCCACGTGTCAGCTTCAGAGTCATTTAGGACCTATTTGCTCCCACAATACAAGTTGTTGTACTACTAATTCACACTTTGCAACTCACATGCTGGACAAGTTGTGGGACTCCTGGTGTTATTAGCTCTTTTTTTCTTCTGTTGATCACTATGTGTCCATGCCACTTGATAGCTGAGTCAATTTTTGTTATGTTCTTGGCTCTCATTTCCACGGGGAGGGCTCATCTACAGCATCAAGAAGCCATGGAGGAAGGGGCTAAGGGGCGACACACCCACTTGATGACCGGCCAACGCAGGAGGAGCCACTACAACCGAACTGACTTTTTGTGACACGGTCATTTTGTCACTTATTAACGAAATTTGTCACGGATTACCCCCTCCGTGACGACATTAGGGCGTCACTAAGCCCGTCACAAAATCCTCGTCACAGATTACGAAATAGTGACGCCACGACAAAATCGCGTCACGCATTATGGCTAATCGGTGACGCGTTTTTTCACGTCACGCATTGATGGAATGCATGACAAAATTATTTGTCACTGTTCATTCGTAAATTTGTCACCGATGAACGCAATGCGTGACAAAAATCGTGTCATTGATTGGTTCGTCAGCGGTCAAAGCTGCTGAGTGGTCGTTTACGTGGCTGTTGACGTGGATGCTGACGTGGATGCTGACATGTGGCTGTTTAGGTGGCACTCGACGTGTCTATTGACGTGTATGCTGACATGTGGGTCCGTTCTCTGCTGACTTGGCACTACGTAAAATGGGTCCACACAATGCTGACATGTGGGACCCTCCGGTTTGCTGACATGTGGGACCCACCGGGTTTGCTGACATGTGGGACCCACCGGTTTGCTGACGTGTGGGACCCACCGGTTTGTCGACATGTGGGACAGAAGGCTGTGACGCTTAACAAATTTTGTCACGGTTGTTAGCCGAAGGAAAATTTTCAATATTTGCAAATTTTGAGGCAATTTGTAAATAAAAGGAATTCAAATGAACCATTTGGAAATGTATCGATAAAACATTATTGCACTTATAATTCAGGCACACAAAATACTTAATGTCTGATTGACACCAACTGTTACAATACCACACGAAAATGGAAGAAAGTAGGCATAAATGTGGATGAAATCAAGTTTTCATGAAGAAAACAGTTCTGGCGGGCAAGGTTTGCTGCTTATTTGGTCAACTAGATGATTTACACGTCCTGAGGAGATAACCAAGAAGTGCATCCATCTCTTGCTGCCTCGATTTTATTTCATAAGTCATGTCATCATAGGCCTTGTGGAGAGCTTCATATTCTGTGTGCTTCCTTTTCAGGTCTTCAGTTCTTTCTTCCACGGCCTGTATCCTTGCCTGCAGTTGCTGGTACCTTGGAGATGTAGGTAAGGACTCTTGCTTATGATCTTCTAGTATTCCTTCAAACTCTGGGATGATTGCAGATGTCATGCTAGATGTAGTCCCCAAATCTGACAGGAAAATGCCTTTCATTCTGCGTTTCTTGAGGACATCTTCACAAATCTGCTGATCAGTTCGGGGAGGCTCATCTTTCATGTGTGGACCCATTTTTGCAAGGATCATTTCATCCTGCCATAGGATATGAGTTTTTTTTTTGTCAGGTGCAAGAAACAGTACGTAATAATGCTACAAGAAAATGTAAACATTTTACTTACATAAGCAGCTTGTGCATCCTTGCTCATGATACCAGCACTGTTTGTTTTGGTTATTTTAAAAACTTCAATAGGAGTTGCTTCGCGCGTCTCAGTAATCTTGAAGACAGGAGGAACCTATAAGGGTTACGAAACAGGTAAATAAGAAGAGTATATGAAAAATTTAGTGAAGAGGTAAGGTTTTCAGAGGGATAGGCAGTTACTGCACATACGTCGCCACCATAGATGCTCCTTATGAAGGTACTTGTCGCACCTAATTGGTTCAATTCATACCTCCCCTGAATTGCATAGTTTACCATAAAGTTAAAATATATTAGTGCTCAAGTTATAAGTGCAATAATTAGGTACAACTGAATTTTACTGATAAGTACGCACTGCATATTCCTCGCTAGCATCCTTGCTTGTAGAGCGACTTGTTTCACCTATCTGGTTCATTGTACTCTTCCCGTCGATTGCCTAGTAAGCCATGAAGTAAAAAACATATGAATGCACAAGCTATAACTGAACAAACATGAGTTATAAAATCATGGTGTCACACAAAACATACTGAATCGTAGTACATCTAGTGCGGTCCAGGAGCCTTCTTCTTTCGGGTGCTTGAACCACCGTAGACAAAAGTTCTTGCTATAGAGTCAAAATCTTGCATTTGTTCACCATTTCCTTCTGCTTGCTTCTTCAGTAGTGCAGACATACGAGAAGCATTATGTTCCATCGCTAGCTTCCTAATTTTCTCATATGCAACTTCTGATATGTCTTCATTACCTGAAATAAAAGAAAGTGAATAATTTTATATGCATATACATTTATTGATGGCACATAGCTTAAAACATGACAACTATCTACTCAGATGTCTATGTTTCTGAACCGACACAACTATCGTAGCATACAATCCAGTAGTACGAGGTCCGTGCAGAACTATAAGCCTGACAGACAAAGGTTCAGTTTCAGAGCGACACTTTTACTGTAGCTCATCTAGCTGTTGTCGCTGTCTGTTTCAGTTTCATTTAGGTTCAGTATTAGTCTGAATAAACGTGGCATTTTTAACAGACTTACAGAAAATAAATCATGACGGAAACTTGCACGGATCTCAAACATGATACTTGGTCTACCCATCTGAACCAACTAAAATCCATGAAACCCTACAATACTTGACCATTACCTATATGACTGTGAAAAAATTGATTTCTTTAACGATTGTGATGACTTGATACGTAATAAGGAGCGTGCAATAACAACCATTTGTAGCAGCTATGATCTTGTAAATATAACTGGTAAACTCATGGTGTTTACCCGAATCAACAAAATATCACAAATATGCATAGATCTATATGGAATAGAAGATGAGAGGGAAAGAGGTTGACTGAACAACCCCTAGTACAAGAAATTTGATCTTTACCAGGGCTGCCGGTGTTCTCCTGCATATTCATGCCGGGGTTCTCCTCCAGAATGTTGTCGTCCATGTCGGTCGTCAGGTCGATCAGATTGTTGCGGCCAAACATTTTCCACCGCTGGGGCAGACGGATCTAGGGTGATGAAGAGGATGAGGTAGGCGAGATTAGATCTTCGAGAGGAGAGGGAGGATGATAGGAATGGAAGGTGTGGTACGAGATCGTGGGTTCTGGCGATATGAGGGGCGTATTTAGGGGGAGGGTGGGTGCGCGGGACGGTTTCGTTTGAGCCGAAAAAAGGGAGGGAACGGGGATAATTTTAAATAAAGGAGGGAACAAAAAAATTAAACCAGAAAGGAGGGAACGTACTGTTTTTTGTACAAACGAAATAAAATTTTCCCATCTAAACTAGGTGTGCTTGCAAATTGAGCAGAGATTTTTTGTGAGTGTTCATTCACACATACTAGGTGTGCTTGCAGTTTTTCAGACTAGGTGTGCTTACAACACATGGGTTTGGTCGACATCGTTCATGTCGCTTATGGGGCATCTTTGAAGAAAGGTGCACATAGGAGATACAGATCGGTCTCAATTTTTTTGTGGGTGGTAATGCACACATACTAGGTGAGCTCGCAGATTTTGAGATTTTTGTGACAATTATAAGTGTGCTTATAATTTTCTTTGAAGAAAAATGCCAGAAATTGAAAAAAAAATGCATGAAAAATGGTCAAATTCATGTTAAAATCATTTTGAACTCACATGAGTCATGCAATGTTTGTATAATCATGTAGAAATTATGTACCACAGGATGTGACAGAGTTTTGGTCAAGTTGGATGCAAAAGGTTCACTTAGGAGGGCATTTTGGGCATTTTGTCAAAACATCGAGGCCGAAAGCTGTGGATAAACCCTATCAAGATGTGTGTTTTGATGTAGCATGAACGTTGTTGCAGGGAAGGATCATGATTGTGGGCTTTCTATTTTGCATAGCACTTGTGAAACCCAATGGGGTCAAAACAACATGGGTTTGGTCGACATCGTTCATGTCGCTTATGGGGCATCTTTGAAGAAAGGTGCACATAGGAGATACATATCGGCCTCAATTTTTTTGTGGGTGGTAATGCACACATACTAGGTGAGCTCGCAGATTTTGAGATTTTTGTGACAATTATAAGTGTGCTTATAATTTTCTTTGAAGAAAATGCCAGAAATTGAAAAAAAATGCATGAAAATTGGTCAAATTCATGTTAAAATCATTTTAAACTCACATGAGTCATGCAATGTTTGTATAATCATGTAGAAATTATGTACCACAGGATGTGACAGAGTTTTTTAATATATATATATTTTTTTTGAATTTGTAAGCGCCACCTATGAGTTTTTTGTTTCTGAAAAAAGTACCACAAATAAGGTGCAAAATAGCATGAACACAATTACCACAGAAATAAGGACATATGATATGTGTAATCTCCGAAGTATTTTGAATTTTGTCGCCTGCTATCTAGTTTTACCCATTTGAATGAACTTTAGCCGATTTCTGAAAAGTAGGTCAAAATATAAATTTCGTAACCTTTTTCTTGCAAAAATCGTGGAACCGTCAGCCTAATGGGCCCAGCTCCCCTGACGTGGGGAATCCTACTTTCAATCACAGACTTGTGAGGCCCACCTGGATTGGGGTCCACATGTCAGACACCCATAGTCAGGGTTTAGCTCGTTAGACGATCGCGGTAGTCGAGTTGTCACGTCAATTGCGCATTATCAATTCACCCCCTCTGCCGCTTCACGCCACGTACAGTACTTCATTGCCAATCCAATCTCCGGCACAGCGCCGTCTCCCTAGACCAGTCGCATTACATATATCGCCGGCGCATCTAGTCGCCGTCGCCGGAAACTCCTTGTCCCTCTCTCGCCTCGTCAACTACTTTCAGGCGGCGCATTGATCCGCCGCGCGCCACTTAGAGGAAAACCGACGATGGCGGCCTCCGACCAGGTAAGATTTATTTCCGTGGCCATCCCTAACCACCGATTTACCTCAGATCTGGAGAACTGACATGAACTATTTCGGATCGCAGTGTCCTACTTGTTTTGACACGAAGGGATTGTGCGGCGATCCAGACATGAAGAATAAGTTCTTTGTTCTGACCCTTCAAGAGGGATTTGAGGACAGAACGGTATTAACAATTCTGTTGCAATGTCTTGAAGATTTTGTTGTGCAATATGCATGTTAGTTTGATTATGGTTCCAAGAAAATGTCTCCAAGAATTTGTTGCGCCTATTTGATAGTAGGAGCAATTGCTGTGGTGTCATGTTTGGTTCTATTTTTTAATAGGAAACTAGTACCTAGTTGTGTAAAGTCATGTTTGGTTCTATTTTTTCAGGTTATACCCTGCTACGGCAGAGTTTCTTTTCTTCAGAGGCACTATATCGCCAAGTCTCAACTTTGCCACTTCCAAGCTACTCTCGTTACCAATGAGGGATTCTCATTCCCTGTTGTATGTACCAACAAAATGGGTTTCACCTTCATTACTGGTAGTATGTGGAAAGATTTTTGTAGAATCTACTCTCTTGAAGTTGGACAGGATCTCTATTTTTGCATTAGCAAACATTTTGAGCCTCGTGTTAAACCTGAAAACCTACCAATCACACATCCAGGTAAGTTTAAAGGTGGATGCATCTTCTGTTATGCTGCATTTTGTAACCAGGTAGTATGAGTAGTGCTCTGATCATTTATTCTTAGTTACTAAACTTTAATCTTACAGCCTACCTTGATTTGTCCCCCCAAAAACGTCTTATTGTGGACTCTATGGATTCCACTGATGGATCCAAGATCAACTGGAGGATGATGGAGATAGTAATACTAAATGTGCAACATCTTGACCACCTTGTCGACTATCATGATGGTGGAGAGTATGCAGAAGGAAGG
Organism: Poa pratensis; assembly: GCA_947311845.1. Classification (NCBI taxonomy): domain Eukaryota; kingdom Viridiplantae; phylum Streptophyta; class Magnoliopsida; order Poales; family Poaceae; genus Poa; species Poa pratensis. The sequence goes on along the minus strand of CAMZMU010000082.1, from coordinate 37,572,422 downwards.
ACTGTCGCATGTTTGCATACCCTTAACTACACAAACACTCGCAGACACAGCATGCACTTGGTAAACACTTATAACATGTTATTTCCTTACTAAATATGTAGTGCTTACAGTGTTATGTGTGCCACTTGTTGAAGTATGTTGCAGTGATTGTGAAAACCTAGCTAACGTCTGTCGAATATGGAACAGAAAATCCCAAGCCGGTTTGTTCCCCAAGAGCTCGAAGAATACGGTTGCATCACCATTGTGAGACATCCGAACACTGCGGTTAAGGGCACATACAGCATCTCTACTTCAGATGGTCGTCTTTCTGTCGGTGGTTGGAAGGAGTTCATGAAGAAGGAAAATGTTTTCCAGTTGGGTGACAAGGTGCTGCTCTTGCTTTACAGTGGTAACCAAGGGCTTTTCCTGTTTGTGACCGATGTTCCGTACATTGATCCAGAGTAGTTAGGTACTGAATGTAAGTATTTGTTATGAAGAAGTGCAAGTAGTGTCGTACAAAACTGATAGTAGTTGTTGTATCTCTTATTAAGTACTGCCCAGTATGTAATCGTAGTAGTCAGAATCGTAGAAGGATTTAGCTCTCGCAATAAAGTTTTACATGTTTTCAAACTGAAAATGGGGATAGCCCCATGTTTACAAGTCGGAGCCGGACGTTTTGCTACCTAGTTTAGTAGATTCTACTGGCTTTTGACATGGGGCTCTACTGGTGCATTACCGTCGGCGCGGAGCTGCTCGACTTCGTTCTTCAGGTTCTGGATTACGATGCTTGATCTTGCATTGTCATCTTTCAACTTCTTCAGTTCTACCTGAGCCGTCAGTTTAGCCTCTTGGGCGGCGATGGCATATTTGAGCTCTTCATGGCGTTCATCTATCGCCTTGATTTTCTCACGAATAAGGTCTTCACGCTGCATCTCGAGGTTCTTCTTCTCTACCAGAAGCTCCTTGATCAGGCCTATCGCCTTCTTCTTCGTTTCAGAACTCATATTGTTTATCCTGTACAAGGTGGCTACCTCATTCTGTAGTTTGTTGCGGTCCGCACGAAGATTTGCTGCTTCAGTCGCAATTTTTTGAGCCGCCTTCCTCTGTAGCTCCAAATCTTCACGGAGCCCTGCACACTCTTTTTTCAGTAGCTTGTTATTGTTCAGAAGGGTGGCGCACCAGTCATTTGCCTGAGCCTCCTTCACTTCGATCCTAGCCCTGGCTTCCTGCAGGCAGTTATTAATTTGTAGTGAGAGTAGTCTGAATTTGAGGAATAGAACCAAAAAGTGGTAAGTTCAGACCTCGCTCTGTCGGAGAGCATGGACGAGGTTATCGAATGATTCTTTCTCTCCCGCTACGACATTCCTGCTTTGTTCTTGCTCTGGATTGCCGATGGTCGAGCCGCTGGCTCTGAGATATGTACAACTCACTTGAGTTTGATGGATATCGTGACATGTTTCTACCAAACAAATTATGCTTCATGGATATTAAAACGTACCGGTTCTCGCTCAGATTTAGCAGGGTTTTTGCCTCCGTCAGAGGACAATCTTGTTCGCCGCCATCTTCTTGAGCCACTATCTTCTTACGGCGTTTTGCCTCGCGGGCCTCCTCAGCTCTCGTGGCAGCTACCTGTTGCTTCCAGCTTGGAGCTCCACGACGCGTAGACATGGCTGGGGTTTTGTGCAGAATGGGGAGTTCTCCGCCGACTGGTGCCGAGTGGGGAAGAAGGTGAATAGTGGAATGACGGAGACGTGTTCTGACAATGCTACTTTAATACGTGGCAGCCGTCTCCTCGCATTCACCGAGCAATCTGGTCCGTCCATTTAGAATCTACGAACTCGCCCTATGGGTCCCACTAGTCATACAGTTATTATCTCCCTACTCCTCGTCCTCGCCTCCACCTCGCCCAAATCAGACTCCTCTCCCGCACACCCCACAAAAAACCCCGGCTCCTCCTCCCCGACGGCGGCGGACCACGGCGCCTTCCGCATCAAGGACCTACTTGTCATCAGCGACAGCATAGTCGTCCTCAAGCACGACCTGGTAAGTACCACTGCACTGCTACTTCCTTCCTTTCCAATCCCTTATGATGCCTCTAAATCTAGGTAAATCCATAGCCAGGGTACGATGTAGGTTATATTTCGGAAAAATTATGCTAGAAAATGCCCCCGTCCATGGATCTAGGACGCCGGCTTTCGATTTTGTTAACCGGCGATTGGTTCCATGTAGAAGCTGCTCATTTCTTATTCTAACTTAATTTCGAACTCTTGTTTTAGAACGAGTGCAATTGAGCAAATGGAGTCAAAATGTGGTGATGCTGAGTGTATCATCTGCACCCAAGTGCGGGAGATCGTTTGCCCGGCCATTGATCCCGCGTACGCTCAATTCTTAGAGAAGGAACGAAAGGCCTGCATGCGTCGTCGTCAGAAAAATGCCGCAGGTCCATCAACGATGTCTTCCCCAACTCTTTATGACACTTTTGTCACTGCTAGACTACGCATAGAAGCCAAGCCTGTACGCTCAGCCGAGGTAAATAACAAACGAATTAATATCTCCTTTCTACGTTCTAGGTACATCTTTCATTGTGATTGCTGTCATATTTAACTGCATACTTGTTTGATCCTGGCCTGTACCGCACAGCAAGTGACCGCTTTCCTACCTGAAACCGCTAGTCGGGAGTCTCTAGTGGAGGAGTGCCTCACACTCCAGCATGAAGTGCTCGCACAGATGAGGAGCTTTAGGCGATTCCATACGAACTTTATGAAAATGTGGGATGAGAAGGATAAGGCCGTGGAAGAGCTAGAGAAATTGAAGATGGGCAACAAGAATAACACAGACGTAGTTAACCTAAGTGATGATGATGAGCAGGAAACGACAGACAAGAAAGGTAAGAAAGCTGCGGTAGAGTCTCATCAGGATCCCAAGCACACTAGAGTGAAGAGAGCCAGGGGAGGAAAGATCACTCGTAGAGGTGACAACGCCTAACCTAATGTTGTACTAGTATACTATTGTATGCACCTACAGCTTACTTTCTAATAATTAGTTCTTTGCATTGTAGGTCCTAACATTTGTGGGACTGAAGAGTTTGACAAGTACTGCTTTTTTGCAAACGACGTCGACCTGAATGAAGACCAAGTTGCACATCTCAGAAGCCAAGTTGCAATCTTGAAGCCATTGATACCATACTATGTATGCACGATGACAAAGTCTACTGTCACCCATGGGAAGGCCAAGATGGTAAAAAATAAACTCTCATACTGATTTTGCACAATCATCCTAGGCTTCAACTAACTAGAAACTTCTCTTCCAGTACTTCTCTTCCAAGTTCAGCATTGCACACCTCAACCAGTATGCGACAATGGAGCTTCCTGTATTTTGCACTAGTGGCACCAATGTTACTCGTGTAACCTTGCTCATCGGCAACAAACAAGATGCCCAGATGTGTCGCAATTGGCCGAAAATAGTCAAGGAAGCTGGAATCGAGGAGGGTGCCATATGTGTCTTCACTTTTGTGCATACTGAAAAATCTGGATTTGTGTGTACTGTTGTTGCCCTGAACTGATGCCGAAGCCTGTTGCTGTGTAATTACATGATGTAAACCTTCTAAGTACTGTCTTCAGAACCCTCACTGATGCTCTATCGGTTTAATGAGTGGAAACTTTTGTAATGGTTATGTGAACCAGTTAGTCCATGCATGTGCTGTTCTATCATGATGCTAATGTGGGAACTTTTGTAATGGTAATGTAAACCTTCTATGTACTGTGTTGATGTTTTTTAATGGAAACTAACTTATATTGTCGCCTGAACCGTCCAAACAACAAATGCACACTAGGCCTAAATTCAGTACGAACTAGTAAATACCAGGACCTCGTAAAACTTATCAGTAACGTTAGCTTAACAAAGCGGTAGTGCATCTTTATTTTGTTCAGAAGGTCGCGGGTTCAAAACAAACGAATGATTATTTTTTTTAAGTTTTATTTAATTAACTGACATTTCGGTCCCAAAAACTTTGTGACGACCAGGGTGACGCCCTAAATCCGTCACCAGGAGTAATCCGTGACAAATTTAGTGACACGAAAGTTGTGCGTCATGCATTAACACTAATGCGTGACAAAGATGAAAATTTCGTCACCTATTATGGATAATCAGTGACAAATTCGATGTCGTCAATAGGAGTTTTGTCACAAAAGGTCGGATCGGTTGTAGTGAGCCCCTGCGCCACCGTCGGCTGCCGGTGTCGCCCTGCCCTCACGGCTGCCCCCTTCTCGTCCTCACCGTCATGTCCATCGCCATCTCCACTAAGCTACAACAGTCCACTCTCTCACAAAACTCTGTAATCCCCTACGTAAACTTGGTGTTTGATGTTATAAATTGTTTCCGAATGATTTATGGTGTCTATACTATGTTTGTATAGTTCCCAAAACTCTGTAATCCCCTACGTAAACTTGGTGTTTGATGTTATAAATTGTTTCCGAATGATTTATGGTGTCTATACTATGTTTGTTTAATTCCTGGTTCTCCTACGGTTGAATTATCTAATATCCTTGGTTGATTCAAGTTGTAAGTTGATATGGTACAGTCCTATGGTGGCCATTATATATATGCACGTATGAATCATCATCATAGGGTGTGTAGTACATCAAGGAAGTTGGGGGTACGGAGTGCTACGTGAATGACAGAAACACAAGAACCAAACTAGTTTTTGACATGTATGGGATAAAGGGGAACAATTTATAATCCTATGTTTGGGTAACTTCTCACCTTAATGTATCTCCCGGTACTTACATATGGGATGCTTTCTAGAGTTCCAATCATAAGTGCATGTAATCACGAGTAGTTGAGAGTGTGTTAGCAAAAGCTTATCCACATAAAAACTGTAATAGATGACGGTGAACTTTGTAATCATGGACAATTCTGCCACACTTTACACCATTTTTTCACGCTCATGGTTCTGTTACTACACTTATGTTACCTTATTGCTGAAGCAACTAACTTTTCTTGCAAAGCTATCCTTTATACCCGTAAACTTGTTCTAGTTTTATTTCCTATATGAAGCAAACGTTCGGTGTGCGTATAGTCGTATAAGTGGTTGCTGGAATTTGAGAGAACTATTAATCCTACCTTTATCTCCTCATTGGGTTCGATACTCTTATTTATCAAAAGGCTACAAATAATCCCCTACACTTGTGGGTTATGAGCAAGGCATTCTTATTTTTGTTATGTAGATGGATTTTGCTGTTCACCCTGATGACCAAGAGAAAACAACTTTCATATGTCCATGTTGTACGTATGCTTATAGAAGAATGCCTTTGGGTTGTGTAATGCACCACCACCTTTCAAAGATGCATGACATCCATATTTATTGATTTCGTTGAATAAATAATGGAAGTATTCATGGATGACTTCTCTGTCTATGGTACTACATTTGATTGTTGTCTTGCAAATCTTAACAAATTCCTGCAGCGCTGTGAAGACACAAACCTTGTGCTAAACTGGGAGAAATGCCACTTCATGTAGACAGAAGGTATAGTACTTGGTCACAAGATATCAGGTAAAGGCATACACGTTGATAGAGCTAAAATAAATGCTACAGAAAAATTCGAACTGCCCTGTTAATGTTAAAGGTATTAGAAGCTTTCTTGGAAATACAGGATTCTATAGACATTTTATTAATAATTTCTCCAAGGTAGCAAAGCCTTTAACCAACCTTTGAAGAAAAATGTATGGCTGTCTTCAATTGTCTAAATAATGCTTTAGTGAATGCACCAATTATTAAGCCACCCAAATGGTATGAGCCATTTTAAGTAATATGTAATGCTTATGATTATTCAGTTGGAGCAATTCTAGGGCAATATAGTGGAGATAAGTTCAATGTTATTCACTATGCAAGTAGAACTCTAAATGAGGATCAACAAAATTATCCTAAAATTGAGATAGAGTTATTTGTTGTAGTGTTTGCTTGTGACAAATTTAGATCTTATCTTATGGACTCAAAAGTGAAGATTTATACTTATCATCAAGCTTTGAAGAAAATTATAACAACAGAAGATGTTAAGCGAAGGCTAGTCCATTGGCTATTGCTCCTACATGAGTTCGAACTTCAAAATGTTGAGACAGGATTCAAAGAGGAAAAAATAGTAGAGAACAAAGAGGTATCTTCACTTCGAGTTGTGAAGTATCCCAACATGACTATCCCTTTTGGCACAATCCCAATAGGTAACTACAATGGAATGAATCCTAGACCCAACATTATTGATAGCAAGGGAAAGAAAAAGAAGAATGTCTCCTCAGTTAATCCCAAAAAGACTAAGGATGGGATCATGACTCGTTACGTGTCTCGTTCTTTTCAAAACAATTGATTTCTTTCCTTTTTAGTTGGAATTCTTTCCCAACCGACTTAGAACCCTAACCTCATGGGTAGAGGCCGCCTAACCCCTCATATATACCCATGAAAAAGATTTTTTCTTATTTAAGCATGTGGTTATTTTATTAGATGTATGAATTAGGATGAGTTCTTTACTTGTTACTTGGCAGCAATTTGCAACGATATAGAGGACATTTACTTTGCAATTTGCAACCATACAGAGGACGCGAAGGGGATTAGCATCCACGTGTCAGATGCGATTCCATTAGAAGCTGCTCTGGACATCAGCAGTATACTACAATAGAATCTGCTCTGGACATCAGCAGTATACTCTACAATGCACAGGTGCAGTACGCCATTAGAAATCCAGGAGTTAATCAGGCGAATTGGTTAAGGAAGCAGATCGAGAACGCCAATGACAACCTACAGCGTCTGCAGATAATACTACATCATCCTTGGTTACCGTGATTCTTTTCATTCATTAGGTGCTTATTAACAAAAATTAGAAATACTAGTGTTCTGCTTCTTAGAATGCATGGCTACATTAACATTGTCATGAATATCTGAGTGTACTCTTGTCCCTCAAATACATTGCAGCTGCAGCACACTCTGATGATATGTAAATTTTAGTTTGGTGCAAACCTGCATACATGTTTACATGTACTTGACAGAATACGAGTTCTTACATATCTAGAAAAGATTCTCAAAAGGGTCTGCAAAATAAAAGCAGAGTGTAAAGTAAAGTTGGTAAATGTACTAAGTTAAGTAATACACAGCTTCACTTTTGGTGAAATTGTTCCGTGAAGATATTTTCTCTCTAATTCATAAAATTGGGAAACAAATCTCTTTTTCCCTTCATGATCTAGTTCCTGGCCAAGCATGTCAGCTCCTTTAATCGTCAAGATCTCCAAGGCATGGGCATTTTGAACTGTGTGCACTAGAAATTCTAGTTGTGCCGTTGTTCCCGAAAATCCTGTAATGTGCAGGTTCTTGAGATAGTTATGAGGACACCGTGGAAGAATCTTGATAGGATTCAAGACCCGATGTGCGAAATCAAAAACACTAAACTGCAAAAGTTTGAGAGGAAATATGATAAGAGGATTAATTCATGGTTAACTACTCACTATAGTTACAGCAAAGAGAAGTCTAGTGGGGTATACTTACATGCAGCTCTAACTTCTCAATGTAAGGAGCAGCTCTCAGAAAAGAGGCCAGAGAAAGAATGTTGCCAGCATCTTTATGATCTAGAATCAACCACAAATCTAAATATTTTAACTGGGAAAACTTGCATGGGGCTTCCATCAAAAAGGGCATCTGAAAAGTAAGACAATAAATGGTCATGGCGAGAGCGAAAACCAGCAAAAGACTTGCATATTAATGTGTAGAATGAGAGAACAAACCTTAAGTGGAAAATGAGCATGCAATGTCAGATCCTGAACACTTGGAAGCACTTTAGGAAGTATAGTCAAAGCATGCTCAAGAGTTACAGGCGAATAGAAATCAAGAAATGTGTGTTTCAGCTCTGGAGCACGCCCAAGGTCAATCGGATACAGACGTCCATAGAAAATGAATGTTTTGAGTTTCACTGCATTGAGTACTATCTTGGTAATCTTGCAGTGCACAACACGCAAGTATATTAGCTTTGACAATGGACGAGCTACTATCAGTTCATCATTCAAATGACATCTAACGATACTGAACCACTCAAGATTAACGCAATTTGACAGCATGTCTTGAAGATCGTTCCGGGTGACACGTAACATGTGCTAATCAAGTGTTCTAAGATTTGGGAAACCGCTGAATTGATGGGGTAGTTCAAATGATGCAAAGCTCAATTGCAGATGACGAAGCCGATATAGGCTTGCCTCGTCTAAGAGCTCAATAGGAAATCTGTACTGATCATCACGGAATTCAGCTGGCGCTAAATCAAGGGCAAGACTCTTCGTCCGTGATGATACAGCAAAATCGACCCAAGTATTGACATGATCCACTAGACTGCTGTCGAATCCAAATCTAATCACCAGCTCCTCCAAAACCATGCACTGATGCTGCTGCATGACTACATTAACACTGTCGATGAATTTCTGAGTATACTCGTGTCCCCCAAACACATTGGTGCTTCCTACGGTCAGACCATCAAATTTTAGTTTGGGGCAACCCCTCCACACATCTTTCCATTTACTTGACAGAACACCAGTTCTCACTGTGTCCTTTATCGGCAATTTGATAGAACCAGAGACAGAAGATCCTCAGAAATGTCTGCAAGTTGAACCTTTGCTCTCGTTTTCTTAATCACTGGCCCGTGGTAGTAACGCCTAGGTCTTTTTCTTGCGCGCATTAGATGGCTGTCCATTTTGATTCTGCAGAAACATGATGCCAGGTTATGTACAAATATACCGGGCACCTGAACCTGGAAGCCCTGAACACATGTAAACTTCACAAGTGAATTGCTATCGTATTCAATACCGTTTCCAGGTTCTACTATCCCTCATAACCAGATAAGAAGATTCAGTCCATAAAGTTGTCATTTTTGTTCCCCGATACATAAACCAGCTATAGTGGTTTATTACCTACGTATGATCAATAAGCTATAGTTGTAGCAAAGGCCCCTGAACAGACGGCCCATCTTGGTTACGTTTTAGTGCAGTATTACCTATGAATTCGGGGGTAAATCAGAACAGAGTGTGAGTGTTTTTGTGAAGGCGAGATGGGGTGGATCTAGAATTCTAGTACTAGATGGTGTGCCGCGTGTGCACCTACACACCTAAAATCTGCAGAATCCAGTGGGGTTCAGTGGAAGATAAGAAGCATACCGATGGTCAAGATTGCGGACGGGGTTGAGAGAGCAGCGACCCAACGGCAGAACGGGAGCGGCGATGGGCGGCGACGCGCGCGAGAGGCGAAGCGATTCGCGGACCGGGGCTGACGCTGAGCTTAGCACGGTCGCAGTTCTAGGTAGCGGCGGTGGGGTACTTCAGAGCCGCTTTGAGTCCGAGCCAGATCGGAGGTCGGTGTCGGAAGACGAATCCGAAGAGGGAGAGGAAGGGGGAAGGTGCGAGCACGCCGAGGATAGAGAGGCCGTGGTAGACCGTAGACGAAGGCTGTTAGCCAAATCAATCGTGTTCAACTTAGCAAAGCAAGAGGAAGAAGGCAATTTTTGGAGCGATCCAGTCGATCCACCGTGCGCGCCGCGAGCCGTGGGATTCCTCCCCTCCGCGGGCCGCTCCGGCGGCGGGAGGGTGGGGGATCGCCGGCTCCGGCTTGTATATACGGTAGGGTAGGGTGGGGTCTCGCCGGCGGCGCTCTGGAGGAGGTGGTGCTGCGGTGGGCGGTTTGGTGCCGGCGTGATCTTCTCCGGCGGCGGAGTTCTTCGGGGCTCCTCGTCATCGCGCTGGACTGGGAGGAGCTCGAGGCCCGGCGTGGTGCTCGAGCCCCTCTGTTTCCCGTCAGATCCGTGGTGGCGGAGGATCTGGCGGCCGGAACCCTGGGCTGGACGTGTTCTTCGGCTTCTACCGGCGGCGGCTCCGAAGGCGGCTGAGGCAAAGTGGTGTTGCTGGGACAAAGGGCGCCTGCCCTGGTCGTTCATCGACAAAAGGTCCGTTGCGGCGCGGCGGACGGGCTAGCGGCGTCTCTCATAGGGAAAAGATCTCCCTGGCAGTGGTATGGTGGCGGCTGGTGGTCTTCGTCTTCGACGCCGGTGAAGTTGCTGATCTTGGTGCTAGTTCTGTTTCCCCTACGTATTGTTCTTCCTGTTCTGTATTTGTACCGTGTACTGTGTATGTGGTTCTTTGTTGAATATACGTGGTGAAAAATGCAAAAAAAAAAAAAACTTAGCAAATCTAGACCGTTGATTTATTTCTAGGTACTAGATGATGCCACGTAATCATTCTCTCCATCCTCCTTTCGTTATTTTTTTGAGGGACTCCATCAGTGTACTCCAAATCAAAAAGAGCTCAGAGCATAAGTGCCACCCTAAGAGCATCTCCAACCGGCTCCCCAAACCCGGCCTATACGTTTGGACGGATAGCCCGAACACGGCTAGGTTAAAAATGGCCACGCAGCCGCATCCCATTTATTCAGCCTAAACGTCTGATTTGTTCGGCAAACATTAAATCCAGTCCATATGTGGGACGGGTTTGGGGCCGTTCGGATGCGTCCGTTACGTCAGACCTGTCAACGCGGATCCACCCAATTTGAAGCCAATATCCCCTTGATCTGCGCCCCTCCCGCCTCCCGTTTCCATTTCTCCCGCCACGTCCACACGCAAAATCTCATGTGCCCGTCTCCGTCCGTAGCTGCCGGCGCCGTGAGAAGAGAGGATGGACGCGATGGTCCGGTGGAGTCCGTGGAGAAGGGCACATCGCCAGTATCCGTTGAGCAGCTGCTGGGGACCGAGCTCAAACCGGAGACCGTCACCCGAAAGTTGAGGCGGGAGACAAGCAGCGCCAACGCAAGCATGCGGATCGGCGAGGTTGACGAAGGAGGAGGCCACGATGTAGGCGGAGAAGGCGGCATGACCACTCCCACGCCTAGGCGGGCGACGCCTACGCCGCCCGCCGTAGCGGCAAGAAGGGCGACGTCCTCACCACGAACACGAAGGAGCCGATGCAGTGGCTGTTCCCGGACGACTTCCCGTCCGAGGTGGACCTGACGCATGACTCGAAGATGGTGGCCGACTCTCCGCCGTTACAGCGGACGCGGGCATCTTCCGGCGTCACCAACAGCCACCACGCCCACAACCTGTTCGACAACGGTCAGGGCGACATGAGGGTATGAAATTCTACTCCAAACGCGTAGTTCAAATAAACTTCAGGACCGTAGTTTAATAGTTAGCATGACTAGGAAGAGTTCTCGATGAATTTGATCCGACGATATATATGGGGAGGTCGGACACAGGATCATCCAGATGCCACACTTCACCCCGTTTTTAGTGTTGATGATTCATCGGACGCTAGAAAAATAAGTACAAGGAGAAGAAGGTGCCAAAGACAAGAGGAACTTCATACACAACTGATGCATGTAAAATGCATACATGAACTTTACATTTTATTACATGTTATTCCATGTTATTTGCATCATATAAGGGTTATATTCATGATTTATATTGAGTTTTGGGGATAATTAACAACTTCCCCATTTTTCTGGAATTAACCCTGCGCTGTCAGAAAACCTCTTTTTCTATATTTTGATGTTTCAGGGACCCAAACGACGTCCAAATGACCTGAAATTTTACGGGGATCATTTTTTTTGGAAGGAACGAAACGTAGGCGCAAAGGAATCGAAGAAACGGAGAAAAGAAGGCCGAAAGGGGTGGGCCCACGCGGCCAGATTCCCTGACCACGTGGGATCCACCAAAATGGCCCTCGGGCCTTCGCTGTTGTCGATCTTTCTTCCCGAAGCTTCGTCTTGACCTAAAAACGACTATATATAGACCCCCCAGGGCTTTCGCGAAAGAGAGCGCCGCCGAAACACAGAAACCACGAAACAGAGACCTGGAGTTGAAGATTGAGGGGAAAAACTCTGGCGGGGCGCTGCCGGTGTGGTCTCCTTCCCCTCCAACAACATTTCCACCGACACCATGATGAAGAGGGAGTAGTCCACCCCTGGACTATGGGTTTGTGGAAGTAACTTATGTATCTCTCCTCTCTATGAGCTTCACTAATTAGTACCGTATGAGCTGCTGAACATGATTACGGTCATCTATGTAATTCCTTTGTGGTGGATCTTTATTACGAGTTAATACATGTTTGAGATTGCAATGGTTTTGTTTCAGTTATGAAAGTAGATGCATATTATGTACCCCGTTCTTATTACTTGTCATGATCAAGCATGTTATGAGAGCATGTGAGGGGAACGTGTGCATTAGTTGGAGTAACGGGGGTGGCTAGTGCAGTGAACGTGAGAGAAAGTTCTGCGATCCACTTGGGTTTTCTTCCTTACTTTGTTGCCTCACTTGGGATAAACAAAAATACCATGTGATGGCCCTTCACGTAGTTACCCCACAACGGCGCCAGAAAACGGTCTTGAGGCCCTTCGTGTGGTTACCTGCGTGAAAAGTAAATGGGTTAGGTTGAGACTCCAAGTGCAGAGTGTATGTAGTAGTGGAAGACAGTTTTCCCCACGAGGGGTGACTCGAGGGTTTAATATCGAACTCTCGGGGAACCAGTATTTCAGGTGTTATCTCCTTATCCTTCTCTTGAGAACCTGCAACAAAATAAATTGTTTTGTGCCCTCAACCTCACCAAGTGGTTGTCAAGCACAAGGTGTGAGAATGATAATAAAATAAATATGCAAACAGTAGTAAATATGCAATGATGGTAAAATAAATATGCAAGGATGATGGTAGTAATGATAAATGATATTTTTGGGTTTTTTATGATGAATGCAAGATGTAAAAGTGTTTTTGTATTTTCGGATTTAATAATGGCAGCAAACAAAAGTGGTGATAAAAGTGTTGGAAAGGTGTTTCTTATGATTAAAAATGGACCGGGGTTCATGGTTTCACAAATGCACTCTCTCTTGATAACGTGGTAGACAATGGAACACTAAAATTAACATGTAAGATGGCAAGACATGGTTTGACAAGTTATTAATAATATGGGCATCACGTCCTAACATAGAGATCTCAAGTATAAGTTGTTCTCTCTCTTATGCTCCACCAAGATGCGAACTAAATCATAACACCTTAGTAATTAAGATAAATCAGAGCATAGCAATAAGTTCAATGACATGAAGTTAAAATAAGAACATGCTAGATCTAGTCATGGAGATAGTGGCCAAGGTCACATCCACTCTCCGGTAGCATGGTATTTTTGTTTATCCCTAGTGAGGCAACAAAGTAAGGTAGAAAACCCAAGTGGATCGCAGAACTTTCTCTCACGTTCACTGCACTAGCCACCCCCCGTTACTCCAACTAATGCACACGTTCCCCCTCACATGCTCTCATAAACATGCTTGATCATGACAAGTAAATAAGAACGGGGTACATAATATGCATCTACTTTCATAACTGAAACAAAACCATTGCAATCTCAAACATGTATTAACTCATAATAAAGATCCACCACAAAGGAATTACATAGATGACCGTAATCATGTTCAGCAGCTCATACGGTACTAATTAGTGAAGCTCATAGAGAGGAGAGATACATAAGTTACTTCCACAAACCCATAGTCCAGGGGTGGACTACTCCCTCTTCATCATGGTGTCGGTGGAGATGTTGTTGGAGGGAAGGAGACCACACCGGCAGCGCCCCGCCGGAGTTTTCCCCCTCCAATCTTCAGCTCCAGGTCTCTGTTTCGTGGTTTCTGTGTTTCGGCGGCGCTCCCTTTCGCGAAAGCCCTGGGGGGTCTATATATAGTCGTTTTTAGGTCAAGACGAAGCTTCGGGAAGAAAGATCGACGGCAGCGGAGGCCCGAGGGCCATGGTGGGTCCCACGCGGTCAGGGAATCTGGCCGCGTGGGCCCACCCCTTTCGGCCTTCTGGTCTCCGTTTCTTCGATTCCTTTGCGCCTACGTTTCGTTCCTTCCAAAAAAGTGATCCCCGTAAAATTCAGGTCATTTGGACGTCGTTTGGGTCCCTGAAACATCAAAATATAGAAAAAGGGGTTTTCTGACAGCGCAGGGTTAATTCCAGAAAAATGGGGAAGTTGTTAATTATCCCCAAAACTCAATATAAATCATGAATATAACCCTTATATGATGCAAATAACATGGAATAACATGTAATAAAATGTAAAGTTCATGTATGCATTTTACATGCATCAACATCCCCAAGCTTAACCCATGCTCGTCCCGAGTATGAAGGTGATAAAACTAACATGGACTTTGCATTTTAATACTATCAATGGATATCAAAGGTGATTACTATTGCTACATAGAGTCAAATGATTCATTCTTCAAAGGAATAACAATATGCAAGATAAATTATGAAGTGATATCAAATACTCAATGTAAAGATGTTCAATGATAAATTCACAAAGTGTAATATAGAAGAAAGTACTATGGACCAAATGTATGCATAATGAAAAGTAAAAACATCCTATGGTGGTCATAGAGTACTTCTTATGAAAACTGAATATAAAAGGTGGACACTTTGGATAGATAAATAAGTAGAGGTAAAGCATGAATAAGTTTCATCTAACTTCCAAACACTTCTACTTAAGTTAATGCTTGCAATGTGGTAGTCATTGGTGTGGAGCTCTCATTACCCCTATCATAGCATCTTGAATGATTAATGTTTAAAGTGAAAGCAAATATGAGTGGTGTGCTTGACAATGTATTGGTTGAATGTCTCATGTCCCTTGAATACAAGTACCTACACCATGTGTTACTCACTTTGGTCCACAAAGTAAATTCAAATAAAGGTCATTGCAAGTAATAATAGTATCATCAAGAACTGCACTGGGGTACCTCTTGCCCCTTGACATGAACAAGCCCATGTCAAAACAACAAGACAAACAGACAATGAACAATCTCAGCACTCTTTTATTTACTATGGGTATAGCTTTTTATTATGAGGTGCATCACTGAATGAACATTATGGTTATGCTGTAAATTTCCACCATGAATGATGCATGGCTTAGATTAGCGGCCCAGGCATTTCTCTAACCATTTATACAAACTCTTTGAACTTACTAAGTATCCACATTCATTTCACCCATGATAGGCATCCATAAACAAAAGTACATGACATCAACTAAATATAAATAAGTGCAATGTTGAAAGCTTGCCATGTGACAGCACATATGGGCTAACTCCCAACCAAAACAATTGTCAAGCCCACAACTTCATAATTTTAATCACAATGGTTCATGCTTATTAAATGCAATAAAAGTAAATTGTGCATCAAGTTCGTGAGAGCTTTTAACCAATTTTTCCCATGACAATCAATAACATAAGCATTTAAATTCAGAAATGTAGATAACACAATATAACATGATAAACATACTTGGAATAGCATAAAGCTAATAGGTAGATATGGTGGACTCACTGGAAAAACTTTGGTTGAAGGTGTTGGGAAACAAGCTTTTTACTTGTTGTAATTTTTGGGCTAGCAATAGGGAGAAAGTTGACCATCTAAATGCATGCATAAGTGTCCATAGAACTAATCAATCCATGTTAAACCAAGTAAAGTTAAAATTCAACATCTAAACATGGTAAAAGATAGCTCTTGACAACACACTTGCAAATTAACATTCATTCAAAGCACATGAATTATGCAACTATATGTATCTTTTAAAATCAACTCAAACATCCCTATCCCAATATATTTAATAGCATCCAACATAATTCAACCCAAACTTCCAGTAGCTCTCTCATATATAAATGATAGTGGTGGTCTTATTAACAAACCGAAATAACAAAAGCAAAAAAAACAGACGCTCCAAGTTTATACGATAAAGTGCTTTGATCGAAAAACAGAAGTTAGACGTGTGCAAACCGAGAGTGTGTTGGTCTAGTGGGGTTGTCTTGACATCCCCAAGCTTATGGTCTTCACCATCCTTGGATAGCTCTTGGTGCAGCTCCTCTAATCCCTGTGAAAAAACTTCAAAACACCGTTTCTCCCATTTCTTTTCTGTGGGGTGATATTAGTAGTGATAAACAAATAGGTTCCTTGCTGCATAAAATCCTTAGGCAAAAATTCATATGAATGTCCAGAGAGTATATAATGTTGTATGCCTACTCATAAACTCAATTGAATCAAAAAGATTCAAGCAAAAAGCTCAAAGAATGCATCAAACAATATCAAGACAGAATCTGTCCAGAAAAACAGCAGCAGCAAAACGCATTTTTCTACCCTACTTAAACTCGTCAGAAAAATCTGCAAAAAATCACGTGTGCAGAGGATGAAAAGTTGAAGCTACAGTTCAAATTACAGCTCAATCGGAGTTACAGATAAAAAATGAAAAATCAAACCGTGCACAGACTTCGTGCAGGCAGAAAACTCTCCGAAAATGAATAGCAACTTTTCAAACCCAAAATAGGTAAAACTTGGTTCTTTATTAAAAATCCCAGAAACAAAACTAACAAACTACTCTCTTGTTACAGCAAGAGGACTCAAAGAAAATCTCAAACAAAAACAACCGGGTTGCCTCCCGTAAAGCGCTTTCTTTATAGCCATATAGCTAGGCTTACTTACTTGATAATCAAAGGGGACGTAGCTCATGAGGGAGCTTGAACCTTGGTGTGTCCCTCTTCCTTGGGAAGTGTTCCATGCTCTTCTTGTGTGGAAACTGAAACTTCACATTCCCTTCCTTTGAATCAATAATGGCACCTGTAGTACGAAGAAAAGGTCTTCCCAAAATAATAGGACTAGAGGTTTTATTCCCCATGTCCATGATTAGAAAATCAACAGGCACAAAAGTCATGTGTAACTCTACCATAACATCACTTACTTTTCCTAGAGCATGTCTAATGGAATCATCAGCAAGTGCAAGTTCAATAGAGCATTTCTCAATATTTTTAAGTTCAAGGACTTCATATAGTTCTTTAGATAATATAGAGACACTAGATCCTAGATCAAATGCATGGTGTGTCTCTTTTCCAATGGTTACTAGTACTTAGGGATCCAGATATCCCCAAGCTTAGGTGGTATCATAGCTTCTTGATTGTACCTAGCAATCTTTTCTTTTAAGACATGATTAGCAATATAGGAACCAAAACCAGCCTGGTTAATATTAACAGAAGGATCACTTGCAAATTTTTGTAAGATAGAAATTAATTCATGCAAGCTACACTTCTCTAAATCAACAAATGGTTCCTTAACTTCACTAAGCATTTTAACTTCCTCAACTTTTTCTCTTTTTTAATCCAAACTTGTTTCTTAATAGGAACTTCCTTCACATGTTTAAATGATGGGTTTTTCCTTAATAAATCACTAACACAAACCAACTTTTCCTCAATACTGTTGAGACTAATATTTTTTCAAGAAATTCTTTCTCACATAATCTTAGTTTATGCATGACATTAACTAATTCATCATTTATCTTAGGAATAATATTTTTAGAAACAGATGCTAGTTGTTCAAAATCCTCTTTATTTGGTAGTTTCTCTAAACCAGCTTCGAATTTATCTTTAGACAAAGCAAGTGCTACTGTGGTATCCTCTACCTTTTTCTTTCTACCAACAAAGTTACCAAAAATCTTCTAAGTGTCATGGCCGCACAGGATGGTGTTGACAGGACAAAACTTCCACCTGTAGCCCCATCTAAAGCATTTTGATACCAAGGATCTATTCCATAATAAAAGTAAAGATCTAGCTTTTCATCTTCACAAGGTGTAGGATCTTCATAGTGCATCCTATTAATTCTAACCCAGGCATCTTTTAATGTTTCTCCAGGTTGTTGTTTAAAACTAGAAATGGAACTTAAAGGAAGACTCACTTTCTTTTTGTTTTCAAGACTCATGATTGCAAGTTTTTATGTGTTTTTAATTTTTTATGCAAAACTGAAAGTAAAATGACACTAATGCAACTCGAAATAACAAATGCAACACAAAAATGCAAAACTGAATATAAAAATGCAAACCGAAATATAAAGATGATATGCAAGACAAGAACAAAACAAAATAAAATGATTGTAGGTAAAGATGGATAAGATGATGCTCACGTAGGTGCAACCTCCCCAAGCTTAGGTTGTTACACAAGTTGGTGATGAAGTTGACTTGATGTGAGTGATCCTTGGATAAACCTTTCAGCTATGGTTCCCCGGCAACGGCGCCAGAAAACGTCTTGATGGCCCTTCACGTAGTTACCCCACAACGGCGCCAGAAAAGTCTTGACGCCCTTCGTGTGGTTACCTGCGTGAAAAGTAAATGGGTTAGGTTGAGACTCCAAGTGCAGAGTGTATGTAGTAGTGGAAGACAGTTTTCCCCACGAGGGGTGACTCGAGGGTTTAATATCGAACTCTCGGGGAACCAGTATTTCAGGTGTTATCTCCTTATCCTTCTCTTGAGAACCTGCAACAAAATAAATTGTTTTGTGCCCTCAACCTCACCAAGTGGTTGTCAAGCACAAGGTGTGAGAATGATAATAAAATAAATATGCAAACAGTAGTAAATATGCAATGATGGTAAAATAAATATGCAAGGATGATGGTAGTAATGATAAATGATATTTTTGGGTTTTTTATGATGAATGCAAGATGTAAAAGTGTTTTTGTATTTTCGGATTTAATAATGGCAGCAAACAAAAGTGGTGATAAAAGTGTTGGAAAGGTGTTTCTTATGATTAAAAATGGACCGGGGTTCATGGTTTCACAAATGCACTCTCTCTTGATAACGTGGTAGACAATGGAACACTAAAATTAACATGTAAGATGGCAAGACATGGTTTGACAAGTTATTAATAATATGGGCATCACGTCCTAACATAGAGATCTCAAGTATAAGTTGTTCTCTCTCTTATGCTCCACCAAGATGCGAACTAAATCATAACACCTTAGTAATTAAGATAAATCAGAGCATAGCAATAAGTTCAATGACATGAAGTTAAAATAAGAACATGCTAGATCTAGTCATGGAGGTAGTGGCCAAGGTCACATCCACTCTCCGGTAGCATGGTATTTTTGTTTATCCCTAGTGAGGCAACAAAGTAAGGTAGAAAACCCAAGTGGATCGCAGAACTTTCTCTCACGTTCACTGCACTAGCCACCCCCCGTTACTCCAACTAATGCACACGTTCCCCCTCACATGCTCTCATAAACATGCTTGATCATGACAAGTAAATAAGAACGGGGTACATAATATGCATCTACTTTCATAACTGAAACAAAACCATTGCAATCTCAAACATGTATTAACTCATAATAAAGATCCACCACAAAGGAATTACATAGATGACCGTAATCATGTTCAGCAGCTCATACGGTACTAATTAGTGAAGCTCATAGAGAGGAGAGATACATAAGTTACTTCCACAAACCCATAGTCCAGGGGTGGACTACTCCCTCTTCATCATGGTGTCGGTGGAGATGTTGTTGGAGGGAAGGAGACCACGCCGGCAGCGCCCCGCCGGAGTTTTCCCCCTCCAATCTTCAGCTCCAGGTCTCTGTTTCGTGGTTTCTGTGTTTCGGCGGCGCTCCCTTTCGCGAAAGCCCTGGGGGTCTATATATAGTCGTTTTTAGGTCAAGACGAAGCTTCGGAAGAAAGATCGACGGTAGCGGAGGCCCGAGGGCCATTTTGGTGGGTCCCACGTGGTCAGACCCCTTTCGGCCTTCTGGTCTCCGTTTTTTTCGATTCCTTTGCGCCTACGTTTCGTTCCTTCCAAAAAAGTGATCCTCGTAAAATCTCAGGTCATTTGGACGTCGTTTGGGTCCCTGAAACATCAAAATATAGAAAATGGGGTTTTCTGACAGCTGATGTCTACGCACGATTCTATTCTTGTAGACAGTGTTGGGCCTCCAAGAGCAGAGGTTTGTAGAGCAGCAACAAGTTTCCCTTAAGTGAATCACCCAAGGTTTATCGAACTCAGGGAGGTAGAGGTCAAAGATATCCCTCTCAAGCAACCCTGCAATTAATATACAAGAAGTCTCTTGTGTCCCCAACACACCCAATACACTTGTCAGATGTATAGGTGCACTAGTTCGGCGAAGAGATAGTGAAATACAAGTAATATGGATGATTATAAGTAGTAACTGCAATCTGAAATAAAGATGGCAGCAAGCAAACATGTAGCAGAACTTGATGTAAACGGTGTTTCAATGCTTAGAAACAAGGCCTAGGGATCATACTTTCACTAGTGGACACTCTCAACAATGATCTCATAACTAAATAAGTAAAAGCTACTCTTAAACACTCTCTTGTTGGATAACAAACACCATTCATTGTGTAGGGCTACAAAAGCACACCTCAAGCCGGAGTAAACAAGCGCCACAACGTCATAAAGGAATCACACACGGTGCACACACTGTCACCTTTACACCGTGGAGAGTACCGGAGTTCATATTAAAGTAACCTATAGAGTGCATAATAGATAAAGAGTAACATCTACATATTCAACTAGATTAGCCCAACTGAACACAAGTAAATACTGCTCGGGATTATTCTCCTTCTTGATAACACAAGAGTACTACGTGTAGGGCTGCAAAAGCACTCCTCAAAGTCTGAGTAAACAAACACCACAGTTCCCAAGAACAAGCCATGATAAATATCTAAATTATTCATAGAGTCACACAAGTACCCACACTGTCACCTTGATACCGTGTTGTCACAACGACTCCAGAAACTAGACAAAATCACTTGAGTAGCATAAACATTATTAATGTATTCAGCGATACTAGCAATACACATGATCACATAAAGATCACACCATGTGAGAGAGAGATGAACCACATAGCTACCGGTAGAGCCCTCAGCCTCGGGGGAGAACTACTCCCTCCTCATCATGGGAGTCAGCAGCGGCGATGAAGATGGCGTTGGTGTCGATGGAGATGACTCCGGGGGCAATTCCCCGTCCCGGCAGCGTGCCGGAACAGAGACTTCTGTCCCCCGAAACTTGACGTCGATGGCGGCGGCGCTGCGGAACTCTTCGTGGAATATGGCTTGGTTTTTTAGGGTTTTCGCGTCTGAGGCAATATATAGGCGAAGGGGCGATGTCGGCGGAGTCCCGAGGGGCCCACACCACCAGCTGGCGCGGCAGGGGCCCCACCCGCGCCTGGGTGTGGTTTGGCCACCTCGGCGCCCTCCTTCGTCTCTCCTTCGGACTCCGTGACGGTGCTGGAAAAATAGGGACGTGGCCTTTTGTTTCGTGCAATTCCGAGAATATTCGCAGAAGTACTTTTCTGGAACCAAAAACAGCAGAAAACAGGGAACTGGCACTGTGGCATCTTGTTAATAGGTTAGTCCCAGAAAATGCATAAAAGTGATATGAAGTGTATATAAAACATGTAGCAATTGGTATAATATAAGCATGGAACATCAGAAATTATAGATACGTTGGAGACGTATCAACAGCGCAGGGTTAATTCCAGAAAAATGGGGAAGTTGTTAATTATCCCCAAAACTCAATATAAATCATGAATATAACCCTTATATGATGCAAATAACATGGAATAACATGTAATAAAATGTAAAGTTCATGTATGCATTTTACGTTCATCACACATTCAAAATTTGTGAGGTTACCAGCACAAACAATGAAACACAAGCACACAAACATCACACAGAAACACATAACTGGGATACTTAATTAACATCTACTTAGATAGGGTGCAACATCTACTTCATTAACGTACATAAGCTACTTAGCTTTGTATCAGGTGCATCCCATGCAACCTGATTAGTTAACAATAGACATGGGTACACACCCCTGGCCCAAAATAAGTAGGGTTAATGAAACATCACTACAAACCTCTTCTTCAACGTCACATAACTTGCTAGAGATCATCACCTGGGATGGATGGCACAGTCGAAGAACTTCTGAGTGGAGCCGATGTACTTGAAGATCTTGATGTCGAAACCCCCATCATGGTACTTGAACACCACGATGTCACCCACATCCAGATCTTTGTACTTGACAAAATCCTTCCAGCCCTTGAAGATGACAAGCTCCTCCTCAAACCACTGGACCTGCACGAAGTACACACGGCACCTTGACCACCGGATTGGCACAGATGCCCTGGGCAAGGGCACAAACTTGCACTTCTTCAGATTCAGCTTCTTCACCAGCATCGGCCTTAGTTCGGGTGGAAGGACGATGGCCTTGAGGTCGGAGAAGCTCAGCTCAACATAGAACCGTTGTGGCACCACCTCGGATGGTGCATTGCCCAGGCGTGGAGGACATCCTATGTGCTTCTCCCCATCGAAGTTCTTCCGCTCCATCTCCTTCACAGCGTCCTCCAGCCCTTGCACAACTGCTCTTCTAACGGCAGTGTTGTGGTAGATGCAGTCCTGCAGACGTGCAGGAGGATCGGGCATCATATCACAGAGCCTCTCCCAGGTCTGCAAATAAACAAGCACCTGGGTCAGTCAAGGATCAATGGCTTGGTCCATTGCACAGATGCATGGATCAATGACATTGGTCTATTGCACACATGCAAGAATCAGTGGCATTGTTCCATTGCACAGATGCAATGGAGCAATGCCATTGCTCCATTGCACAGATGCAAGAATCAGTGGCATTGCTCCTTTACACAAATGCAAGGATCAGTGGCAATCTACTTCAACATGCATGTAAACTAGAACATCTACTTGAGCATTCTAGCAATCTACTTCGGACAATAGCAGCAATCTAGTGCATCAAAAAAACCTAATCACAGATTGGGGATTTGCAATCTTACCATGCCAGACGGTGCATCGTCCTTGCCCTTCCTCTTCCTTGATGTCCATGTCGAGGCACACGCCGGAGTAGCCTATGCCGGAGTTGCCAATGCCGAAGGTGGAGAGGCCGGCGAAGCAGAGATGGCGGCCGCTCGAAAAACAGGTCCGCGTGCCGGAACAGGGGATGGCGGAGCAGGGGCAAATCGCGGCCTTGGGCTGAATCCCGGTGGGATCACGCGGATGGGTGATTGCGGCCGCCTCCGCCACCAGCATCGCCGCCCTCCGAATGGTGTACCCACCCCGGGGCTCATGCTTGCCCTGCTGCAAGATTCCAGCCCGGCATACGTGAAGCTTGATGGCGCTGCCGCCCGGCGGCGGCGCTCGTGTGCTGTGCAACCGGCGAGGGACGATTCTGCGAAGGGAGAACGTCGAGGTTAATGGGCGCCGCCGCGCTGCGAGCCGTCCACGCCTCGAACTCGTAGAAGGCGCGCGCGACCGTCGCCGATGGTTGGGGTGCGGCGGAGGAGGTGGGATCCATGGGCGGCAGAGACGGTGGAGGAGGAGCACCGGCCATCGGTCTCCTCGGTCTCTTCGATCAGTTGATGGGACATGAGATGAGAAGTTGTGCAGTGACAGTACCGAGTGAGAGGAGAGAGAGAGTGCTGGGCAGAATATTGATGCGTCTCCCAACCTTCTCCACGCGTGCAACCGCTGGGCAGTTTCGCTGCACGTTGCACTCAACAGGGCCTGGCTCCACGACAACGCTCGATTCGAACGGGCCCAGCCGGCCCGTCCCAACGGTGCTTTAAAGAGCGCTGACCTGGCCCAGGAGCGGATGCAGGCCACCAAACATGGGTCGCTGCCGGGTCTAGTCACGCCTGCTGCCGGCCACCAAACGCGCCCCTAAGTGGCTCAAGAAAAACAAAAGCGTGCACCGACCTGTCAGCTGAGACGTCTGACGTGAGCTACACATTCGAGATTTTTTTCCAAATTTCATATGCTACTAGATGCCTTTGAAGGACGGAAAATGCACTGCGCTAGCCAAAAAGTTCGATGTCCAGGCCAAACTTTTTGTCATGGCCCGAAACTGGAACCGAATATATAAGGTTAGAAGAAGCTGTAGAGAAGGGGTTCTCACACAAAAGACGACAGTATTAAGGTGAAACCATGTACCCAGAGGGGAGAAAAAAAACAGTAATTGAACAGTGCTTAGTTTTACAAGAGCATCAAGGTGTATCAATAGTCAGTCAGTTGTGCGAAACCGGTCAGAGAAGTTCTTAACAAGTACAACAAGATGGCGGGGCTAGAAGATCAGAGAAGTCTCACAAACTTTACCTACATGCTACAGATGAACATCAGAGACAGAGAGTATCTACCCACTGTTGGCTATCTCCTATAACCTCTTATGTACCGTGGACAAAGCAATTTGCCGAATGGTCAATGTCAAGTGCTAAGCATCTTCTCCTACAGTGATGTCAATGGTATACTACATACACCCTCACCGAACAAGAGGCCAAAAGATATGAACAAACTCAGTAAGCTAGAAAAGCTCTTAGGTGCTACTACTGGCGGCATTATTGTATCTGTTATTGCTCTCAACAATAAGAGAAGTCAGCTCATTTTCTTGTTGACTTCTCAATCTTGACAAAGTAGGAAGGCTCCTTTTGATTCTCTCCGGTAGAAACCTGAAAATTGTTGGAAATAAATCCTTTATGGCTACCCAACTACAAGCAGAATAGTGCATGGTACGGGACTGAACAAACATATCGTTGCGGAAAGTTGATCTACAGAACACAACTTACATGTCAATTCTTTCTGCGATTGCTCTGCGCACTGAAGAGTTGAGACCATAAGCAATCGAATTAAAAAGCCCCTAAAAGTGTCGGAGAACATTAGTCCAGTCCAAGGATATGACAAAAATAGGAGATATGTAACAAGGTTATTAACAAATATTCTTTTGTACATAATGTGGCACAAATGAACAGTATGATTCCAGCAAATAGAACAACAAGAGTCATAACTCATAAATGCACTAAGGCCGGTTTTGATGATAAATTTTAGCATAATCCATTGAACTAATTCCGTTTTGTAATGAATATTAGCAAATACAATTTGACTGCATGGAACCGTTCCAAGAAATAAAGAGGATGGATCGCATGCCCACCCATCATTTGGGGTGCAACTATCAATATTCAATAGAACTGAATAAACTGTTAGAAGTAATGTTGTCATATCTATGCATAAGTTACTAGCTTAGCAATGAAGTATCCAGAATATGTAGGAGTCCTAGAAGTTAATGTCTGCAGTTGTGTAGTAGTTTCTAGAGTACTGTAGCTACTTACTGTTCATTGAGCAGTACCTGACCTAGAAAGCCTATGTAAGGCTGTATGCCCTTTGTATGAGAACCAAGGCTTGCAAGCCAAGATGTAGCCTCAAGCATATGTAGGAAATATAGAGAGCATATATGTGGGCTGTCATATATGCATATGTTTTAGTGTGTGTGAAGCACAACCTTACTGGAAGGAGCTAAGTAATTTAGCTCCAACATAAACAATACGAGGATGAATTAGTTCAGTATCTCTAGGAAGTAGGAATCAATAGAACTGAAAAACTAATGTGTGGATGGATTGGTTCAGTATCTCCAGGAAGTAGGAGCCCTGAGTTTGCAACTTTGCGTCATATAAATTCAGAAGCATCTAGTCTAGAATGAAAGACAAAAGCATCCAAAACTCACCATAAGTCCAGCAAATCCAATATCAAGAATGGATAGCCAGAATATTTTGTGCCCAGGATTAGCAAAGTCATACAGACGATTGATTGTCGCAAAAGACCATGATCCGATTAAAATCAGAGGATAATAACCCCACCGATTAAATGCCTGCAAAGGAACCGAATAATGCTGAGAAACTGATCAAGGACAGGCCAAAGTAGCATGATAAACAAGCAAATAACACATAATGACATGTTCTCACAATAAGAGGAGTTGTATTTTTTCATCAGGTATAGCCAAGAAGTAGAAAAACATAGAAACAGCTTATGAACTAGAATGTTGAACAGTCTGTTTTCAGTCAAAATATGTTGAGCAGTCTGTACATAACGCATATACCTTTTTGTCCGCCCTCATGTCAGATTGAATTGGTCGATCACTTATGCCAACAGCCATCTACAAATTTACACTAACTTTTAGAAGATACAAGCAGAAAGAGCAGAACCTACCAAGGTGCTACAATACAAGCCTCGGTTACCCTACCCTGAATAGTCAATATACAAGAGAAAACAGTTAACAGAATGTGTGCTGTGTGCATACCCGAGTCGCATTGTTCAACATGCGGTTTACTTGATAATATGTAAACCCATTGTAGAGAATGGCACCCCAAAGTGGAAGGTAAAAGGTAATCAAGTGTAAGATCTGCAAGTGAAGGCATTTTAGTTAAGAAATTGCTAAGAAGCTGATACAGTGGCACCGTTTACATCCCAGGAACCGAAGAGTGAAGACTATACAAATGAATTGTCCATATATTGTAATGTTTTTAAAAATGTGAAGGTAGTCTAAGCACGATGTGTCAGCAATACACAAAAATGGTGATTATTGGTGTGCCGCAGTTTGAACCATTTGATAAGAGCTAGTGATGGAGTTCAAATGCTAAATGGGAACAGTAGATCAATTCAGGAACATAATTCTAACTATTTGGGCTGGTCTTGGAATCACTAATAAGCAAAACATGATCAAATGTATCCTAGATTAAGAACCAAGAGTGCCTATAACCAAAATGAGAAGCTCACGATAAAAGAGAAAGATGTACCTTTCCCGTGCTTCCCTGCTGGATCCAACACCAGGTCCCTGGCCTTCCATAATCACTTCCTATTGAACGTAATACAGTGGTAGCTAGTGAAGTTCCTGAGGAAACAAAAAATGAATTACAAAACCTTGCCAACTGAACTAGGACCTTCCATAAAACAACATTGTTGTAGTGGTCTACTGTTAAAATGGATATCTGCAAGGTTCTACTCATCTATGTTTAAAGCAAATCATATGCACATAATGTGAACTAGGACGAAAATCTACTGAAGAGAAATGGATTTTTGAATTTGAGAACAGTGACCATCTGCACGAAACAACTACGGTGGTAAACTCAGATAGTACACAAACAAAATCTGCAGCACAAGTTACTAAACATTGTTGGCGAACCAAGAGCGCACACATGTGAGCTCGTGCTCCCACATACGAGCGCAGCCTCCGCAGGTGTCTCACTTCGTAGAGGAAACACCCTAGGTGCTGGTGCCCATAGGTCGAGTTTTTTTGTAAGTTACTAAACATGGTTGGTTACAACTATATGAAGTCATAAAATCCAATCAATCGTACTCATTTACCAGACACAGGCATGAGGATCTGAATGGACAAACAACAGAAACTAGTACTGTCATAAAGGATGTGCAAGGTTGAAAGCAACACAAAAAAGGGGTACATGCGTGCGCCATATATAAATGCTGCCATGAGATATAGCAACCTAATAAATATTAAGACTGACAAAGCGTGATGCATCAAATATAGGTACAGGGTGGAGGTAGAATGATTCATGGGTATACATTGCATAACCATGATTTTTTTCCTCAAAATAATTGGTGCATGTGTTGCTTCCTGGCTCATCCCTCTTTTCACTCTGGTTGACAGTTAGCACTGGAACACCGGATAGGAAAAGATTCATGGTACTTCAACAATCAAATCAACATGCTCAGTTGCTTTTCCTGTCTTCATCGTTGGTGTTTGTTGATAATTTCCTTATGATTTATGTTAGACCAAGCTGAAGGAGTAATATCATACTGCCGTCTCGATTTTACAAAAACTGTTCGTGCCCATAATCCCCCTAACTGAATGCAATTTACACGTGTGTAATTTAATCATTTTGGACCTTGCTCGACATAGTCCCTAGTTTGACGCCTGTCCCTTAGTCTCGGTGGATGGACCACTTTCACAACGAGAAAGAGAGCTTATGTTGACTAACCCCTTAAGAATTGTCAATTATCTCTATCAGTAGATGGACTGCTCTTTCTCATTAATAAAGTGGTCCATCCGTCGAGACTAAGAGACTGGCATCATAAAAAGAACTGTGTCGAGCAAGGTCTGCCTACGATACATTCAGTTCGTGAAAATTATGAGCACAAATGCTTGGTGTACAATACAAGACGATGGCATGATACTGCTCCTTACTTAAGTCTCTACTTAGTCTAGTCTAAAATAAATCATAAAAAGAATATCAGCAAAGCCAGCGGGGAAAGATGGAAAGAAATCAAGTGATCATATTGAATTCTTGTTGACGTAACATAAATCTCTTTTAGTGCAATGTCTCAGTGCCATATAGAGTGAAAGATTTATGAACCAGGAATCTGGTGAGCCTTCAATCACAACAACGGATATACATATGTGTACCCTTTTTTTGGAGAAAAATCCATTAATCGTTCTAGCTCAGCCCTTGCACAGCTATGTGGTCTGAAATATTCCATTTTCAGAAGCATATTAACTACACACAGATGATACAGCTATGGAATTATGAAGTTTTCAAAATTGTGATCTCTTCAAAGAATGCATTTTAACTGGTTGCCTGGTTAAACAAGTCACTGCAAGTAATTTGGAAACATGATTTCTAAGAAACACATGGAACTGCCGAAGTGGTGAACAACTTACATACCCCATACATACAAGTGGAAAATGAATCCAAAATCCTCAACATCAGTTTTGTGCTTGACAACTGTGCGGTGAAGAGTGAATGCTATAGTGGTTGTCCATAGAAAAGAAGCCACACAGAAGAAGTGCGCACTGTAGTCATGCGCAAAGCAATAAAATGCATTTGCTGGCCCCTACAACATCAAAGAAAAAACTCACTAAATTAATCTGCCACAAGTATGCAGCAGTAACTCACTAACTCAGCAAACAATGTGTATGGAAAATAGCAGATGTAAAATACGGAAGAGACGAAAGAACAGTCTGTTTTGTTCTACCGGAAAAAGTAATGCTATAGATCCATTGGCATTCCTCATATTTTTATTTGTAGGAAAATATTAGGCTGGTAAAATTATCCATGATAAAATCTTATGTGGCCTATTTGTAAGTGTCATTAGCAAAGATGAATATAACCAGTAAGACAGGAATCAACAGTGTTCATCAAAGAGTATAATCAAATTGTACAGACATCAACGTACCCCATTATAGTGAATAAACTGCAAAGCATATCCTGCAATTCAAGTAAACATTGTCAGAAAAACTGAAACATACAGTAGCTGAAGCAATGACGGGCGTGGAGAAACTTTGCTTCACCAAATGCTTTCACTAGCTGGACTTGACATGTAGTTTTCATTTTTCTAAGAATGAATTCTGCATTTGTTGCTGAAATAAGAATAGGTTGCAATGTGACCTCTTGCAGATGAACAAGGTAAGGAGTAGCTATTGGATGACAGTTTTCCCCACATCTCTACTATATAATACGAGTAGTCGTGGCGGTCGTACGTCTCGCTTGGTACGTCGCGATGACCCCTTGCCGTTTTGCCTTCGTAACTCCCCCGATCCCTCGTTCCCAGGATTCTCCCGTTTGCCAAAATCAGAATTAGAGTTTCCCTCGGACTCTGGAATCTGGATCGATCCGTTCGCATCGATAGCCCATGCGTGCTATCTTGTGGGCTAAGGCGTATGTAGCTTGTGCTATGGGCCTGTGACTGTGATTAGGCCCAACCGGCCAATGGAAGTTAGATTGTTTTGCTTGGCAGTAATCACCCAGATCCCTGCGTAGCTTACTATGATCGTGTGAGACCAGGAGCTATAGGCAGCTAACTAGCTCCATAAAAAAAAACTTGGCTGAGAGATCGAACATGCACACGCAGCGAGTCTAAAATAGTAGATAGCCAAAACACGACTCATATAGAACAATACGCCACCAGGTATAGACATTACTGATTTCATAGAATGCACGGGTATTTATCATTTCATGATATAGATGTTAGTGATTTCATACAATGCACAACTCTTTATCATTTATTGAACGTTGCAACGTACGGGTCTTACACTATAAAATATTAATTGTTGAACTGTATCATCTGCCCGTAGCAACGCACGGGTATTTCGCTAGTTCAAATATATATGTGGAAAAACATCATACCGCTACATTCGCTAAACTGGAGCGCACCATGTGGGGATCACAACAGGTACAGGTCATATGATCTCGATCATCTCATGAAGCAAGCGTTAACTTGACTAATAACTGAAACTACTCATCATACGGTAAGACATGAGTAGATTCGTGCCACAGCTAGGAAAGTATCAAGGAAAATGGATCTCTCATGGACCCAACTGGCAGAAATAAGCATCATGGGTCAACACTCTATGCATAGTTCTGACGATCCTGCACCAAATTCTCTACGTCTACTTCAACTCGTGCGTACAAAATGTAAGCCATTATGTACTAAAGTAACGTCACGAGGCACCAAAACCACGCAATTGCAGACCAATCCACTGCTCACCGCTCGCAGATCGCGCCACAACCGCGCCCACGCCAGATCACGCAATTCAGCATCTCAAACTCAGAATCTACTATAAAACTAGAGCACTCAGTCAGGTCCGAGCGCCTCACCGCGACGGCGAGGAAGTAGACGAGCTTGAAGGAGAACTTGCGGAGGTCGCGGAAGAGGAGGTAGCAGAGCACGATGAAGGAGGAGCCGGCGAGCGAGAGCGCCGCCGCGGTGGTCCCCACGGCGTCGAGGATCTCGCGGTTCCTCAGGGACTGGCTCGCCGCCGCCGACGCAGCCATCTCCTCGGCGTCGACGCCGGCGATCTCTGCGGTGGTGGACGGAGGGGGTGGAGGGAATGTGGCGTACTGGGACGGCTGGTGGAAGTCGTTGGCTGTTGGGTTAGGGCCGACTGCCTTCGTCGCGAAGTTTGTGGTTTATTGGGCCATTCTGATGAGTATTCCTGCAGTTGGGTATACTTTCAGCCTTTACGCCTTGTGATGAATAAGCCAGTGACACAACAGAGTAGAAGTTCTTGGTCTAAAAAAAAGAGAGTAGAAGTTCTATAAAAACATAGGTTTACAACCGGTCCAATAAAACAACCCTCAGTGAGAACTAAAAAAAACGCCCAGTTGACAAATTGTTCACTTTTGACAAATCGACTTAAAGTTCGGACAAAGTATTACCGAGTTGTTCTTATTTACGAGGTAAACACGCCATTGGTGTACTAACTTGTACGAGATGAGTGAATTGTTCATTGAACTCTTAAAATATTGAAAACCCAACGGCTGACCCTTAACTGTTTTATGAATGGTTTGGTCAAAAACCGGAATGGAGCCTTTTTTTATTCACGTGCCATGTTGACTCAGTACAAGGGATAACATGTGATTTTTTTGTGTGTAGAAAAGACCATTCCATGGTTTATATTCTCTTTTTTCTACTCATCCAACAATAACATATGCATTATTTATCGCTCCAATTATCATATCTATTTTATGATCTCTCACGTTCATCGAAGGTTTGATGTGAAGCTATTCCATAGGACCATTTTATATTTTGTTAATCAATTTATGCACGCCTTGTTTCTTACAAACGATGTTAGCACTTGTTTCTCAAAGAGAGAACGACGAAAAAAGTGATTGCTACCATCATCTAACTGCAGGCGCATTCACCTCCGTAGATTCGGTAACCCATGCCACTATAGGGAAAATGAGCCCTACACGATTTGGTACGTTAACCGGTTTGGACATCACCAACAACCAAACATGCACTATGTTTGGTTAACTCGTCACTCTAATTCAGGTGGAATGTTACCTCCCTAAGAAGTCACCCAGGGGCTTACTGGCTAGCACCACGGATGGCGGACTAGGCAGTCTGGATTCGAACCTCAGCTTCTACTATATTAAAGTAGTGTCTAGTTCCTCCTAGACACTCATTCATTTATTTATTTTGAATGTTACCTCCCTAAGATTTTGAGTGATTCACTTGAAAATAGCAATTTGTTGTTTTGCTCGTGGCAAAGAAAAATGTTTGTGTTGTGCATTAACCATACCCATATGGCCATATGGCATTACAACGAAAGATGGATAAATGCGACAAACAAATGAGAAAGGCTTAGTGATTTTGTCAGCAGCAAATCATGTTTTAAATTATATTTGGGTTATTTGACAAACCAAAAGTCTCATTGATTTTTTTTTTCGAGAAAGTCTCGTGAGATGCTACCAATAGTTTTTTTGCTAGTATTATTTGATCGGCGGACTCCACCTTAGCTGTTTTTCCTATAAATAATAATATATTTTTCTGAGGAATTTCGTCAACTCCATTTAACTCTTAATCTGAAAGGATCACAACTTCACCAGTTCCTTCCAAAACTTGGATATTTCAATTGCTCAATAGGCTCTCAGCTCATTGACCGGGCGCTAGCAGCTGGCACACACTCTTAACACATGGGTAACTATCTAGTCAATGACGATTAGTTTGCCCATGATTAAGCTCGAATCTTAGTTTAGCTCAAGCGGACGGTCGTATAGCTAATATTTGTTTATTCTGACGCATTTTCGAGGTTATCTTGCAACAAGTAGTCAAGAACTCTTTACAGTATAAAAAATAGTCGAGTTCCTTTTCCGTATAATTAACTTATTCTCTATGCACCTAATTTTGCCTGTAACTGTATGCATACAAAGACACGTATGAGTCAATGGCTTAGTAGATTAGCGCATCTTAAGTGCGAGAGTATATGAATTATTGTAAACTATGGTAGCTAACTAACTAAACCACCTGCTCGTTGATAGATCGACGTCAGGACGGTCAATGCCGGCCCTTAAGTACTCCATAGGACAAAACACAGCAGTGCACCACCCTTCAAGATAAGGAGAAGACACCATCTGAAGCTAATAAAATAGTAATAGAGTAGATTATCTTACTATAATTCAACTGTCGTAGACACATGACGGAGTACCATGGCTAGCGTGATTGCGCCTCACTTGCAAGCAAGAGGACGCCGAAAGCTAGCTAGTTAGCTCATGGGGTAAATAGCTCATATGCGACGTCGTTTCGTGGAATGGTTCAAAATGCGACGTAGTTGGCTAAAATAGCTCTCATGCGACACCATCTCGTGGTGTAAATGGCTGCTGTGCGACAGTAGGACTTAATCGCAAGGAACAAGTTAGGGAGTGGAATTATGTGACGCTGGTGGGGCCCCCAACTTATCCACAGCAGCAAATGACCCACATGAGCACCTCCGAGCGCGGGACCCACCTCACCAGCTGGTAGAAAACAGAGCCATCTCGCCCCCGTGCCAGAGCGAGTTTTTCGACCGTTGCATCCTCTCGCCCCCCCTTCTTCTCCGGTGACAACGCGCAGCAACGCCAGCGGTAGAGGTATGTCGTCGAGCTCCGCTTTCGCCTCCCAGTGTCAATGGCCGCGCTACGGTCCAGTGCCGTTGGGAAGGTGCCCTGATTGCCCACGGACGGCGCCCCTGAGGCGGCGGGTCACCACGAGCGACAAGAATGGCAACGCTGGGCGCGAGTATGTGAAATGCGAGAGCAAACCAAAGCCAAGGAAGGTGAGATCTGAGTTTCCCCTCTCCCAATTTTGGGTTTTCATCCGATTTGGATGTAAGGGTTAATATTTCCTATTTTCAGGATCTGTCGACATGCGACCATTTTGAGTGGCTTGATGTGTACATCAAGAGGATTGAAATGGCGGGCACATCCATGTGGCCCAATTTGCCGTCGGCGGTGGAGCAATTAGGATCTGCTACGGGGGTTGCTACGGTGCAGAATGCGGATGGGGTTTCAAAAGTGAAGGCCGAGTTGAAGAAGATGAACAAAAAGCTAAAGAAACTTGTCGATCTGAAGAAACAGGACAATCTGATGACTGCAATTTTTTATTTATGTGCAATTGCTCTTGGAGTTGTCTATGTGCTAATCATTAGTCATTAAACAATGTAATTAGTGTTGCAGTTAGCTTGAAATGGATAATTTCTGTATGGCTAAGACTTGGAAAAAATGCATCACGAATCCACCCTTTATTTGGTTTGTTTCAGTTCGTATGACAGTGTGCAAATGTGTGTGCAATGTTCAGTTCAGTAGAAGAAAAAAATGGACAACGACTAGGAGAAAAGGCCAGGCCCAAGTAAAACCTAGCCAGGCCCAATGTTGAAAGAAGTGTTCTCTCGACAAAAAAAAACGTGCACACTCTAGGCCCCATTTGCAAAAAAAAACGTGCACACTTGTGTTCTATCTATATAGTCTCATTCCGACAAATAAAACT
Organism: Poa pratensis; assembly: GCA_947311845.1. NCBI lineage: Eukaryota > Viridiplantae > Streptophyta > Magnoliopsida > Poales > Poaceae > Poa > Poa pratensis. Next base: position 37,538,555 of record CAMZMU010000082.1, on the reverse strand, counting down.
TTACATTCAAACTTGAATTCAAAATTGAACCAAAATTCAAATTTGAACCAACATTCAAACTTTACATGTTATTTTTGCTAGGCTTGGATGATTTCAAACTAGTATGCACTTGTTTCATCTAACTTGGTCATCAAACCGAGCCTTTTTGCTAAGTCATGAAAAATTGTGTTTCAAATGAGCTCCAAAGATAGGGTAAACGGCCCCATTTCTAAGCAATAATTTTTTTCACCTTGTCTAAATCAGCCAAATAAATTTTCTAGACTTGTGTTCTATCTATATAGTGTGATTCCGACAAATAAAACTTTACATTCAAACTTGATTTCAAAATTGAACCAAAATTCAAATTTGAACCAACATTCAAACTTTACATGGTATTTTTGCTAGGCTTGGATGATTTCAAAATAGTGTGCACGTGTTTCATCTAACTTGGTCATCAAACCGAACCTTTTTGCTAAGTCATGAAAAAATTGTGTTTCAAATGAGCTCCAAAAGTAGGGTGAACGGCCCCATTTCTAAGCAACAATTTTTTTCACCTTGTCTAAATCAGCCAAATAAATTTTCTAGACATATATTCTATCTATATAGTGTCATTCTGAAGTCTCACTAATTATTGAATTAATCTTCATATTATTTATTTTCATTTGAATAATAATGGTTTAATTGCAAATCATAAATAAATCAAGTTTAAAACATGAAAATGGAAAACTAAGCTCAGATCTATCTTAGTCACTCCAAAATGAATCTTTGGTGAGGTTTGACAATTTTAATTTTCAAAAACTTTAAACCCGCCTCCTCTCTCTCTTGAAATCCATACTACTCTGTTCGACATATCACATTTGAGTGAAGCCATTTTCGTGTAAATGTATGTAAACTAAATTTATATTTTTTTCTAGTTACTATATGATATAACTAGACTATGTGCACAAGTTTCATATTTTTTTGATTTTTTTTGAATTAGTTATGCTAAACCCTAGTCACTGAAACCCTACTTCTCTCTCTTGAAATCCATACTACTGTATTCGAGATATCATATTTGAGTGAACACATTTTTGCGCAAATGTATGTAAACCATATCTATATTTTTTTTTTCTCGTTACTACATGACATAAGAAGACTATGTACGAAGGTTTCATTTTTTTTTTGAATTAGTTATGCTCATTTGAAAGTGTTCGAGGTTTCTCACTTGATTTAAGCCTTTTTCGTAAAAATGTATGTAAACCATATTTATATTTTTTTCTACATACTATACGATATAACAAGACTATGTACGCAAGTTCCATGTTTTTTTTATTTTTTTTTGAATTAGTTATGCTAAACCATAATTTGGTCAACCCACACAAAATCCCGTTGACCCAGCCGAAACCCCGCGTAACCCTGGCCGTCCGATAATGCCTTCTAGAAGGAAACCCCCCGATCCGCGCCACTCTCGTTCTGCGCTCGTTCTGCGCTCTGATTGGCTGGTGTGTTTTTTTTTTGGCTGGAGTGTTTTATTAATTTCAAACACGCATAGGCCACGGCCCAACCAACTAAGGTGGGCATTTTATCGTTGGGCCTTGCCTTATCTAATGCCACGGCCCAACCGGTGTTTTTTTTCTTTTCCGACCGCCTCCCGTTCCCTTTCTTATCCACAGAAAGATGTCGTGCCCTAACTATTTTACCCACTCACTCGCCGCTCCCACACTCGCCGCCGCTCCCACTTGCTCGCCGCCGGTGACCAAATCCACCTACGCCTACAGATCCAGCCCCACCGAGCGCCGATGTTTAGGAAGGGGGTTCAAGCGCGGGCCGCGGTGGCCATTTCGGTAGCGGAAAACGCTCCGACGAGGAGCGGAAGGGGCGGAAGCGGCGGGTTGCCTCTGACCCCGCTCGGGCGCGCTGCTCTGCTTCCGACGGCGGTCGGAAGCGCGGCACGCGCAGGTACAGTAACCAGGGCATCACGCCGCCGCCTGCGTTCGACCGCCGCGAGGTGGAGGAGTACGACCGCCGCATGGAGTTTGCGGCCGCCGCCGGCCGCAGCCGCTACGAGCATGGAAGCTCCTCCGGCGCGGGGAGCTCCTCCATGGCGACACAGCTGCCGCCGCCGAAGAGGGAGGAGGAGGAGCAGCAGGACCGCCCACCACGCTGCGGCCTCCTGCCCGGGGACTTCGCCGACGACGAGGACCTGCCCTGGATCACCGAGGAGGTGATCTAGCGCAGCAAGCAGCAGCAGGAGGAGTTCGAGGCGCGCCGTCAGATGGAGAAGGAGCTCGATGAACTCCGTCTCCAGACCGCTCTTGAAGCATCACTCCACCCCGTCATCGAGCTCAGCTCGGACTCCGACTCCGACTGAGCGGCGCCGCCGCCTCGTCGCCGCTGCACCCCTGGGTCTCCGGTCTTAGCCCAATTTTGGATCCTAGATTAGGGTAGGAGCAGCGGGTCGACGTCCCCCTATGTAATTAGTTTAACTCCGTGTGCCTTTTGATCTGATGAGCCATTGACGAACTACGAACTACTCCGTGTGTAATATGTAATTCAGCCTTATGTATGTTTAATTCAGTTCCGTTCAGTTTAGTATGGACGCTCGTTTAGTTTTATCTGCATTTATGTTTGCCTCAAGCGAAGCTTGACATCTCTCGCCGGCGTTGCCGCGCTGCATCGCCGGAGAAGAAAAAGACAGGGCCCGGGAGGATGCGCGCGCAGGGGAGGAGGATATAACGGTCGTCGTTGCTGACGTGGATAAGTTGTGGGTCCCACCCGGCTCCCCATAATCCTAACAGATTGCGCTTAAGGGCCATGTCGCAGCAGAGCAATTTGTGCTCACAGAGATGTCGCAGCAGAGCATTTTGTGCCAACGACATCGCTGTTCATCCAATTCGGTGGAAAAACGTTGCATAGGAGCTACTTGCCCTTAGCTTCATGTGGAGCGTATATATAACTGCTTCCCGTAGCAAGAAAGACAAGCAGACAAAAGAGAGAGATCGAGCCGATCTCTAACTAGCTCTACATCTGCATCACTTGATCGACATGGTGGACGTTGGGGCAGCGCGAAGGGCCATTATGTTCCGCATGCCGCGGCGTCGGAGGGCGGAGACGGCGGCGGCGAGCGGCGGGAGGAGGAAGAGGATGGCGGTGGCAAGGCTGGGTGGCGACGGAAACTGCGGCGACGGAGGAGGAGCACCGCAGAGGCGGAGGTTCTTGGGCGCGCTGCGGCGGGTGCGGGTGCGTTGGCTGGCGGCGCTGTACCGGCGGACGCTGCGTCGGCTGCGCGCCAGCTACGCCAAGGCCCTCCGCGAGGTCATCGAGGGCAGGGCGCTCCTGGGCGCCCTCAACGCGCCCGCGGGCCTCGACTGCTCCCGCGCCGCTTCGTTTGGGCCGGTCGCCACCGTCGGGTTCTGATGCTCTATATGCATGGCCTTGCTGATGTCTGCGCTCGGCGGCGCACGGAAGTTCCCGCTGCCGGTAGCCTTGGTGTTTTTTTTTTCCTTTGTACATTTCGAAGGTGTGCATTTTGGCTGTGGTGATTGTACCATATTCCCCGTCTTTGTTCAGACCTTTTTTTTTTTGCAAAAAGTCTTTGTTCAGAACTAGTGACCTACTACATGTAAACCTCTTCTCCTTTGATAGTTTGGTTGATGGACATTATCTCCGGTTGTTCTGTTGGTATTTTTGTTTCTTAGATCAAAGAAGTGCCAAATAATCTCTATTTTTTTTCAGGTAATACGTGTCTAATATAGAAAAAATAAGGATTTTTTTCAAGAACATGCAAGAGTGCATGTCATGTCATTAAGATAAAATAAATATCACATTACAAGAGGTTGATGTTTAAATGACAAGGCAGGTAAACACCGACCACCTAAGAACTGAAAAGATAGAATAACGGATAACCCCAACTTTTGCATAAGAATTCTCGGTCAGGAAAAAAATACAATCCAACAAAAAAATCTAAGCAAGGCCGGTACCAACGCCTGTACCTCTCCTCCGACACCATACTAGAAGTCATCCAAGGAAATCATACAGATCACCTCTTCACTCGAGTTCCTCCACAGCTTTACGGACCTCCAAAATAGCTTGCCCAAGGCAAATCCATTACCGTTGATAGAATCAGACCGGGACATCACCCCGGTCACAGGACATGCCATAGAACTCCAAATCTAACACCCTGCGCAACAAGTCGGAGGAGGAAACCAGACCTAACAAACCAAAAAACAACCAAGAAGTGTCGAGGATGGGCTGTGCTAACTTATAAGTACATTTATACGAAAAAGTATAGATTTCACCCTGAAATCTCACATATTGGCTACATTTCACCCTGAACTTTGAAACCGGCTAATTTCAACCCCGAAATCTACCAAACCGGTCAAATAACCCCTATAGTGGGTTTGGTCGAATTTGTGTTGTTTTGTGTGATGACGTGACGATGACATGGCGATGATTTGGTGTCGGCCATCAAAAGCGGCCTCGTAACTCCGGCGGCGGTGGCGCTCCTGATCGTCGTAGAACTTGGACCAGTGCATCACCCCTCCGTACTTGCTGGAGCCTTCAGAGCCGAGAGCACCTACGACTCCAGGCTCGCCGCTGGTATGAACCCGCTCCCCGAACCCGTCGTCAGCTCTTCACTCTTCAGCCGGAATCGCCGGGTCTTCTCCAATACCAACTGACACCCCAGATCCAGACCGGTGGATGCCATCGGCATGGTGAAATCTCCCTCTAGCGGTATCTGTGTTGCTAATCCCAGTTCGTTTTGGTTGCTCTCCTGTGTTTTCTTTTGCATCGCGCGAGCGAAATTAGCACATGACAATAAGCAAGACAGGGACTCTGCAGTGCTCCCTGTTCAAATCGGGGGCGCGAATGATGCATTCATCTAGGGGAATCTCTGATGCCAATACCTAAACTCGGCGCCGCCGGCAGCCCGATGAAGATGTACTTGGTGTGGACCTCGGTGCCTTGCCCACAGAGTGTCGAATCCTCCCGGCGTCGGTGGCCGCAACAGAGCATCGATTCCTCTCAGCACGGAGGCGACCCATGAGGTGCAAGGCGGCGCGACGGCTCAACACGGCCTGGCCTCATCCTCCGGCCGGCGGTGCCCTCCGCGTCAACCGCCGACGACCTCCAGTGGCGTCCGATGCGCCCTCATCACCAGGAAAATTTCGTTCGCCGCGAGAGCGGCCTCCTGCGACACGGCGGCGACGGAAGCCCACGGCCAGCTGACGGTGGCGGTGCCCTGCCGGCCCTCGGTACCCATGCGCCACATGTATCGAAAATCAAATACTCTTTTTTTTTGAAATTTTAAAAAAATCAAATACTCAGACTGGGGAACAAATGAACGCAGGAGGCATCCTTATGTACATCCATTACTGCGAATGTTCCGGGAACGGGCACTGCGGAGCCGCCGACAGGTACACCTCCTTGTTCTTGCTCCCTTTGCCGATGTAGGACTTCAGGTGCGCAGCGAGGGCGCCGTACTAGTCCGGTTTCCCTCCCTCGATGTCGAAGTCAACGTCATCCAGCACGTGGCCCGTGGTCATGGCCATGCCGCCGAGGCCCTGCTGGCCATACGTGCGCGCGCCGTCTCCTCGCCGTGCTCCCCGCGCCCGCTGTGCGTCGGCACACTCGCGACGGACGAGCCGCGCGCCCTCGCACCACGGTGGCCACCATCGCCGAGCACCTCAAGCTCGCGCCCCGATGGCGGAGCCGCCCGCCGCGCCAACCGCCCGGGCCGCCTGCTGCGGACTCGAACCCGCCGTTTTCCCACGTCGTCGCCCGCCCGCACTCGAGCCAGGAGATGGCCGGCCGCCGCCGCGACCTGAGCTCCTGCTCGGTCAACGCATCCTGACAGGTGGGGTCCGCGAGAAAATAGCACAGTGTGCAAAGTCAGCCCGCCACGTCAACTAGCAAAACCGCCCCAAATCGACTCAAAACCGCCCAAATTCGACCAAAACCACTAACAGGAGGTTATTTGACCGGTTTGGTAGATTTCAGGATTGAAATTAGCCGGTTTCAAAGTTCGGGGTAAAATGTAGCCAATCTGTGAGATTTGTGAAATCTATACTTTTTCCTACCAGTAAAAAGACTTGTATATTTATAAATGGGCTGGCCCAGGCTTGGTCTAGGTGAGACCCAGCGCCGATCTGGCCTAATAGCCCAGCAAAGCCCAGAACGGGACCAACGACCACTTTCACTCACCCAGTCGACGGTCGAAGCCCGGCGTTCCCCACCGGCCCCGGCAGTCCGGCCACACGGAGATTACCCTTCCGTCTTCCTCTCCCTCCGGCAGCGGCAAGGCCAGCAGCGTGGGCACTGCCGCCCCGCCCTTCATCTACGGCTTTAAATCCGCCAGCACTGGATCCACCGCCGCCGGTTTTCCGCCCGCGACGCTGTCTGTCGCCGCGGCCACCTGCCGGCTCTTGGATTGGACCTGTCCCGCCGCACCCACCATTTCGACTTCTTCGTGGTTGCGCTCCTACAACATCATCCCCGAGGTGAGTAGATCGTGGACTCTTCTGCCGCTGTTTGAAGTACTCTTGGCGAGAACGAACTCGTTAAGTTGCTGCCTGACGAACTGAGGTGCTGTTCTTGGATTAATCACCATACTGCTTAAGATCTTGTTGTGTTATCAGCGATGTGTGTATGCCTTTTTTATCCCCGTTATCCCAAACTTAGTTTCGTACCATAGCTGTCAAAACACTAGATCCCGGGGGCTATTTCCTGATGCAGCTTTCGCGTAAAATGTCAGATTAGACGTTGAGATACTGAGATGCTTAGAGCTGGCTACTGATTAGATGTGAAATGTAAGGTGCCTTTGAGGGTACCAATTTCGTGCGTGAAGTGTTCGAAGCCAAAGCAGCATTGCTATCAATATGGAACATACATGGGTCGTTGGACAATGATCCAAACGGCCCCAGGTCAGCGAAGGAAGAACCTCTCTATTAGAGAAAAGTAGGTAAGTGAACGAACCGAAATGGGTTTACCTAGTATCAAAATTCTTCCCTTCGACTCTAGCATAACTGTTCCCACCATATATGTAGTTTTCCTATGTTATAGGAGCATTATTTCTTACTGCAAAACAGTGAGAGATCTGGTGGTGCCACGGGATAGTACTTAACACCCAAACTTGTACACAACTAGTCAACTACACAATTTGACAAAGTACATGGCACATGTTCGTACATAGCATATTCCAGAGCATCACAAATATTACGAAAAATTAAATAAATTACTTCTTGTTATTTGAGAATTTAGAATTGTTTATGAATTATTAGACCCTTTTCTACTTTCTAGATTTTTTTTTGATTGAGCAAGTAATATTAATCAACATAAAAATAGTAGAAAGGCGTAACCACGTAATTTGGAATCCAATTTATCTTTGCTGCTTTACATTCCTTTCATGTTTCTGCAAGACAAACATAACCAATATGCATTGCCGGTTATTTGAGATGCTACCCTCATATCCTTCCTCGTATCTGGTGGATCCACCCTCTATGACTATGAATTTGTCTCAAGATAAAAATGTCAGCATTGGGTTCGAGATCTAACTGGCTTTTGGAACATTTTCTCCAATTTGGTCCCAATCTGATCCAGCAGTAAATGTAAATTCTGTTTTCAACCATAGCTGGGACTGTGCAAGGGCAAGAAAGATGGTAGGAATGACTTCTGTGGTAGTGTGCCACGGTGACTGTGATGATGTACTTGCCACTAGCAACCACCGCAACTTGGATAGTTTTGATTAGCTTTCTTAGTCCTTAACGATTGGAGTTCCTTAAATAATTCTAGACACTTGAATCAGCCTAACAATGCCTTTAATGGTTTCGTGCCGTGCATCCACAACTCCATGGTAATAGAGACTCCCCAAGTCTGTAACATAAAGCAAATCTCATCCGCCCTTCATCCACGGCTTTAAATCCCGCCAGCGCTGGATCCACCGCCGCCGGTTTTCCGCCTGGGACGCGCCGTCTGTCACCGCGGCCACCTGCCGGCTCTTGGATAGGACCTGCCCCACCGCACTCACCATTTCGACCTCTTGGTGGTCGTGCTCCTACAAAATCGTCTGTGAGGTGAGTAGATCGTGGACTCTTCTGCTTCTGTTTGAAGTACTTTTGGCGAGAACGAACTCATTAAGTTACTGCCTGACGAACTGAAGTATTGCTCTTGGATTAACCACCGTGCTGCTTAAGATCTTGTTGTGTTATCAGCGATGTGTGTATGCCTTTTTTATCCCCATTATCCCAAACTTAGATTCGCGGGAGCTATTTCCTGATGCAGCTTTTGTGTAAAATGTCAGATTAGATGTTGAGACACTGAGATGCTTAGAGCTGGCTACTGGTTAGATGTGAATTGCATTTGAGGGTACGAATTTCATGCATGAAGTGTTAAAGCCCAAAGCAGCATTGTTGTCAATATGAAACATAAATGGGTCGTTGGAGGTTGGACAATGAGCCAAAGGGCCCCAGGTCAGCTAAGGAACCTCTGTCTTAGAGAAAAGTATGTAAGCGGTTGAACCGAAATGTGTTTATAGCCAGTATCATAATTCTCCCCTTCGACTCTAGCATAACTGTTCCCACCATATATGTAGTTTTGCTATGTTATAGGAGCACAATTTCTTACTGCAAAACCGTGAGAGTTCTGGTGTGCCATGGGGTAGCACTTAACACCCAAACTTGTACACAACTACACAATTTGACAAAGCACATGGCACACGTTCGTACATAAGCATATTCCAGAGCATCCCTAATATTAACAATAAATAAATAAAATTATTTCTTTTTATTTGAGAATTTTAGAATTGTCTATGAATTATTAGACCCTTTCTATTTTCTAGAATAAAAATAACCTAATTGAGTGATAATTTTGATCACCATAAAATAATAGAAAGACTTAACCACGTAATTTGAATTCCGGTTTATCTTCAGTGCTTTAAAATCCTTTCATGTTTCTCCAAGGCAAACATAACCAATATACATTGCCAGTTACCTGAGTATGTTACCCTCATATCCTTCCTCGTATCTGGTGGGCCACCCTCTATGAAAATGAATTTGTCTCAAGATGAAGTACCAGGATTGGGTTCGAGATCTGATTGGGTTTTGAAACTTTTTTCTCCAATCTCATACGAATATGATCCGCCAGGAAATATCGACTCTGTTTTCAACCATAGCTGTGACCGTGCCAGGGCTAGCAAGATGGTAGGAATGACTTCTGCGGTACTGTGCCACCATGACTTTGATGATGCACTAGCAAGCACCACAACTTTGATAGTTTTGATTAGCTTTGCTTAGTCCTTAACTATTGGAGTTCCTTAATTAATTCTAGACACTTAAATCAGTCTAACAATGTCTTGAATGGTTTTTTGTCACGAAAAAAATGCCTTGAATGGTTTCATGTCATGTGTCCACAACTCCATGGGAATATGAGATTTCCCATGTCTCTAACAACCACAAAGCAAATCTCACCCAAACTCACACCTAAATATAGTGATTAGCACCGAAGCCCAAAGGTTAAGGCAACATTGTAGAAAGGAAACTACAGTCCTATCAACATGCTACTCTGCGTCTAAGATAACCCAAGAAATGTCAGTTCCAGCCCTTGTCTTCTTCCTTCCCTTTCCTCCTCCCTCGTTGTGGAGCAGAGGTGGCGGTGAGACCACAAATGATGCATCATACCTACTTCATAGTGGCTTCCCCTTTTGGCAAAAATCATCACTGAACACTTCCGTTGAATGCCTCTAGGCCTCCTTCAACCAAAAAACGTCACCTTGAGGAATTCTTCTCTAATAGTCATTGTTTTGCTGGTAAGGAAGCTCTAGCTTGCTTTATTGATGTAAGAACTTTGGTATCCTCTTTTGTTTGATTGTTCAATCTAATCCAAAACTTTCTTCTGGGATGAATACTTAAATGCATCCATTTCGGCGCAAGATTGGGAGAGGGACCAACTGAATCTCAAACACCCCATGTTTCATCAGCTGCAATGCTGCATTACCATTCTGCGACTATGTAGACTGATGTGCTACATACAACTTTAGATTTGAACATGAAACAGTGAAGTACCTGCAACATGATACCATTGGATTTATTTTGTTGTAGCATCATATCAGGAATCTGGGAATTATACAGTTATCAGACTGGAACTTATGGATGGATTATACTTTTAGGGTCTGTTTGGGCACACATTTCTTTGGATGGTTCATATACACAATGAGTGCTACACTTGAGTAACATTAGTTCTCAGATTTTTAGTTTGCTTAACTCTCATGGATTACCATTCTAGTGTCTGCTTCTCCCAAACTGTACATTTGACCTTATCTGAAGGATGCAAATAACAAGTTGGAACAGCTAGTTATGTTGTTAGCGATGACAATGTGCTGCCTCGTGTAGTGCAACCAAACTGCACCTCAACTAAACTGACAACACTTTATTTCTTGTTTATGATAACATAGTTCCGAATGCAAACATATCATTTTCTGAGGAATACAAGAGAAAGTCTATGTCCGCTTAAATTTGAGAGTTGAGACAGTAACACTATTTTATGTGCTTCGTTGAATTTATTTCTAGTTCTCTCTAATTTCATTTCAGAGTGTGCACTCTATGCTAGCGTAAATCCTCTGAAATCTTGTAATTCTATTGCAGTTGAGCAGTTCAAGCAAATCAGATGGCTACATCAGAACCAGTACAGGACAGCTTGATGCTGGAACCCAGTAAGCCTCGGGTCCTCCTCGCAGCTTCAGGAAGTGTAGCTGCTATAAAATTCGAGAGCCTTTGCCGTATCTTCTCTGAGTGGGCGGAGGTCCGGGCCGTGGCCACCAAGTCATCGTTGCACTTTGTTGATAGATCATCGCTGCCTAGCGACGTCATTCTGTACACGGATGATGACGAATGGTCTACCTGGAAGAAGATAGGGGACGAGGTTCTACACATAGAGCTGCGGAAGTGGGCAGATATCATGGTGATTGCTCCTTATCAGCAAATACTCTGGCCAAGGTCTGTCTTCTCTTCCGCATAAACCATTCTCTGAATCCGTCGAGAGAACAACAGCATATTGCTTTCAGTGCAAGCACAAACTGACATTTGATTAGTTTCTCAGATTGCTGGTGGGTTGTGTGACAACCTCCTGACATGCATAGTGCGAGCATGGGACTACAAGAAACCGCTCTTTGTCGCGCCAGCCATGAACACCTTCATGTGGAGCAACCCGTTCACGGGGCGCCACATCGAGATCATCAACCAGCTCGGGATATCTCTGGTCCCGCCCATCACGAAGAGGCTGGCCTGTGGGGATTACGGGAACGGCGCGATGGCCGAACCCTCGCAGATCCATACGGCCGTGAGGCTCGCGTGCAAGGCACAGACGTTTGGTACAGGCAGTAGTCCACCTGTGGGTCCTTCCAGCGGCAACCCTGTCTAGCTGATGTATGATGATGATCAATATGTCCAAGTGTGTTAAGCTTAGTACTCCCCCACCTCTGGGTGTAAGAAGTGAAGAGTATCGTCAGGTTTTTACTAGGGGTTGTCTGTATTGATGAACATGTTGTTAGGTCATAGAGATCGAGGGAATGTTGTTGTTGTTCTTAATTTTATTTCCCGATGTTAGTACTGTTGAATCTACTTGCACTGTACTGTACTAGCTCTGAATTTTACTGTGCTGATTTGCAAATAACTCACAGCTCTGGGTCTCAGCAGCAGGCAGCAAAATTCTCCTTCTCCATCTTGTGGCAGACGCTTGCAAATTTGCACTTTCAGGGACAAACAATGAGAATGACGTGGCGCTGGGAATCTGGACGAGAATGACGTGGCTAAGCAACAAGATAAGATGATGCCAAGTCCAGATAAGCATGGGAGTGTTTGGTTTTGTGACCCACAAGGTTGTGGTGAGGGATGAATGGTTGCTGGGTGCTCTGTTGAGTCGTCTGGATAAATAAATAAATGGATAATCGTGCCAACGTCAGAAATTCATGTCTTACCGGTAACAAAACTCTGAAGAAAACAGCCTGATAAGATCTACTCACCTTCTCGCCTTTACACGGCGAAAGCGCATTGCGTGGGCACCTTCATTGCCTCAGAGTGGCTAAGCTGACAGGTTAGTGCAGCAAACAACCCTGGCTGAAAAGTGAGAACGTGTATGCGGATATTCTTCTTCTTCTTTTGTTTGTATATATAGTAAAATAAAACAAGGCGTCATGTCACCGTTTCTCTGTCTCCCGATTAATTCTAAAACACGTCGCCATTTCCTCTTTCACGTGCTGCTAAAATGACATGATCGATTTCGTGTGCTCCGTTTGACTATATCGTCAAGAACAGTAAGTATTTTCTGAGGGGGACTAATAAATTTTACGTATATGCCTCTCTTTTTTTGAAATTAATTTTACGTAGTATATGCCGCCGCAGAGTAACGATGAGACGGATAGAATCGGAGCGGCGAGAAACAGGATAAGAGTCAGTGTGGAAGTTGACAACAAGCTGCAGAGCATAAACCCGCGACGGCGACGCAGACTTGCACGCAGTGGCGGACGCAGAAAAAAATTGGAGGGTGGGCACACTCTAATTTTTTTTTTGGCAAATGACAATATGCGCCAATGCAACCCCACTATCAATCTCACAATTGGATTGGATTAGAGGTGCAGAATCAATACTCGCCGACGCAAGCCCACTATTTTCAGTGTGTACATCATCCATCACCATCTTCTTTACTTCATGTTTCCGAAAAAAGATGCAATATTGATATTCCTCTTCACGATGAATTCTACAATAAGACGAAAATTGAATAAGATGCATAGCGGTGTGGCGTCGTCGTCGTCTTGCTCTAACGAACGTCAGCCACCGCGGCCATCTCAGAGCTAGGAGCTAGGAGCTAGAGCGCCGCCGCCGCGCGCCGCGCCGCTGCAGGACCCGGCGGCCATCTCGGCCGCCTCGCCCCTCGCCTCCGCCGCCTCGCCCCTTGTCGCGGCCGCGCCCAGCCATGGATTCGCCTCCAGAGTCCTCGCAATCTCGCCGGTGGGCGGACTACTCCGACGACGAAGAGGACTTTTCGCCGCGCTCCTACTACGAAGTGCTCCGCAGCGGCACCCCGCCGGCGGCTCGCTCCCCTGCGCCTTCTCCGGTAGCGGTCACCTCCAAGCCTGCCTCTCCGCCACGGGTGGCGCCTCTGCGTCGCGCTCGTTCGCCGCCGGCCCCTGCTCCGCAGCAGGGCGCCCCCCGGCCCTGGCTCCACGGTGGAGGAGGTGGCTGGCCGAAGCGCCGGCGTGGACCGCAGCTCCCGGCCCTGGTCATCCGGGACGACCTGCCACCGGACCTCGCCGGCAACTGCTTCAACTGCGCGCAGCCGGGGCACATCTCGAGGGAGTGCCCCAATGACACCAAGTGTCTCAAGTGCAAGGAAGACGGCCACCACGCCAGGGAATGCCCGCAGGCGACGCGGCGTCTCTGGCCGGCGGCGCAGCTGGGCGGGAACGTGCGAGCTGGCCAGCAGGCCGTGGATAGGGAGCGTTGGAGGGCCCTGTGGAGGCGCGCGCAGGTGCCATGCCGGCGGCGCAGCGGGGCATGGATGCGAGAGCTGGGCCTCGGGCCGTGGAGGGGAGCGTTGGAGGGCTCCCGTCGAGGGGCGCGTTGGAGCCGCGGTGTATCCGCCGCCGCAGCAGAGGTTCGTGGAGCAGCGCCGCGCTTCGGTGCACGAACGCATCGGCGTGCGAACTCCCCCCTCGTCGCCGGAGCACGTGGAGCAGCGCCGCACTCCGGTGCACGCGCGCATAGGCGCCAGGGTCCCGCCTTCGACGCCCCTGGGTCAGAGTCCGCGGCCTCTCGCGCCGCTCCGCCCGAGCGTGGCATGGCCGCAGGCAACCGGGACGGACGTGGTGACCGTGGAGGCCAGCGCGGCGCTGGTTCTGGCCACGGCCGTGGTGTGGACTCAGGCGGCCGGTGGGCGCCGTCGGAGGAGGATTTTCCGCCTCTCCGGCCGGGGAGAGGTAGCGAACGCCGCTCCCGCTCGCCGCAGCGGTCGCCGGACGTGGAGAGATCGCGCGGAAGCAGCCCATGGAGGCAAAGCCGCAGCGTGAGGTGGTCATTCTACCTCGCTCAGCGGAACTCGATCGGGACGAGGCTGCTCTCCGTTGGGCGATGGTCGCCTTCGTCTCCGGCAATCGGCGGAGCATCTCGCCGGAGGAAGCAGGGCGTGCAGTCGCGGAACAGGTTCCCATGGTGGCAGAGAACTTCTCTGTGCACCTCCACTGGTCGGCCGATTTTCTGTTCTGGTTCTCGAGCAGGAGGATGAGAGACGAGGCGGCCACCGCCGGCGTCGTGGACAACAGTGGTTTCACGCTCCGCTTCTCGCCGTGGAATCGCCAGCTCCAGGCGGCGCACTGCACCATGCGCCAGAGGGTGCAGCTGGAGATCACCGGCATCCCGGCGCACGCATGGAGTCGCACAACAGTGGGAGCCTTGCTGGGCTCGACGGCATGGATTGAAGGGCTCGGCGCGGCGTCGGAAAGCGGCGTGAACCTTCGAACCTTCAGCGCCACGGCGTGGGTCGACGATGTCGAGCGCGTTCCCGCGGAGAAGGAGCTCTGGATAGAGGAACCCGGCGACGCGCTTGACGAGGATGACGCGCTAGTCCTGCCGGGGAGGAGCCGATGCCGCTGGAGAAGAGCATGCTGCGCTACGTCATCTACCTGCGTATCATCTCAAGGGCGGAGAGAGGGCTCCGTCGGGGCCAAGCTCGCCGGGGTCGGGCGGTGGCGCAGGTGGTTCTGGCGATGGCCATGGCGAGGATCGCGAAAGGGGCCGAGGTTTGCGTGACGGGCGTGACCAAGGCAGAGATGGCCGGCCTGCCCCCCACGCGGATCGCAGCCACAGCAGGGGCGCAGCGGCGGGCGGCGATTGCCGGCAGGCTAGCAGGAGGTTCCGAGCCGCTGCTGGGGTGAGGTAGTCGAAGCAGGTGGTGACGTGGAGGTGGTTGACCGGTCGCCCGACCCTCTTCTGGCTGGTGGTGGGTCCCGGGCACACGCAGAGGATGCGATGCGGAGCTGGGATCCAATGCGGCTCGAAGCTGCGCTGGCCACTCCGGCCCTGGCACGTGGACCTGCTGCTCCTGCTTTGGACCTGGCCGTTGGGGAACTGCCACGTGAAGAAAAAGTAGTGGAGGAGGCTGCAAAGATACTGCTAGGCTCTGCAAGGACCCTGGACCAACCTGATCCTGCGCTTGGTTGTAGCGTAAAAAGCAGTCAAGGGATCAGACAGCCGTCAGTGCTGAGGCGTGGAGGCCAAGCCGTGGACGATTTTCAAATTTCGAAACTCCAGTCTCACCTTGGCGCGCTCGGTGGCGGGTGGGTGGATTTTGATGCTAGGTCGCCACGTGGAGGAGACGAGCTGCTGCTCGCTTCAGCGGGGCTGTTGTCCCCTGTCAGTTTTGGGTCCCTCTCGCCTGTCACGCCCGAGTCAAAGTTTGGGCGCGAGAGCTCACCTACTCAGTGCTTGACTGCTTCTCTGTCTCGCTCACCGAGGACAACACGCAGGATGGGCCGGGCCAGCAAGTTGCGGCGGCCGTGGATGGGCCGGCTGAGGTCGTAGCCCAGGACTTGGACCAGTTCAGAAAGAGTTGCACCAAGCCGGTGGTGGCAATTCTGAACAGGCCGGCAAGGCGTAGCAGGACTAAGAGGATCTACAGTGGACCAGTGAGACGCAGTGCCAGGCACCGTGGAAATTTTGCTGCGGGGACGCCAGTGAAGCGCCAACAGCGTGAGCTGATCACGCGTCTGCAGATCGCGAGAGAAGGCGAGACCATCGGGGACGAGGCGCTGAACGCGTACCTGGATCTCTTTCGTCAGCCGTTGCCGCAGAAACACATTGATGTGATCTTAGGTCTGTTTGGGTGGCTCCCTGACGTGTTGCCGACGTCCGAGGATTTACCGGTGGAGTGCCTTATTTAGGCGTGTGTATCTGTAGTCTTGTATTTGATCCTTGTTCTCTCTGAGTTTCGTGCCTTTAGTTATGTTGGAGCTCGATCTTGTGTTTGCCATCTGGAATGCGCGTGGATTGAACTCGGGGGCGCGTAGAGCGGTGATCTTTCAGGCGATGTCGGCCACTGGGGCCAAGATAGTCTGCCTCCAGGAGACCAAGATGGAGATCATCACGGATCAGATCGTCCGAGAATGTCTCGGTGTGGCCTTTGACGGGTTCCTCTACCTGCCGGCCGTGGGGACTCGTGGTGGCATACTTCTCGCCTGGCAGTCCGCTTTTGTCTCAGTCACCAACCCTCACCTGACGACTAATGCGCTCACCGCTAGCATCTCAATTGGGGGTGAGCAGGCATGGTGGTTCACGGGGGTTTACGGCCCTCAGGGCGTGGACGCTAAGAGGGCCTTCCTTCTCGAGCTCCAGGATATTAGGGACCTGCATGCAGGGCCGTGGATGGTGGCAGGTGATTTCAACCTCATTGTTGATCCGGAGGACAAAAACCAGGGTGTCCTCCACCACGCCATGATGGGGCGCTTCCGGCACAGGCTATCTAGGTTGGAGCTCAAGGAGGTTTACCTCAATGGTCGCAGGTTCACGTGGTCTAACGAGCGCCAGCAACCAACCATGGAGAAGCTGGATAGGGTCTTCACGACCGTGGATTGGGAGGAGCTTTTTCCAGACGCTTTTCTCTCGGCGAACTCGTCAGGGCCGTCTGACCACTGTCCCTTGGTACTCAGCTTAGCCCCAGACTTGCATGTGGGGCGTAGATTCCAGTTCCAGTCCTTCTGGACGAAGGCTGAGGGCTTCCTCGAGGTTGTAGAGGAAGCTTGGTCGTCAGTGGAGTCGGAGGTCAACCCGTTCAAAAGGTTGGACCTCAAGCTTCGGGCCACAGCCAAGAGTCTAGCTCGGTGGAGTAATAAGTTCATTGGCAACATCAAGCTTCAAATTCTGATGGCCAATGAACTGATCTTTCGCCTCGATGTGGCCATGGAATCCCGGACTCTCTCAGTGGAGGAGAGAGGACTTCGTAAGATCCTCAAAGGGAAGTTGCTTGGTCTGGCATCCCTCGAGCGCACAATGGCGAGGCAACGTGCGAGAGTGCTGTGGTTGCGAGAGGGTGACGCTTGCACTAGGTTTTTCCACACGCACGCCAGCCACGGCGGCGGCAGAACTTCATTGGCCACCTTATGGTCGATGGGACGAGGAAGACCGAGCATGTAGACAAGGCTGAGGCCGTGGACTCCTTCTTTGACGACCTGCTTGGCACTGAGATCGATCGCCCCTTCTCCTTCGACTTGGACTTCCTACAGATGCCCACCGTGGATCTGTCCCACTTGGAGATGGCCTTCTCAGAGGAGGAGGTGTGGAATGCTATTAGAGGCATGCCGTTGGACAAGTGTCCGGGTCCCGACGGTTTCTCCAACAGATTTTATGTGGCATGTTGGGGAATCATCAAGAAGGACGTCATGGAGGCTTTTGACTCACTCTCTCGTCGGGACGCCCGTGGATTCAGCTCTGTCAACCAAGCTCTCATCACCCTCCTGCCTAAGAAGGTGGGGGCTGAAGAGGTGCGGGACTTCCGCCCTATTAGCTTGATTCACGGATTCGCCAAGCTCGTGGCCAAGGTGGTGGCCTGCAGGGTGGCCCCCTCTCTACCCCAGTTGGTGGGTGCGCATCAGAGTGCGTTTGTTCGAGGAAGATGCTTGCATGATAACTTCATGATGGTCCAATGCACAGCGCGGAAGCTTCATAGATTGGAAACCC
Source organism: Poa pratensis (assembly GCA_947311845.1). NCBI lineage: Eukaryota > Viridiplantae > Streptophyta > Magnoliopsida > Poales > Poaceae > Poa > Poa pratensis. The sequence continues at coordinate 37,520,880 of CAMZMU010000082.1, read as the reverse complement.
CGGCAGTTCTCTTGAAGCTCGACATCACCAAGGCTTTTGACACAGTAAGTTGGGCCTTCCTGGTAGAGGTGTTGCGAAAGATGGGGTTTGGTGAGCTTCTGATTGCAACCATATGCGCCCTTTTGTCATCCGCCTCCACAAGGGTGCTCCTTAATGGACATCCTGGCGGGAAGATCTTCAACAGGCGTGGACTGAGGCAAGGGGATCCGCTCTCGCCGCAACTCTTCATCCTTATCATGGAGGTTTTGCACCTGTTGATTGAGAGGGCTACGGCCTGTGGATTGTTGGCGCCTCTCGCAGAGACGGGGCTTAGGCACCGCACATCGATCTATGCCGACGACGTGGTGACGTTTCTCCGGCCGCTACCGGGAGACCTCAGAGTTTTCGCACAGCTACTTGAGGATTTTGGTATGGTCTCAGGACTGAGGGCAAATCTGGAGAAATGTTCGGCGCACCTGATACGCTGTGGAGAGCATGAGGCTCAGCTGGTGGCCCAGGAGCTACAATGTCCACTGCTGCCGTTTCCTCTGCGGTACTTGGGTCTTCCTCTCTCCCTTAGGAAGTTGACGGCGGCTCAGCTCCAGTATATTGTGGATAGCGTGGCCAGCCACCTCCCCAGGTGGCGGGCAGGGCTTCTGAACCGCGGGGGGCGGCTCGAGCTTGTGAGGACCACTCTCTCGACGCTATCGATCTTCGCTATGATGTCGCTGGACTTGTCGGTTGAAACCCTCGTGGCGATTGAGAAGATCATTCGTGGATTCTTGTGGGCGGGGCGCAAAGACGCGCGTGGAGGACACTGTTTGGTTGCGTGGAAGAGAGCTTGCATGCCCAAGCGCTTGGGGGGCCTCGGTATTCCTAACCTGAGGCTCATGAACCTGGCGCTGAGAGCAAGGTGGCTCTGGCTTAGCAGGACAGATAGGTCGAAACCCTGGATCGAGTTCAACATCCAGGTTCCTCGTTTGGTACGGGAGCTGTTCGAGACGGCCACTGTTTCTGTGGTAGGCGATGGGGCATCCACCTTCTTCTGGACGGATAGGTGGTTACCTGGAGGGCTTGGTCGGGTAAAGGATTTGGCTCCATGCCTCTTCCTTAAAGTGCCCAAGAGTGCCCGGTGCTCCCGACGAGTAAGGGAAGGACTCGCTGGCGGTTGGCTCGAGGATGTCCCCCCTAACCTGGACGCGCGTGAGATACGCGAGCTGCTGTCCCTGGCTGACAGCGTGGAGGGCTTCGCCCTGTCCATAGGGACCGCAGACGAGTTTAGGTGGAGTCTGGAGGCCAACCACAAATACTCAGCTCGGTCGGCCTACAGGGCTTTGTTTGAAGGCCAGATTGGGATGGCTGGGGCCCAGCAAATCTGGTGCTCGCGAGCCCTCAACAAGTGCAAGTTCTTCCTTTGGCTAGCACTGAGGAAAAGATGCTGGACAGCCGGCCGCCTAGGGCGTCGGGGGCTTCCTAGACCGGCTGCTTGCCCCTTCTGTGACCAGGTGGAAGAAGATATTGACCACCTGCTGCTTGGTTGTGTCCTAGCCAGAGACGTGTGGTCCTCCTTCCTGTCTAGATGGGGGAGAGCAGACTGGATCCCTGACCACGATGCCCGTTTAGAGGAGTGGTTGCCTCTGAGGACGCTTGGTGGCAATGAGGCGAAGGATATGTGAACCGCGATCACTTTGATCTGCTGGAGCCTGTGGAGACACAGGAACAATGTAGTCTTTGAGGGGCATAGACCATCGGTGGAGTCTGCCACCAGGATGGTGCAGGCCGAGGCCGACTTGTGGCGATCGGCTAGGTTGCTTAGGGGTAGCCTAGGGCCCGTAGATAGGTGGAGGGTTAGCGAGTGATCCCTTCCCTTTTTTGGTGGATGGCATTTCAGGCGTGTGTGCCTAAACGCGTTGTAATCGGCCTCTTGGCCTCTTCTTCTTGAAACCGATGCGTCCGCTCGGGCGTATCCTTAAAAAAAATTGAATAAACAACAGATACAATCAATTTGTAATTGGTTGCTAGTTCGAGACAAGAAATTTACATAATATTGCAAATTGTGGCTCATTTAGTTCATACCGGTTGGGGAAAATAGTAATACATAGCAAAAATGTAAAATCTACCACAAATAGGACTTGTACGGTTGTATCTTCCGAGATGGCCAACGGGCGACGGCCAGTAATGGCGACAGCGCCGGTGGGAGGTGGGCGGTGGCTGGACCTAGCCGAGCGGGCGGCAATGGCGGCGGCGACGGCGGGGGAGCCCATAGCACGAGAGCCAGGGCGGTGGCCGGCGGGGGATCCCAGAGAGGCAGAGAGGGGCGTTGATCGGTGGGGGGGGGGGGGGGTAGCCAACGGTGGGGGGCTTGGGGGCAGCGGCCGGTGGCGGGGGAGGCAGGAGCAGGGTCGCAAGGATGCTAGGTCGTCGCGAAACAGAGAGCAGGAGCGAGCGTACCTGGTGTTCGTCTCGCTCGCTCGTACCTGGTGGCCTGGTCCGATCTAGATCGATGGAAAAAAAGGAATTGGAGTAGAAGAGCCCAACATAAGGCCCAAAGTTTACATCTTATATGGGGGATCGAATTTTTTCCCAAAATTCTAGGTGGGCCACGGCCCACCTTGCCCACCCTCTGCGTCCGCCAGTGCTTGCACGGCGCAGCGTAGTCGTCGGCGGCGGCCGGTAAACAGAACAGCGCCCGCTTTTCGATCGACCATTTATTCTGGATCGTCAGCTGTTCTTCTTAATGGGGTGCCAGGAGCTACTTTCTTCCGTAGGAGAGGAGTGAGGCAGGGTGATCCTCTGTCTCCTCTCCTCTTTGTCCTCGCTGCCGATCTCCTTCAGTCTTTAATCAATGACTAGGCAAGATGGCGTGACGACACGTCGCGCCCGTGTGTACATAAGCGTATTTTGTGTTTTTAATAGTGTTAATTAGTTAGTTTTTTTTGTTCAAAAAGTAAAATGTATGTGCTGAAGCGAAAGATTGTATGTATTAAGTGAAGTGTTTGTAGTTAGACGTGTGAGTTCAATTTGTATTGACAGGTACCGTAAGTTTATTAAATCATTGTATAATTTTGTAATCATTAACTGTAATATTTTAAAGATAAACTGGGATGATACAATGGATAGTATTGTTGGAAAATTTAGCGTGTTGACATGCGGTGCCGGTTGTGTTCGGAAATTTTGAATTCCGTTTGATTTTTTTTTCCTTAGTGGAAAAATAGAAGAATTATCTAGGGGATTAACCCAACAAATTTTAAACAAAATTAACATTTGTTAGTTCATGTGGGAAGTTCGAAAACTTCTTAAATTTTAATATTTCTTAGTTTTACTTTTGAGTGCAACGGTTATTTGGTGCAACTTTTGTGTTGAAAGTTCGAAAATTTATTAAATTTGAAATTTGTGGCACGCCGTGTCCGCTGCAGTGGTCTTGGTACATTATGTATCTGTCTACGAAATTTGTATCGAGTCAACGCAGCAAAACCTGTTCGGGAAAAGAAAATCAGAGAAGCATGTATGAAATATATTTGAAAATTCTGTTAATATTGTTGTATATTCTTGGGGAAATAATATTTTTGTGTTGTTGAATATTCTCTGGGAGAAAATACTTGTTGGAAAGATTTTCAATAAATACCGTGTGAAAGCTATTTTAAAACTAAAAAATTTGTTTAATGTTTTATGGATGGGGAATATTTGTTGGGGAAAAAATTCAAGGAAAATTTATTTCAAATCTATTTTGAAACTTATTAGAAATGCTGAATGTTTGTTGGTAAGAAAGAATTAGTTGAGAAAATATATTTTTCTGTAAATTATGATATATTATTTGCATTATTTTGGTTAGCCGATTAAAAGATTTAAATCTTACGAATTTTAGTTTTTTTTTGTAATTATGAACTTTTGAAACTTATTGAGAATATTGAAAAAACATTTGGTGAGAAAGAATTATTTGGGAAATTTGCATTTAAGTGCAAATTTTGATACTTTGTTTGCAATATTTCGAATTGCAGTTCAGAAGAATTGAATTTTATAAATTTTAGGATCTCCTGTAATTATATTTAAAAAAATTGGTGAGAAAGAATTATTATGAAAATTTTGGCGAGAAAGAATTACAGTTCGGGAAATCTTGGTGAGAAAGAATTACAAATTGTTTAGGTTTGGAAATTAAAATGTACAGATTTGGAAGATATTTGGAAGTTTAAAATAGCTAATTTTGAAATTTGATCATATGCCATAAATAGTCAGCATTTCTTTTGTGAGGGTATTTTTAGAAATATTTTCATTTTGAGGAAATTATTCCAAGGAGGAAATGCATTATGATTTTCTCCAAATTTTAACAAATTCAAAATATTCACACATTTTTTTACACAAATAATCAGCATTTATTTTTTTGAACCATTTTAATGGATGTTTCCATATTTTTCGTATGGGTATTTTTTGAAATACTTCTACTTTCTGGAAATGTAATAAATAAATGTAAGTCCATATAATTAGAGGAAGTCAGTTTGGATTTTCTCTAAATATTTACCTATTCAAAATATTAAAACATGTTTGTTTTTTCTATAAGTAGTTCTCTTTTTTTTTTGAGTAAAGTTTGAAATTTTCTTAAATTGTAAATTTTCTTGAACTGTAAAATGTGAACAATGTTTTTTTTTGCAACTTTTGTATAGTAAGTCTGAGAATTTGGTAAAATTTGGGATATTTTGATATGTTATTTGCATTATGTTGTGCACAATTTATTTGTTGGTGCAATTTTTGTGTGGGAAGTTTGAAAACTTGCTAAATTTAGAAAATTTTGATATATTGTTTGTATTATTTTGAACTGTGGATTGGAAGATATGAATTTTTCGAATTTTAGCATTTTTTATACTTGTTATTTCGAATTGTAGATTGAAAGATATGAATTTTTTGAATTTTATCATTTTTTATGTAATTGTTGATATATTGTTTGTATTATTTTGAATTGTAGTTTGGAAGATATGAATTTTTTGAATTTTAACATTTTTTATAATTGTTATTTTGAATTGTAAATTGAAGATATGAATTTTTTTGAATTTTAGCATTTTTTTCCTGTAATTGTGAAATTTCTGGCAGATGGGTCCCACATGTCAGGTTTTTTTTTTGAAAATCATTTACAAAAATAAAAAAACTGGCAGGTGGGGTCGCTCGTGATGTCAGCGCATGACGTTGTCACTCGCCGGCGGACGCACGGCCGAGCTCTGCCGAGCTCGCGCTCGAGCAGAGAAACGCGCTCGCGAGGCTGGATCCGCGTGGATCTGCGAGAGGGCATCGCGGGGAGGCGACTGGCAGCGGAGCTGGACCAAATGGTCGCCGTAGTTCGCCGGCGGAGACCAAATCACGGCGGCGGTAGCAGGCGCACGGCAGTTCCGAATCCGGCGTGGATCGGCCGTCCCAGCATGTGGCTGTCGGCGAAGATGTAGAGGACGCGGCGGCGGAGCGTTCTGCATGCCTCGATTTGATCGGGGAGGCGCGGAGCGGCGGTGGCGCGCGTCGGCGGCGGCGTCAAGCTCGGGACGACGCGGGAGAGAGGAGAGGAAGGAGGAGGTGTGCGCACGGTTTTCCAGATAGGCCCCTGGGGTTTCCTACAATTGCAGATCAGTCCTTCGCGCGTACTGTAGCGCGGCGTGGGAGGTGTTTTCTGTAAAATGGTGCGGTTACCGGCTGGAACCGGATCGACCGGCAAGTGACCGGTGACGTGTCGCTCTCCGGTTGGCTAAAATCGTTAGCTACAATGTAGCTACAGTTCCGCGGGAGTTAGGGGCCGACGTGGAGCAGTCCTGGCCGTCCATTTCGAAGATCGGACGAACGAAACAATCCGGGTGACGTGGACCGTGGGAGACGCTGAGGAGATGTTGCTCCTTTATATATAGTAGGTATGCTATGCACAATGGTCCTCTGATCAGACCCCTTCCCCTTCAGTGCTCTCGAGATTTTCCGGTGGTGCAATATGCCGATGACACTTTGATTATTATGCAAGCTGATGTTGCACAGATCCTTTTCCTAAAAGATCTCCTCTTCAGGTTTGGGGAGGCTTCGGGATTAAAAGTAAATTATGCTAAGTCAAATCTCATTGCGATAAATGTGCCAGAGGAAAAGGTTCCCTCTTTGACCAATGCTTTACGCTGTCAATTGGGTGTTCTGCCGTTTACCTATCTTGGACTGCCACTTAGCACAACTAAGCCCAGAAAGGAGTTCTTTTTGCCACTTATTATGACTATCCAAAGAAGATTACCAGCCTGCACTATATATTTGAACTATGGAAGAAAGCTGCGCATGGTGAACTCACTTTTATCTTCTCTCCCCACCTTTTATCTCAGCACTCTCAAAGTCTATAAATGGGTTCTTGGGGAAATTGACAAGTACAGAAGACATTGTTTATGGAGAGATAAAGATTCAGACAAGAAAAATCCGCCTTTAGCTGCATGGGACCTTGTTTGTAGACCAAAGGATCAAGGAGGTCTTGGAGTGATTAATCTCGCAGTTCAGAATGAGTGCTTATTAATGAAGCATGTGCATAAATTCTATAATCAGCAGGATCTGCCGTGGGTCAAATTGGTGTGGGAGTCATACTATCAACATGATCTACCACCGGCTAAGTCCAAAGAGACTTCCTTTTGGTGACGCGATTGTTTAAAATCTCTAATCACATATAAGAGCTTTGCTTCCTGCTCAGTTTTTAGTGGCCAGACAATTCTCTTATGGCATGACCCTTGGAATAATTTTCTCCTAAAAGAACGCTGGCCTCATCTATTCTCCTTTGCCCAGAATGCTGATATTTCAATTAGATCTGCCCTGTTGATCGATACTATTGATGAGTTGTTCCACCTGCCACTGTCTGTTGAAGCATATGCCGAGCTATTTGAATTTCAAGAGGTGCTGGGCAATTTAACCACGCAGCTGCAACCTGATGTGTGGACAGCTTTCAACAATTCTGTTAAGTTCCAAGTGTCCAAAGCCTATAGGCATTTGATGAAGCAAGATGATGTTTGCCCTGCTCTGAAATGGATCTGGAAGACATGCTGTCAACACAAACATAAGGTGTTCTTTTGGTTGCTAACTCAGAACAGACTCAATACAAGGGCAATGCTCCAGCGGAAGAATTTCTTTGTGCCCTCCTATTGCTGTGTTATGTGCAATGGCTCTGCCCTGGAAACTAGAGACCACTTGTTCTTTGAATGCCCTTTTGCAAATCTGTGCTGGAAGTATATGTGCCCGACCTGGAATCGGCCTGACCATCAACCCATTGAGGAGATTATTGGAAGCCTAAGAGTGGCAATTGCTCAGCCATTTTCCATGGACATCATCGTTTTGGTTGCCTGGGCTATCTGGACCACTCGGGATGATTTTATATTCAAGCAGCTGGAGCCCAATATGTACAGATGCCGTAAGTAATTCAAGGATGAAATGCACCTTCTGGTCCATAAGGCTACTAGGAAATCATACCATGGTTTGGAGAGCTGGGTTCTTAGTTTCATTTGATTTTTCTGCTGTTTTTGGAAGCTCGAGGCTTGCAGCCCTCGGTCGACATCTTGTCGACGTGTAATTGTGTTTTGTACTTTCTCCATTTATTAAAAAATAAAAAATAAGCAGTAGGGAAACCTACTGTACAGCTTCCAAAAAAAGTACGGGTCACGTTGCCAAATTGATTGGTGGCCCGCGGCCAAGATTCGCGATAATCCCAGCCGCATCACATCGCATCGATAGGACAGACAGGTACGGTACGCCAGGTCGCTCTCGCCTCTGATTAAAACCGGACGCCACTTGATCTATCTCCACCAACCTAGCTACTCAGCTCGCAAAACTGATACCGCAACGTCGGCCGATGAATGATCATGTGAACCCCGCTTGTCTGCTTGCTCGCGGTAGCATCCAAAAACATAACGACATGCGTGCTCCCACGACAGTAAAAGAATCTTCTGGAGTTTAATTTGTGTGGGCGGTACAAAAAGGCTTATGAGTTTGCGTATAATTCCAGGCCTGAATTTGTAAGTTTGGGAATTGGAGCAGGATGAGATCCACCAATCGTGGACGCGAGCTGAGGAAATTGCACAAACCACCACACCTATTGGTCCTATTTTCGCGCAGAACACCTACTTTTGGGGTTCGTTGCGCAAAACACCTACTATTGGGGTAATGAGTTGCAGCTAGGTCTAATCTAGTGTTTTTCTTTGTTAATTGACTGCTGACAAGTGGTCCCATTTGAAGTGCCCATGTGGCAGATAAAAACCACCCACGTCAGCCTCCTGGTAAAAAAACAGAGAATTTTGTGACAATTGTTTTTAATTGGCAAATAAAAACTGCCAATATCTCCCGAGCATGTGATCCAAACGAGGATATTTTTTTTCCAAATTCACTGTTGGTTGCATCTGTGATCATATCATAAACTTTTATGTGAAAAAAACATAAGATCGATACACAAATCTAATAAGATTCTTAAATTGGCTATTCAGAAAATAGGATCAATAGCACCAAAACATGGTAGAAATTGTTGCCATCAGGTTTTAGCATCCAAGTACTTGCCAAGTTGCAATACGGCCATTACAAACTAATATTCGACATTCATTCTTGCGGAGGCTGGTATCCTTGACCTGCAGTAAAGTAGGAATACAGTCTCGTGTCTTCATATCCTCGCATTCCTAAGAGTGAGCCACTTGCACTTGAAGATCTTCTGGTCACACTCGATTCTTGAGAAAAATGTGCAGCTGCCCTTGGAGGAGGATCATCAATGCTTGCATGAACAGGAGGTGGAGCAGCAGCCTGTCGAGGAGCTTGTGGCGGGGCAGCAGCACGTGCATGAGCTGAAGCTTCATTTGGTAGCCTCCTCACAGTCTGAATTTTTTTGAAGTTTGCCAAACATGTAAATATATGGTAAACATAGAAAAAAAAACAGGAGGGAGACAACAATTACCTTGTGTTGTGACTTTCTACCATGTTTTGGTGCTACCGATCCTATTTTCTGAATATTATGGCAATTTATTAATCTTATTCGATTTGTGTATCAATCTTATGTTTTTCACATAAAAGTTTATGATATGATCACAGATGCAACCAATAGTGAATTTGGAAGAAAAAAAATGCTCGTTTGGATCACATGCTCGGGAGATATTGGCAGTTTTTATTTGCCTATTAAAAACAATTGTAACAAAATTCTCTGTTTTTTTTTCTTGACCAGGTGGCTGACTTGGCCGGTTTTTTCTGCCACATCAGCACTTACAAGCGGGACCCACTTGTCAGCAGCCAGGTTAACAAATACAAACACAAGATTAGACCTAGCTGCAACTCATTACCCTAATAGTAGGTGTTCTGCGCAACGAACCTCAAAAGTAGGTGTTTTGCGCAAAAATAGCACCAATATGTGGTGGTTTGTGCAATTTCCTCACGCGAGCTAGCTCAACCTGCAACCTCTATGCTACTAGCTGGCTAGCCGCTGGCTAGCCCACTACCACTACGTACGATTTTGTTTTGTTAAGAAAAAAACATGTTTTACGTACATTGCGCTACCACATGTTTGGTAGCATAGCTGGAACGATTCGTACCACATGCATGATTCGAGCATCTTTTCCATGGGGGCTGATCTACCTAGTGGTTGAGATTATTAGGTGGACCTAGTGTTAGCCATGGACGGGTTTGCGTTTTTGTCGCCACTCTGATTTCTTTTACTGGTTCCCGTGATTCGTGAATAGCGCAAACTTATGGAAGAGGAGGATTTAAGTCCCACATCTTATACAGGATAGTCGTTTTAGTCCCACATCTTGTAAAATGGACATGTTTAGTACCTAAACTTGCTAAGAGTGGACTTTTTAGTCCTGGGTGATCCAAATCGTGTCATGTCAGCACAGTAATTTAGCATTTTCATCCTCGCGGTTTGCAAAAATTCTATTTAGGTCCTCCCACATGTGGCAGTTAGAGATCCACGATTAGTTCGATCATCTTCACCGACGTTGCCAATTAGAAGCGCCGACACGCGTTGCCACTCTAAACGTGACCGGTTACCCCAGCGTTGTTAATAGAAATTTTTCAAAACAATATGAAGCTAGAGAATTTTCAAACCCGATATAACTGCATGTGAAATAATTCATAATAAAACCATTACATAATTAAGCACAAAACAGTACATAGAGTTCATTCTCGGTGACGGGATCCTAGTCTTCATCGGAGTCGACGGTGACCATCAACGAAGCAACCATGATGGGAGCCGACAATGCACGTGGTGGAGGCGGTGCAAAGAAATTTTCGATGGCCGCCTGCATGGCGACTACGTCTCTGAGAACTACTCATCCTCCCGGAATTTGCCGCGACATTGGAATCACCAAGCACCTGTTTCCCTGTGGTGCATGAACACTAGCGACTCGTCGCGTCGTTTGCACCCTCTTGGGACACGATTATCCCATTTTATTAGAGCTGACCGATGAACTTTGTATAGTGGATCGGTCTTTTGAGTCACTGACAGGGTCGGTGTCACATCCCAAATTTTGGAACTAAGAAAAACTTAGTTTTACAAGACCCAAAATTCAGAACCAACAAAAACTTTTTGAAATGTTTCACTGATGATTGTGTTTTCCTTCCCATTGCTATGTTTGGACCTAGTGTGACTTGTTGTTTAAATTGTTTGACTAGTAAAAATAAGACGCAACCAATATAAAAATATATTTAACTTTGGTGATCATGTCATGACAAGAAAAATATTCCATGTATCTTTTCCATTCTTATTTTGGCCAACTCCATTTCAAATGATACTTGGTTGTCAACAACCCAAAATCAATACCCATTATTTGAGAAAGTAAAAGTACTTCCAAAATTATGTGTTTCCAAAAGTATGGAGATCTATATGCATCTCCTATCTATATTTCAACCTTGCTATTTTGCATGTGTATGCAACTCCCATTTTATAAACTCTATTTTTCCACTCCATATTGAAATAACACTAGTGGGAAATATATTACCCCACATATGTCTCTTTATCAAACTTTTGAAAACTATTAAGTTATGAATTGAGATATTCCTCAAACATCATCTTGTCATAATTGAGTGTGATCATTTTTACAAGATAGTATTGTTAATCATGGAAATGGTGGTGTGATTAATTCATGTGGTTTGATTTGTGTGATCTTGGTTGTGATGCTGATCTGATTGTGTTGGTTGCTTGTGAGGGTAATTCCTCAGTTGTGATTAATACTAGAATAAGACACACTTGACAACAAATTTGGTATGTGACTTGAATAAAAACAAACCCTCTAGAATTATTCACACCTAAGTTGAAATCCTAAATTAAGGGAAATGATCTTATTTAATTTCCCTCTATCTCTATTCCTCTATTTTATGAAAACAATTATATTTCCTTATTCTAGGAATGAGATGAAATAATAATCATTTCAATCCCATCTCACTCCCTCCTCAAGTAAACATACTTTTCAATTTAAAACAAAACCCTCAAATTATTCAACCAAGGGAAATTAAGATCATGAGTTAAAGAAATGGTCTTAATAAATTATTTTCCCTCCCTAACTCTCTATTTACTTCAAACCAATATTTTCTCTATGAAAAAAATAAACTATTTGAAGTTACCATATTTGTCAAGAAAGTTCCAAGTGCTCAAAACAATATCTCTCACTTGATTTAAAAATATTAAAGGAGTATCAAATATTATTTACCAAAAATAACTTATTTAAACCCCATGAACAAATATTGTTCAAAACATTTTATTTTTAAACACCAATTTTTGTGTAGCCTCTATATGTATTGGGGAGGCCACATGAATATTTTCAAATTTTTCTAAAATGTTTTAGTACCTCAATAAAATCCCTAAAGTGGTACTGGATTTAAAAGAAATAGCTAAAAGGACTTATTTGTAAATAGAGGAAAGAATCCAGGGGGCGTTCTGTAAATCCGCATCTCTTCTCTGTAGCAGCCCGTGGCCGCGTCGCCGTGTCGTCCCTGCCGCCGAGCTCGCCAGGCCCCCCCCCCCTCAGCTCCATCGCCGTGTCGCCGCACGACGCGCTCGCCGCCCGGACCCCCCTCTCTCTGCTGCCCTGCGAGTGGTAGTGAGGCAGCCACGGCGCCGCACCTCACTGCCCATGCCGCCGTGCCCCTCTCCCGTGCGTCGCATTGCCGGACCCCCCCCCCTCTCTCGCTCCCCTCTGCCGCGTCGATGAAGAGGATAAGGAGGCACCCAGGAGCTCCTCTGCCCTCACTTACCCCCAGCTGCCTTGCTCTCTCCCTCTCCTCTCTTTTTCTCCACACCGCCGAACCCTATCCTCGGTCGCCGTCGCACATCGCCGGCGATTGGAGCCGCCCCGAGCATATCCAAGGACACCATCCTCTCCGCCTCGTCGTCCTCTGCACCCTGGTCCAAGGAATCGAGCTGTGGAGCAGCGAATCGAGCGGCTCGTCTCCGTTTTCATCCGCTCCGGCCGCCGCATTTCCGGCAAGCTCGCGAGCGGCACAAGCCCTCATTCCTCGCCATTCTTGCTCCCCTGTGCTCCCCTTCTCCTGCTCTATCTCACAGACATGGCCATTTCTTGTTAGGATCGCCGGAGCGCCGTCCCCGTCCTCGCCCGGAGCTCCAGCTCGCCGCCGGCGTGCCCTGCGTGTCGAGGTAGAAGAAAAGGGGACGTACCCCTTCGCTCGCGAATGGGCCGGCCCAGCTACGTCCGGCTCCGTTCTGGGCAGAGCTGGCCCATTTTCTTTTTTTTTCCAGTGAATCAATATCTGTTTTATTTTCCTATTTAAATTGCAGTGTAGATTTAAATCATTTGTGATAAATCTGTGTGTGCAAATATTGTGAACTAAAATTTGTAGTGTTCCTATGTATTTTCTTGATTAGGTAGCACTGGCCATTTTTCAAAATGTGTAGTTATGTGTGTGCTGGATTTAATCTTGTAAAAAGTATGTTTTGCACCAAATATTAAATATCTAGAGTTTTATAAATCCAAATATTGCAAACTAAAATTCTTTGGATAGCCTGAAGTGGCACCTTTCTAGATATCTAAGCCTTGCATGCAAATGAAACCTAAAACAAAAGTTCTATTCATTCTTAAAAACACATCAGTGGCATTTTGGTGATTTTTGTGAATTTTTGTGAGATGAATTTTGGAGTAAATCCAATTGGATTGTCTTCTATATGTATAGGAGAACATATCCCTAGCTTGGTTTGAATTTAGGAGTCACTGATTGACTGTGGTGCTAATTATAAGGTTTAGGACTTTTCTGCCTATCTTTATTAGCCCTTTATTAATTGTTGTGTTATAACTTTATTGTTATAAAAATGTTTTTAGCATGTGCAGGGTGGTAATCCACTGTTGTGACATGTTCCTTATTTTATTAGCATTTTAGGAGAACTATTTGTGAGTCATGTGTTTGTTAGGGTTTTATTCCCTATATAGCTCTCTCCTAGTAATTAGGAAATTGTTAAACTTGTTTATTTTGATGTTGGAATAATGTGTGTGAGCAATGTGTTGCCTTGCTGTATTAAACTTGGTTGTCTCCAAGAGGAGTAATAGCTTGAGCATCTTGTTAAGGTCTCTACCTTAACTTGGTGAAGTATTTTGAATTACAGAGATTAATTAGTGGCCTAACTTTCGTCTGGAGTATTTCCTGTTTAGGGGAAAAATGTTTGTTAGGAACCTTTAATAGAGGATGCCTTTGTGCCCTTTTGTTTTTAGCATGTGTTTGGTGTTATACTCCTGTTAGTATAATGCCCCTGTAAATGTAGACCTTAGTTGTGGCTTGAGTGATTAGTTTGATACTTGTGGTTTGTTCCTTGTTTGTATACCACTTGTGGTTTGGTTTGCTTATTGAGTGTTGTTTTATTTTCATGTTTGCGACGCTAGACATAAACGCTACCGGTGTGGTCTTTGGAACGGAGTTGTTGAGGAAGGAGAAATTGTTGAACCTGCAGATCAAGACCAAGTTCACTTTGCCGAGCAAGGCAAGCTACTCTCTGAGCTTGCACCTAAATATATATGCATCTACTTTGATCAAATGTTTTACTTTTAAAGCAAAGATTTATAAAACCTTTTCCAAAAAGTATATGGAAACTATTTTGCCACCAATGTAGATATATAAGATAGAGTATATCAAACTATAGGATGGGAAAAATATTGTTTACTCAAAACTCCTTTGAAATTACTGGTGTGGATATGGAATACCGAGATGTCGGTATGGAAGTGGAGAACTGGAGAATGGAGGTGTTTATGAAAAATGCACATTGTGTCTTTGTACTATGACGACCAGCCAATAATCTGTGCGACCACATTTACCCCCATATGGGAACGGGGCTTAGTCATATAATTTGCTCTTATTAGTATGGGATACCTCATCGACGGAGATGACTCCGTTATGCGTGAGGGGATGGTTTGTGAACTCCCCTGACCTGGGTCCTCGCTCAAACTCTATGGAAAGATAAGGAGGAGGATTGAAGACTTCATAAATGTGGTCGCCGGGAAAAACATATGAGTCCTCACACTTGGGGTTGCCGACGGGGACCGGACTGAGTGTCGGTGGGAATTATCATATGGGTAGGGTCCTATACTAGCATGAGCAAAGGAGAGGCTAGGGTCGGTGGCTCAACTTCGCATACACCTTGTATGGCGGGACGTGGCTGACACGATGAGTTGCCGGATGAATGTGGGAAAAGCGTGCTACCTCTGCAGAGGGTAAAACTATTCGAATAGCCGAGTCCTCGGATATGGACAGTTGGGAGGCTGTCCTCTGACCATGTGCAAGTTTTGGAAATGTTTAAGATTTAAAAAGGAAAATGGAGATGTTGTATTTGTGCAACCTCATATACCGACGAGTCGGTATGAGGTTGCTGGAAAAGAGGAGGACCCTGAGGGGCTCTGATCGAGAAGTGCAAAGTTTTGTGTCCTGAAAGTGGAAAATGTTTTATGCAACTATACCAAGGGGTTGGTAGAAGGTTGTTGGAAAACTGATTTGACCAGGAATGGTTCTGGTCGGAAAAGGAGGAGTTTTGGAGAAATAAACCAATGGTGATTTTCCGGGAAAATACTTATAAAAGAGACTTCTTACCTTTTTCAACAAAGATGTATTTTCGGGAAAAAGTTTTAAACGAGACTTCTTACAAAAACAGATTTATGGAAAAAGTTCTAAAAACTTCGTTCCTTTTTCAATAAAGGTATAGAGATTTCAAAACAAAGTTTTATCTAAACAATAAAAGGAGGAGTGCATGCTCATTTCGGGGGTAGTTTGCGAGTACATTCAAATGTACTCATATTGGTTTCGTCCCTGGCTATTGTCTTAGCCAGATTTTGAAGAAGAACAGTTCGAAGAAGAAGACTTCAATAACGTCAATGCGAACTAGGGCGCTTCCCAGTCAGCTGCCTGTAGGGTTGGCAAGTGACTTGGGCTCCATGTTGATTTGGTGATTTCCGCTGCGAGTACCTGTTGAAGTTACGACTTCAATCAAGTAAGTATATTTATTCGGTATTTATGAGTGTTCTGTGATGCCAATTCAAGTTATGTGCAACAACAGACTGATCACGGGATTGTTGCAGGAAACATAACGAGTATCTCGGATACCTAATCCGGGGTCCTCACAGTCGGCCCACCTATCAGTATCTGACGTGAAAGCATTTGTTGGTTGTGTCCGGCACTCCCACGCCGTTTGGTATGAACTGGGACCGGGGAAAAGTGTCGGACGTAGTATTGGTTCCGTCCAACAAATTTGCCGTCATTGGGGACGCAGGTTGGCGCCGTTTTCATGTCCGGCCCTAACAGGAGCACCGGTGGAGATGCTTTTATCTGTTTCATTTCGAGTGTGCTTGGAACTAGCTAGTTCTTGTGAAGATAGTTACTCCCTCTATTCACCCGTATAATATGTGGTCAAAATTGAATTGGTAGGTAGAGTGCCTTATAAAAGTAAACCGAGAGAGTAGTTTTTTTAGATGAATATAGTTACTCCCTCCGATCCATATTAATGGTCTCAACATTGTCTAGATACGGATGCATCTAGTCTAAACACTTAACTAGATACATCCATATCTAGATAAAGTTGAGGCCATTAAGGGCATGGCCAACGCGTCGCCCCAACCCGCTGCCCCGCAGGCCACCTAGGCTCGGACTGTCAGAGCCATCGCCTCGCAGGGTGTCAGAGTGGCCTGCAGAGGAGGCAGCCTCCTAGGCAGAGAAAGGTAGGAATGAGGGGAAAAGGGGAAGAGAGAGGGGGGAAAGTGAAAAAGAGAGGGAGAGAAATTGGAACCTGCAGCACACTAATGCTACCGGCCTCCATGTTCTCAGCCATGGCGATGGCTAGCTGGGCGCAGCCGCTCGACAGAGGCATGGCCGCGTGGCGCTCGGGCGGCGGCGGGTGATGTGGTGACTGGAAGAGGCAAAAACGGACGAGGAAAGGGATGGAGTGGTCGATTTGGGCATCAAATTTGGAGATTTGCTAGATTTACTGTCGATTTGGAGACGAATTTGGATGAAGAAAGAGAAGCTTGGGACACGTTGTGTTGAGGAAGATGAACTGTACAGAAAAAGGCATAGATGAGGCAGAAAAAATATCGGGAGAGAGAGAGGGTGGGCCCCGACGAGGCTGTCGCCTCAGATCTTTGCGTTGGAGGTTTTTCTTCTGAGCTGCCGCTTCAAGTTTTTTCTCCTACTTTGTTCATGGGGCAGTAGAATACTACTGCTACCATTGCTCGTGCCCTAATATGGATCGGAGGTTGTACTTTTTTACTACACGTACTAGAAAGAAAAGGTAGGCTGATGATTGGAGGCACCAACCAAGACAAAACCGAGCAGCTAGCGGCGCCAAAAAACACTCCCTGTCGCTATGAAACCTCGACGGCGACGTGTCAGGCACTCGAGAACGGAAGGCCGGGCCCAGCGACAGCGACGGCCCATCCGAACCCGCACCAAATCCACCCGACCCCTGGGTACCCACGGTGAGCAGCTCCCGTGGTCCGCCTAGTAGGCTAGCATTCTGGCCCGTCGCCAGCTGTCACGGCCGGCGCCATTAATCCAGCTCGGCTCCCCGACGTGGACCTCCCTTTGGCACGGCCACACCTTCCAACCCGCACATGAGCTACCACCGACACGTGGGACCGACCTAATGGCGAGGGAGGACGTCGCTCACATGCGTGCGTGCATAAATACCACCTGGACGCCGCCGCTGTCTCGGTGCAGAGAGTACAGGGGGCGGTGCGCGGCGAGCTGAGTCCGAGGAGAGGGAGAGACGTCGCCTGTTGGCCTGCGATGACACCAGGCGCCGACACCGTCATCGTCGCAGAAGCAGCAGCTACCCGGAGCGAGCAGAGCAGGAGCCAGCGCGCGGCGGAGGCGCCGTCCGTCCCGTCGTCCTACGTCGTCTGGGAGAAGGAGCGGTAATCTCTATAATCATCGACCGAACAAGAGCTAGCGGATCGATGGAGGTGGAGGCGGCCAGGTGCGAGTGCTGCGGCTTCACGGAGGAGTGCACGCCGGAGTACATCGCGGCGGTGCGGGCGCAGTACCTCGGCCGCTGGGTCTGCGGCCTCTGCGCGGAGGCTGTGGACGACGAGGCCCGCCGCGCGGGATCCACCACGGCCGAGGCGCTCGACCGGCACGGCGCGTTCGCGCGCGAGGCGCCGCGTGCGCCAGGGAGCAAGGCCGCGGAGGAGCTCGTGGCCGCCGTGTCGCGCTTGCTCCGGCGCTGCCTCGACTCGCCGCCGGCGTCTCCGGCTGCGACGCAGGGCCGGAAGGTGGCCGCCGGGCCCCGGTGCTCGGACGGCGAGGATGCTTGATTGCCCGGCCGGCCGGCCGGAGGCGAAGGTGCTAGAATGCTAGCTAGTTGGTGGTTGCGTCCTGCTATCGCTAATGATTGGGCAAGGCGCCAAGAATAATAAACTTGGGGGACACGTGTCTTGTGCAGATTGGCTTCCTGAGGATTAGTTTGTGTTCAAACTGATGATTGCTCGAGAGAGGAGTAGTTAAGCTCCGTATGATCGAGCATGAAGTTGTTACTATATTGTGTAATGTACGTGAGTAGACTAAATCGTTGTGAGAAATGTGTACTAGGAGTGTCCGATTGTGATGAGAGTACTGTTCCATCAGTTCAGGCTTCGTCTAGGCATTGCAGACTTGTACTAGTCACTATATATGTGCAAAAGCATTGTATTATGATTTCTTGTAAAGTGTTGCCTTAATTATCTACTGTATGTATGTATTATCTTTGCCTATTTTTGCTTGTGGTTCCCTTTCTTTGTTGCTTTACTCCACGGAATGCATGTACTTTAGGCTTGATTTCGAACATACCACTAGTAGAAAAATGACCTTTGGTCCAGAGCCCTGTATGCCATTAGTCCCGGTTTAGGCAAAAACCGGGTCCAATGCCAGGCATTGGTCCCCGTTCTTGCTGCCAGGGCCCCGGGAGGCATTGGTCCCGGTTCGGTTGGGGGTATTGGTCTCGGTTCTTGGCACGAACCGGGACCAAAGCTCCAGAGCCGGACACGTGGCCTGCCGCGGAGCTTTGGTCCCGGTTCGTGCCAAGAACCGGGACCAATACCCCTCCCCTGCCTATAAAATAACCCCACCCCCCCTCTTCTCTCCTCTGTTTTTTTTCTGGTTGGATTGGTGGGAAGTGGGTGCTAGTTTTTTTTTCCTTTGCCACGCACAAGATGTGTTCGATGAAATGCCCGAGCCGCACTTAAGTTCACACAAGATGATATCCTCGGCCGAGGTTAGCAACTATATCCTTTTCATCTGTAATTGATACAGAAATATTGCACGTGTCGATGTACGGTGGTCATTTCACTATTCACGATGTTATTGTAATGGTATTTGATAAACTTAATTTATATATGATGCAGATGGATGCACGGATGCGATGGATGTACGGCGAACGACGCAGTTCCGAGTTTATTGCAGGCCTGCATAAATTTCTCGATGTGGCTGAGGCAAACAAAGTGAATAATTTTATGCCTTGTCCATGTGAGAAGTGTCGGAACGTCAGGGAGTACTCTGACAAGAGAACCATTCAAGACCACGTGCTTCGGAAAGGTTTCATGCCCAGCTATAATTGTTGGACCAAGCACGGAGAAAGAGGGGTTAGGATGGAAGACAATGAAGAAGAGGAGGATGATGACAACTATCCTATGTTCCTTGAGGAATGCGGTGATACTGTAATGGAAGACGTTGAAGAAGAAAGAGGTGAACATCGGGCATCAGATGAGCCCGCTGATGGTCTTGGTGGGGTCATTTCTGATGCAAAGCGAGAATGCGATACAGAAAAGGAGAAGCTAAAGTTGGAGGCCATGCTTCAGGATCACGAAAAGTTGCTGTACCCAAACTGCGAAGATGGCAGCACAAAGCTCGGTACCACACTGGAACTGCTGAAATGGAAGGCAGAGACTGGTTGTTCTGACAAGGGATTTGAGAAGTTGCTGAAAATAATGAAGCCGAAGCTTCCAAAGGATAACGAATTGCCCGAGACTACATACGAAGCAAAGAAGGCTATCTGCCCTCTAGGATTAGATGTGCAGGAGATACATGCATGCATTAATGACTGCATCCTGTACCGCGGTGAGTACGAGAATATGGATAAATGCCCGGTATGCAATGCACTGCGGTACAAGATCAGACAAGATGACCCTGGTGATGTTGAGTGCGATGACGAGCCCCCCCGGAAGAGGGTTCCTGCTAAGGTGATGTGGTATGCTCCTATAATACCACGGTTGAAACGTCTGTTCAGAAACAAAGAGCATGCCAGGTTGTTGCGATGGCACAAAGAAGAGCGTAAGAAAGACGGGAAGTTGAGACACCCCGCCGATGGGTCCCAGTGGAGAAAAATCGACAGAGAGTTCCCGACATTTTCAGATGACGCAAGGAACTTAAGATTTGGTCTAAGTACAGATGGATTTAATCCTTTTGGGGAGCAGAGCTCTAGTCATAGCACTTGGCCCGTGACTCTATGTATCTACAACCTTCCTCCTTGGTTGTGCATGAAGCGGAAGTTCATTATGATGCCAGTTGTTGACACTGATTTTGTCTCAGACTATAAAAATTAATAGACTATCATGAATTTAAATAAAATGATTAAATATGCTCGAAAGCGCTTCTTTTAATAAACAAATAAATAAAATAGTCTTTACTAGCCATTGAAATTAGAAATCTGTGAGCTAGTTAAATTACATGCTATACGTGACCAAAAGATGTATATGCAGCCCTACCATCTACGTGCATGCATGGAATTACCGACGGCATTGCCTAATTATGCAGTAAATGGCCCATGGCCCACGTGCAGCTTATAATCACGTGCACTGCATGGATTTCCCGGCATCATTACCTAATTAAACATTAAGTAAGTAGCCCATGGCCCACATGGCAGCAGGCCAGCAGCCCATATGCTGCACTCCACGTGATTCATAATAGGACTCGGTCAGCTTTTCGGCGACGATTAAACCAAACAAGAAAAAGGAAAGAAAAAAAGGAGGAGCGTGAAACTGCCCACTCCCACGATATGTCGAACGTGGGAGCGTCTCTCCGCGTCGACGCAGCACTCTCATCCAGCGCCTATAAATACATCTGCATACTGCTTCACTCGGGGATCGGAAAAACTCATTCATCGTTCATCGCGCTCGCTCATTCCATCTGATACACATCGATCGCCAATCATTCACACCATATTCCATCGCCTAACACATCCAGCCGAAGCATTCATACACACACGCTCCTGCTGATCATACGCCGCCACCGGCCGGCCGCATACAAGCCGCCGCCGTAGTTCTCTACACGTGAGAAGAAGAAGGTTAGGAGAAGGTGAGATGTGATGACCCTTGCTTTGCATTTTGGTTGGTCATATTGACACAATCAAAGGGCTTTCTCCTCTTAATCTTTGGTTTGGTCATATTGACACAAACTAAGGATTTTCATATTATGGCTACATGTTTCCTTGCTCTTTGGTTGGTCATATTGACACATTCCATGGAGTTTTCTTCTTAAGATCATGAAAACTAAAGCCTTTGTTTTGGTCATATTGACACAAACCAAGTGGCACTAAATTAATGCACATGTCTCCAAATTTTGCTCTTGGTTTGGTCATATTGACACAAACCAAGTTGCTCTAAATTTATACTTCTATAAAAACCGGCTCTTGATTTGGTCATATTGACACGAATCAAGTTGTCTAAAATCCACATATCTTAACAAAATATTGGCTCTTGTTTTGGTCATATTGACACAAACCAAGTTGCTTAAAAACCATGTCTCACCAAAACTTTGGCTCTTGATTTGGTCATATTGACACAAATCAAGATGTCTTAAATCCACATATCTTAAACAAAATATTGGCTCTTGGTTTGGTCATATTGACACAAACCAAGTTGCTTAAAACTCACATATCTTTACTAAAGTTGGACTCTCAATTGGTTATATTGATACAAACCAAAGCACACTCTAAATTCATCTATCACCAAACTATGGGCTTGGCTTGGTCATATTGACACAAGTCAAGTCACTTCAAATATATACATCTCACCAAATCATGCCTTACCAAATTCAAAACAAAAGTACATGTAGGTTAATCCAGGATTACAATCAATTAACTTGCATGTCATGGTTATTCTCATATTGAAATATATTCATATTAAATATACATGTCCCGGTGGCATGCAAATAATCCAAATGCTATCCTCGTAAGACAAATCAGTACTACATCTACTAGTACTATAGGAAATCAAAAAGGCTTATTATATGTAGCTGTCGCTGCATGCACATGCACATACACGACCCATGGCCAAATTCCATGCACCATTTGGATACTCTTTAGTCGGCTAAGTAAAACCAAACATCTTCATAAATAACCAAATAGTATACTGCACCATCAAATCCATGTATGCTCAGCCGATTAAATAAACTAAGTGTCCGATACATGCTCACTTCTTGTACTGTTCATATTAGTGCAAGTAAAAATGCGAAACATATGCTAAACAATAAATGATGTGAAATCTTATGATAAATAAAAGAAGACAATATGCTCCTTCAAGCATCCGACGGCGACGACGGCGAGGAGGACTACTTAGTCTTAGTTTTATATTTTGTAATAGTCATATGTGTTGCAAACTTGTAATCCTTTTGTATATTAGAAATGTTGGAATTCTTAATCAGGGGTTTTCTCTTCGGAGATGTAATTAACGATTCTTTTATGAAAATGTAAGAATTCCGGAAATATGTACTCGCAATACTTGATATTTGTCTCATTTACGTTGACGCACACTTTAAATTTAAATTTAAATACTATCTGTCTCTATGACGTGGATGCGTATTGTATTGTTTCGATCGCCCCATTTTCCCGTCATCACCAGTGCTCATCCAAGGTCCGAAGCAACCCGGCAACGACATTGATGTGTACCTAAGGCCATTAGTTGATGAACTTTTGCAGTTGTGGTCCGAACCAGGTGTACGTGTGTGGGATGAGCACAAACAACAGGAATTTGACCTACGAGCGTTGCTGTTCGTAACCATCAATGATTGGCCTGCTCTTAGTAACATTTCAGGATAGTCAAACAAGGGATACAATGCATGCACGCACTGTTTAGATAAGACTGAAAGTATACATTTGGGAAACAAGAATGTGTACCTGGGGCATCGTCGATTTCTTCCGAACAGTCATGCCGTAAGAAAGCCCGGCAAGCATTTCAACGGTGAGGCAGATCGCCGGAAGAAGCCTAACCTCCCTGATGGTGATGTTATATATGACATGGTCAAGGATTTAGAAGTAATCTTTGGAAAGGGTCCTGGCAGTCTATCTGTTCCGAATGACGCTGACAACCACGTACCCATATGGAAGAAGTGCTCTATATTCTGGGAGCTACCCTATTGGAAAGTCCTAGAGGTCCGGTCTTCAATCGATGTGATGCACGTGACGAAGAATCTTTGCGTGAACCTGCTAGGCTTCCTGGGCGTGTATGGGAAGACAAAAGATACACCGGAAGCACGGGCAGACCAGCAACGTATGAAAGACCCATACAACAAGCAGACGGATAAAGGGCGTCAATACTTAAGCAGCTACGCTCTTACCAAAGCAGAGAAGGAAATCTTTTTTGAATGCCTGAGCAGTATTAAGGTCCCGGCTGGCTTCTCGTCAAATATAAAGGGAATAATAAATATGGCAAAGAAAAAATTCCAGAACCTGAAGTCTCATGATTGCCACATGATTATGACGCAGTTGCTTCCGGTTGCATTGAGGGGGCTTCTACCGGAAAATGTTCGAGTACCCATTGTGAAGCTATGTGCATTCCTCAATGCAATATCTCAGAAGGTCATCGATCCAGTAACTCTACCAAGTTTACAGAAGGCTGTGGTCCAATGTCTTGTCAGCTTCGAGTTGGTGTTCCCCCCATCATTCTTCAATATTATGACGCATCTCCTGGTTCACCTAGTCGACGAGATTGCCATTCTCGGTCCTGTATTTCTACACAATATGTTCCCCTTCGAGAGGTTCATGGGAGTATTGAAAAAATATGTTCATAACCGTGCTAGGCCAGAAGGAAGCATCTCAAGGGGCTATGGAACAGAAGAGGTCATTGAGTTCTGTGTTGACTTTATTCCTGACCTTAAGCCGATTGGTGTTCCTGAATCGCGGCATGAGGGGAGACTGAGTGGAAAAGGCACGCTAGGAAAGAAAGCACTGATATGTAGGGACGGGCATTCTTCAACTTTTAGGCTATGAACATGCGCCAATGTTAGAGATGGCACGGAAATATGTCCAAGGGGAGCCTATGGTCAGTAATGAGGAGATGACGGGTCTATCAACACATATGCGAAATCTGCATACCTGGTACCTGGTGCACACATCAAAGAAGGACGTGAAAGAGTGGTTTCCGCTGGACGTTAGAGTGGAGCATTTCTTCAAACGTTACATTATACATGTTCAACTGACTGAACTGTTCCAGTTATTCCAAAAGCGCGCCCTCGACAAATCTATCCTCTCTTGCTATTGTCTGTAAGTGATTTATTTTCGTAATTAAGTCTCTAGCTCAGCTCGTTCATTGCCTGTATTATATTATCCTGCGTATATATATATCCTTTTGTACGCTATTATGCAGAATGAAGATGCTGGAATGCAAAAGATCTAAAATTTTTGAGGTTGGGTTCGTTGACCCATATATCGTGAATTCACATACGTTAGTCAATCACCCCAAAGACGTGGAGCATGACCTGACCACCTTTTTAACCATGCAACATTTCTGTACGGAAATACTATTTCCTTACAACTTCAGGTGAGTGTTTCTGTCTTGTACATATTTTTATTTCGCTTTCTCGATTTTAAGTGTAATTGATGAGCTATGCATGTCTGCTTTATGTAAACGTCCGCAGGTTCCACTGGATTCTGCTAAGCATTCAACCTGACAAGTCCACAGTTGAAGTCCACGACTCATTAAGTTGGGACCAAGCGTTGTGGTCCGACATGAAAGAAATGCTCAACAAGTAATTTCAATCATTATCGCATTATATCGTCCTCTTTCGTTCGTTCCCTGATGTCAAGTAATTAATAACTCCTTTGTTCATTTTCTTTGCCAAAGCAGGTGTTGGACAATTTTCAAACAGAATGTACAAGGTCCATTCAAAGATGAGCTAACTTATAAAACGGTGGAAAGTCCGCAGCAGCCACCGGGGAGTAATTTATGTGGATTCTACGTTTGCGAGTTCATTCGCGAGTTGACCACTGAGCGGAGAACAACTTCTTTCAGCAAAATGCGGGAGAAGATCGACCCAGAACTGCGCGTAGGAGCAATTCAAGAGGAATTGGCGGGATTTCTGCTTAGTGAGGTCATCGATGAAAGGGGAGAACATTTTGCTTCGGACGATGAACTACATATGCCTTGATGGCTTGATCTATCTCCATGTAATTAAATAGTTGTATTCTCGCAAGAGATCGAATATTAATTATATATGCATCAACATGTACTGTGTATATAGTATAGCGTATAATATGCGTACGGAAACGATGGAGAGCACGTCGGCGATGCGAAGAAGGGGGAGACGACGGAGGCACCGGCGAGAGGGAGAGGGGGCACCGGCGAGAGGGAGAGGAGGCACCGGCGAAAAGGAGAGGGGGCACCGGCGAGAAGGGGCACCGGCGAGAGGGAGAGGGGCCGGCACCGGCGAGAGGGGGCACCGGCGAGAGGGAGACCCTAAACCCTAAATAC
The DNA here is from genome assembly GCA_947311845.1 of Poa pratensis. Classification (NCBI taxonomy): domain Eukaryota; kingdom Viridiplantae; phylum Streptophyta; class Magnoliopsida; order Poales; family Poaceae; genus Poa; species Poa pratensis. The sequence goes on along the minus strand of CAMZMU010000082.1, from coordinate 37,495,747 downwards.
CAAAAAAAAAAACACTCATTGGTCCCGGTTCGTAACAAGAACCGGGACCAATGAGTCTCCCCCCACGCCCAGCCAGAACTGGCCACGTGGCCACCCATTGGTCCCGGTTCGTGGCCCAACCGGGACTAGCATTAGTCCCGATTGGCCAGTCCGGTTGGACAACCGGGACTGATGGCCCAACCGAACCGGGACCATAGGCCCATTTTCTACTAGTGTACGGAGTATAGTTGAGAAAAGGGCAACACGTGAACTTAATAGGAAAGTAGGTAACCCTGATGTGTTTCCGACGACCACCCTGCCAGCCTATATGTTCCTATGTCGTCGTAGTTGTACCATACTTTCAATTCGAGTAGCAAGATTTTTTTGTTGTTGTTGAGCACGACTCTCCGTTCTTCCGGTGTCCTCCATTGTCAAGGGGGGTGCATGTTTTCTCAAGGGTAAATAGTGTATCTATTTTTGTGAAATCCCATCTTCCAAACTAGTGGCGAGTAGACTAAATCGTTCTGAAAAATGAATGCATTGTATTTTTTCCTCGATTGAGTACCACATTGCAAGAGCTCATCCGTTCATCCGGTTATATGTATTCTTATGGTACTCCATCGGTTTTAAATTACTCCAAACATTAGCTTTGGTCAAAATCAAACCATGGATGTCTAGCGATGCCGCAGGCGATGCAGGATCTCCATCGTATGCTCTCTTCCCCCAGAGGATGAGACGGTGATCTCCATCGTATGCTAGGGCTTTGGTGTCACACACCTGATTCGCTGCCTCAATCCGTGGGCCAACTGTCGTGCTTACACTCGCATTTAGTGAATGGTAAAAAATGATTCCAGGACTAAATATATAGTAATTTTATTGAAAGCTAAATGATAAGAAAATGAGGTGCAAAATATGTTCACAATATTGCTAGATTACATTTAGGTGGCGATATTATGTTACTCCAAGATTTGAATCATAGTTGCAGCTAAACTACATAAGGAGCATCACAAATATGCTTACAACATCTCACCCGACCCAATCCACCAAAATTGAGATTACAAACAACTATGCATGGCAGCGTAGACCAAAGTCTAACTCTTACTGCTTCAAACTGACCAATGGAGTTGTACCCTTAATCATTTTTAAACACAAGTATCAAAAATAAACATTCTAAAAGGATTACTAGCAGCGAAACACATGAGGAACTTCAGTAGGAAATCAACCATGACACAAACAGTGCCAGAGCTTCACAAAGTTGCAAGAGGGAGGGGGGGGGGGGGGGCGAAAGGGTTAAATACCAATGTTTCCGCGGGGGGGGGGGGGGGGGGGGGCGAACTACACGAGGTTCGGCCTCTGGACACAAACATCTTTACTATTAAAGGTGAGTCCGTGGTTGGTGTCACACCTCCTTTTATTTACCATGCCCTGCCACCGATAAGTGGAAATACCGGTTCCGATCGAACGAAAGAAAAGAAACCAACCTCATCGATTGCTAAGGAACGGATCGGCCCATCTAACCATCAGGTCCGGCATCCTTGATAAAAAACTAACGCGCAAACAACCTCACGTGCAAACCAACACAACGATCCTTAAATGTGTTGGATCAACGAAGCCCATCAACCCCCTTATTCCCCAGATCAATCACCACACATACATCATGCTATAAACAAACTGAATTCAATAGAACCCCCTCCAATGACATGTATGACTCTGTTGGTAAGAAAACTTAACCATGACAATAATTGATTTCAAAAATACATAGCAATGTTACTAAACTAAATGATAGGAAAAAAGCAAAACAAATACACAAATTAACCATTTGCACCTAGAGTGTGACATGATTAAACTATCTAAGTCGTGACTAGAAAAGCTACATATTTGACACAATGCTATCTTAAGTGAGCATACGATCAACTTAAAAAGGATTAACTTAGTTGGGCAAATACTCTTGCATTTCAAAAGTGGCATAACTGAGTATACATGCACACAACAAACAGAAATGCAAAACACGAGGTGCAAAGATACAAAAAATTGCTATATTACATCCGTGCAACTATACTACTCGAATATTTCCAGCATACTAGCAGCTAAACTACACAAGGAGCATCCAAAAATTGTTTACATCGACTCACACGCTTCTAGTCACTGAAACTTACGAACAACAAATGCATGATACTTTGGCTCAAATCTAACTCTACTTCAAACAAACCAATAGATTCAAACATGAATCACTTCAAAAAAATATAAACCAAAGGTAATCAACCTCAAAAGGAAGGTCCGTATTTCCATTTGACTATAAGCGATAGAAAGGAGTGTTCATAAAATCCAGAAACCTAAACATGAACTGAATACCAGTCATCTAAGTGGCTGACCAAAACACAAACACATAGATCTGGGAGGGTGAGTTGAGCCATACCCAATGCACATCAATCCCCTCTATTTCTCAGATCAATCGCCACACATTTTTTAATGCCACAAACTGAATCCCAAATGAAAAACACCCCCGTGACACAAGTTGGCCTTTTCCGCCCGTCCTCGATTCAATACTCCATTACCACGACTATAAACACCACCATACGAAGGACACAACGACTACAAGAGAGACGATGCACACAAAACAAGCAATAGAGAAATTACACGCGCGCATATGTGGTAGTGGATACTATTTTTATCTATATTGGTGGATTTCCCTTATCCTTTGGTTTAATGACATCATAAATACCTGTTCGAACTTAGGTTGCTCACCCTAGGATACCGCAAAATACTCTGCCAACGACGACAAAGGATGGGGAAGCTTAACATCTGGGGCTGCTTCCCCCATCCGGGCACCGTCCCCCACCTCCCCTCGCGCAAAATAAGATGGCTAACCTGAAGGCGCCATCGAAGACTACGCCGGAAAAAGTCGCTTTCGCTTCTCCACCTTTTCCCACCGCCCCTCCCACAAAGACGGAGGAAATAGAGAGATAACACTGCGCTGAATTCGAAAAAGTTGTCGATCTTGTGTCAGAAGTAGCACGCATCTTGGCGTGGGATCGGATGGCTGAACTGATCGACTGGAATTTGTGAAAATTCCAGCTGCTTATGGTATAGCAAATCTGTTATGATATTGGTGCTATTCTTTGACAGCTTGACGGTGAAATTTTTAACGTTATTTGTAATGCTATTCGTAATCTTAATGATGTCCAAAAGAACTACCTTATCACTGAAAGAATTATCTGTTCTGGTTGATTTTAATGAGGAACGCTAGTGAGATCCCACCTATATCCCAATTTTAGTTTCATATAATTTTACACCCTTATATCTGGCTTCTTTGATTCTAATGATACGAAGTAGTAAATAAACAACAAGTGGCATATAAATTTGGCAAGTGCTAAGCGTCAGTCGGCTGTAGCAATGCCACCTTCCGCACCGTCCGATCCACATAAGTGAATCGATCCCGTGTGTCCGATCAATGTAACAAAAATGGTTCGCGTGTAGCAATTATTTATGTGCATGTAACGTCTCATGTAGCAATTTTTTTTAAGAAAATGTTACGGCTGACCCGATCGATGTAGCAAAAAACATCCCGCCGCAACAAAAAAAGTTGCACATGTAGCACGGTGTGTAGGGAAAAAAAATCGGTGTAGCCTGCATCATGTAGCCAAAAACATGTTGTAGCACTTTAAACACAACCATGTAGGAAAAAGCAACAACATAGACAACAAATCCCAATTTGGTCATCGCAAAACATCAATAAACAACAATTTTGCATAAATCATTGTAGCATTTAGCTCATGTTTACACAACCAAATCTATATACTCATGTAGCAAATCACAATACCTCATGCAACATTGATGGCCCTTGACGTAGTTACCTGCGTCAAAAGAATATGGGTTAGGTTGAGACTCCAAGTGCAGAGTGTATAGTATAGGAAAGACGGTTTTCCCCATGAGGGGTGACTCGAGGGTTTAATATCGAACTCTCGGGGAATCAGTAGTTAAAGATTTATCTTCTTATCCTTCTCTTGAAAACCTACAAACAAAGTAAATTGTTTTGGCCCTCAACCTCACCAAGTGGTTGTCAAGCACAAGGTGTGAGAATGATATCAAAATAAAATGAATGCAAAACAGTAAATAAATATGCAATGATGATAAATAAATATGCAAGGATGGTGGAAACAATGATGGATGATATTTTTGGGTTTTGTATTATGAATGCAAGATGTAAAAGTGTTTTGTATTTTCGGATTTTTAAATGGCAGAAAATGGAAAGTGGATAAAAGTTGTTGGAAAGGTGTTTCTTATGATTAAAAATGGATCGGGGTTCATGGTTTCACAAATGCACTCTCTCTTTAATAAAGTGGTAGACAATTGAATACTAGAATTAACATATGAGATTGCAACAAAAAGTTTCATGACAAGTTACTAATTATATGGGCATCACGTCCTAACATAGAGATCTTTTGTTTATTAATCTCTCTTATACTCCACCAAGATGCGAACTAAATCATAACACCTTAGTAATTAAGATAAATCAGAGCATAGCATTAAGTATCATGACATGAAGTTAAAATAAGAACATGCTAGATCTAGTCATGGAGTAGTGGCAATGGTCACACCCACATCTCCGGTAGCAAGGTATTTTTCTTTATCCCTAGTGAGGCAACAAAGTAAGGTAAAAACCCAAGTGGATCGCGGAACTTTCTCTCACGTTCACGCACTAGCCACCCCCCGTTAATCCAACTAATGCACACGTTCCCCCTCACACGCTCTCATACACATGCTTGATCAAAACAAGTAAACAAGAATGGGGTACATAATATGCATCTACTTTCATAACTGAAACAAAACTATTGCAATCTCAAACATATATTAACTCATAAAAAGATCCACCACAAAGGTATTACATAGATGACCGTAATCATGTTCGGCAGCTCATACGGTACTAATTAGTGAAGCTCGAGAGAGGAGAGATACATAAGTTACTTCCACAAACCCATAGTCCAGGGATGGACTACTCCCTCTTCATCATGGAGACGGTGGAGAAGTCGTTGGAGAAGATGGAGACCACGCCGGCAGCGCCCCGCCGGAGTTTTCCCCCTCCAATCTGCAACTCCAGGTCTCTGTTTAGTGGTTTCTGTGTTTCTGCGGCGCTCCTTTTCCGAAGGGCTTCGGGGACTATTTTTATAGTCGTTTTTAGGTCAAGACGGAGGTTCGAGAAAAAAGATCGACGGCAACGGAGCCACGAGGGCCCAGATGGTGGGTCCCACGCGGCCAAGGAATCTGGCCGCGTGGGCCCCCCTCTTCTGGCCCTCGGGCCTCCGCTTGTTCGCTTCCTTCGCTCCCACGCTTTGTTCCTTCCAAAAACTGATGCTCGTAAATATCCAGGTCATTTGGACGTCGTTTGGGTCCCTGAAACATCAAAATATAGAAAATAGGGTTTTCTGCCTGTGCAGGGTTAATTCCAGAAAAATAGGGAAACAATGAAATATTCCCAAAATCAATATAAAACAATGATATAACCCTTATATGATGCAAATATGATTGAAATATAAGTAATATAATGCAAAGTTCATGTATGCATTTTACATGCAACAACATCCCCAAGCTTAACCTATACTCGTCCTCGAGTATGAAGGTGGTAAAACTAACATGGACTTTGCAATTTAATACTATCAAAGGATATCAAAGATGATTACTATTGCTACATAGAGTCAAATGATTCATTCTTCAAAGGAGTAGCAATATACAAGATAGATTATGAAGTGATATCAAATATTCAATGTAAGGATGTTCAATGATAATTCACAAAGTGTAACATAGAAGAAAGTACTATGGACCAAATGTATGCATAATGAAAAGTAAAAACATCCTATAATGGTCATAGAGTATTCTTATAAATCTGAATAAAAGGTGGACACTTTGGAAAGATATATAAATGAGTAGAGGTAAAACATGAATAAGTTTCATCTAACTTCCAAATACTTCTACTTAAGTTAATGTTTGCAATGTGGTATTCATTGGTGTCAAGCTCTCATTACCCCTATCATAGCATCTTGAATGGTTAAAGTTTAAAGTGAAAGCAAATATGAGTAGTATGCTTGACAAAGTATGGGTTGAATGTCTCATGCCCCGTGAATACGAGTACCTACACCACGGTGTTACTCAACTTGGGACACAAAAGCAAGTTCAAGTTAAGGTTATTGTAAGTAATATAATAGCGTCATCAAGAGCGTCAACTGGGGTACCTCTTGTCTCAGGACATGGAACAAGCCCATGTCAAAATGACAAGACAAACAAACAAAATGAACAATCTCCACACCCTTTTTATTTACTATTGGTATAGCTTTTTATTGTGGGGTGCATCACTGAAGGTTCACCATAGCATGTAAGTAAATTTCCACCATGAATGATGCATGGCTTAGATTAGCGGCCCAGGCGTCTCTCTAGCCATTTATACAAACTCATTAAACTCACTAAGATTCCGCATTTATTTGGCACCATGATAAGCATCCATAAACAAAAGTACATGATATCAACAAAATATAAAGAGCACGTTGAAAGCTTGCCATGTGACAGCACATATGAGCTAACTCCCAACCAAGACTCTTGTCAAGCTCACAACTTCATAATTTTAATCACAATGGGTCATGTTTATTAAGTGCAATAAAAGTAAGGTGTGCATCAAGTTCGTGAGAGCTCTTTAACCAACTTTTCCCATAACAATCAATAACATAAGCATTTTAATTCAGAAGTATAGATAATACAAAATAACATGATAAACATACTCGGAATAGCATAAAGCTAATAGGTAGATATGGTGGACTCACTGGAAAAACTTTGGTTGAAGGTGTTAGAAAACAAGTTTTTACTTGTTGGAATTTTTGGACTAGCTGATAACCCCAAGAGCAGGGGATCACTGTAGCACCTCTCAATGTGGAAGTAAGGTATCGATCCGCAGGAGCAAGAAGGAAAAGTTATCTATTCCCTACAACTAAAGTGTCACAAGTTTTAGTTGATTATGCACTAAACAAGTTTAAGAACAAGTGGTTGATTTAATGGATGGAAGTTTAATGCAACAAAACAAGAATGTAAAAGTGTCCCAATCCTCTTCAATGCAAGAGGACAAGACAAAGGTTTTCTCTTATAGGAACAATGGACATGGGTTCATGGGTTCACTTAATCCTCTCTCTCTCATCTATGGTGATTATCATGTTATAGATAAAGTACACACAATTGTTATGTTTTAATGGTAGCTTTTATGACGGCTATATGTCCTAAAACACATAGTTGAAAGAAGTACTCATTTGTGTTGCTATGTCACCCTCGTAAGGCTAGCGTGGTTGCTGTCACTCCCACATCATACTCTTCCTTTTTACCCCCAGATAAAGGATGTTGGGCTGTATTTCACATGTCACTCAATACATATGCCGTGTCACATCGGCCATCCCGTACCTACATACATCATACTTCATAATGGACAATATTCTAAACACTAGTGCAATGATTCATAATTCGTGTGCATGACCACATCTCTCTCATCTATCCACACTTGGTGGTGTCAATCACCTCATGACAAGGATAAACAAGGCATTATGCATAAATCAAACCATCACATGCATCATAGAATATCTCCAAAGTATGACAAATCATAAAAGTTCCAACACAACAGTAAATGCATAACAAATCATCTCATACCACAATATCCACCATAGGAATTACATAGATGACCGTAATCATGTTCAGCAGCTCATACGGTACTAATTAGTGAAGCTCAAAGAGAGGAGAGATACATAAGTTACCACCACAAACCCAAATCCAGGGGGTGGACTACTCCCCTTCATCATGGAGACGGTGGAGAAGTCGTTGGAGAGAAGGAGACCACCCGGCAGCGCCCCGCCGGAGTTTTCCCCCTCCAATCTGCAGCTCAGGTCTCTGTTTCGTGGTTTCTGTGTTTCGGCGGCGCTGCTTCCAGAGAACGTCGGGGGGCTATTTTTATAGGTGTTTTTAGGTCAAGACTATGTCGGTGGAGCAAAGATCGACGGCCACGGAGCTCCGAGGGGGAAAAGAGGTGGGCCCACGCGGCCAGGTACAGGAGGCCGCGTGGGACCCTCTATCTTCCAGCCTGTTGGGCTTCTGGTCTTCAATTTGAGCCCATTGCGTTCGTCTCGAAAATTCTGAACCGTGCTCTTTGCCTTGCCCTTTTTGGAGTCCCGAAGCTCCCGGAAAGTCTGAAACACTAAAAAAGACGTTTTCTGGAAAACAGGGTTAATTCCAAATAAATGGGAAAACTATGAAATATTCCCAAAATCATTATAAAACATTGATATAACCCTTATATGATGCAAATATGATTGGAATAGAAGTAAAATAATGCAAAGTTCATGTATGCATTTTACATGCATCAACATCCCCAAGCTTAACCTATACTCGTCCTCGAGTATGAAGGTGATAAAACTAACATGGACTTTGCAATTTTAATACTATCAATGGATATCAAAGATGATTACTATTGCTACATAGAGTAAAATGATTCATTCTTAAAAGGAGTAGCAATATGCAAGATAGTTTATGAAGTGATATCAAGTATTCAATGCAAGGATGTTCAATGATAATTCACAAAGTGTAACATGAGAGAAAAAGTACTATGGACCACATGTATGCATAATAATAAGTAAGAACATCCTACAATGGTCATAGAGTATTGGTGAAAATCTGAATATAAAAGGTGGACACTTTGGAAAGATATATATGAGTAGAGGTAAAGCATGAATAAATTTCATCTATCTTCTGAACTTCTCTACTTAAGTCAATGATTTAATATGGTAATCCTTGGTGTCAAGCTCTCATTCCCCTATCATAGCATCTTGAATGATTAAGTTTAAAGTGAAAGCAATAAGAGTAGTGTGCTTGACAAAGTACAGGTTGAAAGTCTCATGCCCCTTGAATACAAGTACCTACTCCATGTGTTACTCAACTTTAGAAAACAAAGCAAGTTCAAGTTAAATATCATTGTAAGTAATAACAGTATCATTAAGAGCGTCAACTGGGGTACCTCTTGTCCCAGGATATGGAACAAGCCCATATCAAAATGACAAGACAAACAAACATAATGAACAATCTCAACACCCTTTTTATTTACCATTGGATAGCTTTTTATTGTAAGGTGTATCACAGAAGGTTCACCATAGCATGTAAGTAAATTTCCACCATGAATGATGCATGGCTTAGATTAGCGGCCCAGGCGTCTCTCTAACCATTTATACAAACTCATTTAAACTCACTTCATTTCCCCATTTATTTCACCCATGGTAAGCATCCATAAACAAAAGTACATGATATCAACTAAATTAGATGATGTGCAATGTTGAAAGCTTGCCATGTGACAGCACATATGGGCTAACTCTCAACCAAAGACATTTGTCAAGTCCACAACTTCATAATTTTAATCACAATGGGTCATATTTATTTATGCAATGAAAGTAAAGTGTGCATCAAGTTCGCGAGAGCTATATAACCAACTTTTCCCACAACAATTAACAACATAAGCATTTTCATTCAGAGGTATAGATAACTCAAATATCATGATAAACATACTCGGAATAGCATAAAGCTAATAGGTAGATATGGTGGACTCACTGGAAAAACTTTGGTTGAAGGTGTTGGAAACAAGTTTTTGCTTGTTGGAATTTTTGGGCTAGCAAGAGGGAGAAAGTTGACCATCTAAATGCATGCATGAGTGTCCATAGAACTAACTAATCCATGTTAGAACAAGGTAGAATAACATTTAGCATCAAAACATGAATAAGAGATAGCTCTTGATAAAATATTTGCAAATTATTACTCATTAACAAGCTCATGAATCATGCAATTATATGTATCTTTTAAAATTAACTTTAACATCCCTTTTCCCAATCTTATAATAGCATCCAACATAATTCAACCCAAATTTCCAGTAGCTCTCTCATATATAAATGATAGTGTGGTGGTCTCACAAAAATAAAAATCTAATCTAAACAAACGAAAAGACGCTCCAAGTTTATGCGATAAAGTGTTTCGATCGAAAAACAGAAGTTAGACGTGTGCAAACGAGAGTGTGTAGGTCCAGTGGGGTTGTCTTCACATCCCCAAGCTTATGGTCTTCACCATCCTTGGATAGCTCTGGTGCATCTCCTCTAATCCCTGTGAAAAAACTTCAAAACACCGTTTCTCCCATTTCTTTTTCTGTGGGGCACATTAGTAGTGATAAACAAATAGATTTCTTGCTGCATATAATCCTTAGACAAAAATTCATATGGATGTCCAGAACATGTATAATGTTGTATGCCTACTCATAAACTCAATTGGATCAAAAAGATTCATGTTAAAAGTTCTAAGCATGCATCAAACAAAATGGGACAGAATCTGTCCAGAAAAACAGCAGCAGCAACGTATTTTTCTACCCTACTTAACTTTGTCGGAAAATTCCGAAAAAATTCATGCATACAGAGGATGAAAAGTTGCCATTACAGTTTAAATATGAGCTCATTCGGAGTTACAGAATAAGAATTAAAAATCATACCGTGCACAGATTCGTGCAGGAATAATATCTCCGAACGCTATAAGCAACTTCTTCATACCAAAATGAGTAAAACTTGGCACTTTATTAAAAATTCCAGAATCTAAACTAAACACTAAGTCTCTTGTTACAGCAAGAGGACACAAAGAAAATCAAAAATAAAAACAACCGGGTTGCCTCCCGTAAAGCGCTTTCTTTATAGCCATATAGCTAGGCTTCTTACTTGATGTTATTGTGGACGAAGCTCATGAGGGAACTTGAATGATGTGTGTCCCTCTTCCTTGGAAAGTGTTCATGCATAATACCAGGATCCCATGGTGTTCTCAAACCAATCAAAATAATAGTCAAGTTGAACCCTAGTTGAGAGAAAAACAAAACACAAAAGTAATAACAACGAAGTCTAACTTTCTTTCTATGCATTGGCATTTTGTATATGAATGAATCACCATAAATAGAAGTTTCCCAATGCATATTAACAATATTTACTTGCAGCATATAATTATTAGTAACATAAAGAGGGTTCTTATCACCTCCTCTTTCATAATAGTTGCAAGTAGTAGAAATAAATTCAACCATATAACCACAAGAATCATTCAACTTAGATAATTTAGGCACATAAAGAGGATCATTAAATTTATTATGGAATTCATTAGCATGCTTCCCTCTTTCAAAATAGTTAATAAGATCAATATCAAGTTTAATATCATGGTTGCAACAAAGATTTGGAACTAAAGATAATTGCAAACCACATAAGTATTTCTCAACATAAGCAAATTTCTCCTCTATGGTGTAGTTAGGAGAATTCAGAAACAAAGTAGGACTCTCATGAGTAAGAGCACTATCACAAACAGCAAGTATATCATTTTTATCCTCACATAATTTAGCAACAACTAAACATGGAGGTTTATCAATAAGCATAGGACCATCATCTAAAGCATTATCATATAGCATATTTAAGCAGTACTCCTCATTATCATCAATAAGTTCACTAGTAGCATTAATAGAGTAAAGGAGCATTTTTAGTTTCACACTCATCATAACATGGATTCTCATAAATAACAAAAGATTTTTGAGTTTGAGTGTTACTATCATTTGTTGATGGTGAAGTTGGGAGATCCAACTCTTCCCCAACTTAGGTTGGACACATCCATTTTAATCTCCTCTTCACATACTTCCTCTTCCAAGCTTATGTTGTCATCATCCTCTTAGGGTTGCACGGGCATCCCCAAGCTTAGGTTCTTATCCTCCTCTTCCTGCAAAATGTTAATGCTTTCCATGGCAGCAAGAATTCTTTCTTTAACATAAACATTATCACTAAATTCTTTTTTGCAAATTTGGAGAATAATAGAAACTTGCCCTTTCATTTCACGAGCTACATGACTAGTTGCAAGAAATTTATCAAGAAGAGAGTCTATCTCATGGGCTCCAACATAAGCAATATATTTCTCAACTTGTTCTATATCAGGGCATAATACTTTATCTTCACGATAACAAGCAATTATAGGATCACTATTATACTTGCATTGATTGTGGGAATGTTTAACAACTTTTCTATTGCAACAAGTTATACCATGTAACTCACAAAACTGATTAGCTATTTTGTGAAGAGCTTTAAGCAATTTACCCACTCTATTTCCCTCTTTGGTTGATTGATATTCAGAGTAGGCGTCATACATTTTAAAATAATCATTACCCATAGACATTCCAGAAAGTTTCTCCATTTTTTAATTTTTTTGGGTTTTTGATATATAAAACTGAAAGTAAAACTAATGAGAAACTCACAACCAAACAAGTTTAAATGAACCTCCCCAAGCTTAGATGATTGCAAGATATAAAACAAGATAAAATAAATCTAAAGTCTAGTGCACACAAGAATAGAAACTTAAGCGCTACGCTCCCCGGCAACGGCGCCAGAAAAGTACTTGATAACCCCCAAGAGCAGGGGATCACTGTAGCACCTCTCAATGTGGAAGTAAGGTATCGATCCGCAGGAGCAAGAAGGAAAAGTTATCTATTCCCTACAACTAAAGTGTCACAAGTTTTAGTTGATTATGCACTAAACAAGTTTAAGAACAAGATGGTTGATTTAATGGATGGAAGTTTAATGCAACAAAACAAGAATGTAAAAGTGTCCCAATCCTCTTCAATGCAAGAGGACAAGACAAAGGTTTTCTCTTATAGGAACAATGGACATGGGTTCATGGGTTCACTTAATCCTCTCTCTCTCATCTATGGTGATTATCATGTTATGGATAAAGTACACACAATTGTTATGTTTTAATGGTAGCTTTTATGACGGCTATATGTCCTAAAACACATAGTTGAAAGAAGTACTCATTTGTGTTGCTATGTCACCACAAACCCATATGTCCTAATCAGTGAAGCTCAAAGAGAGGAGAGATACATAAGTTACCACCACAAACCCAAATCCAGGGGGTGGACTACTCCCTCTTCATCATGGAGATGGTGGAGATGTTGTTGGAGGAGAAGGAGACCACGCCGGCAGCGCCCCGCCGGAGTTTTCCCCTCCAATCTGCAGCTCCAGGTCTCTATTTCGTGGTTTCTGTGTTTCGGCGGCGCTGCTTCCAGAGAACGTAGGGGGGCTATTTTTATAGCCGTTTTTAGGTCAAGACTATATCGGTGGAGCAAAGATCGACGGCCACGGAGCTCCGAGGGGGAAAAGAGGTGGGCCCACGCGGCCAGGTACAGGAGGCCACGTGGGACCCTCTATCTTCCAGCCTATTGGGCTTCTGGTCTTCAATTTGAGCCCATTGTGTTCGTCTCGAAAATTCTGAACCGTGCTCTTTGACCTTGCCCTTTTTGGAGTCCCGAAGCTCCCGGAAAGTCTGAAACACTAAAAAGACGTTTTCTGGAAAACAGGGTTAATTCCAAATAAATGGGGAAAACTATGAAATATTCCCAAAATCATTATAAACATTGATATAACCCTTATATGATGCAAATATGATTGGAATAGAAGTAAAATAATGCAAAGTTCATATATGCATTTTACATGCATCACTAGCAAGAGGGAGAAATTTGACCGTCTAAATGCATGCATAAGTGTCCATAGAACTAACCAATCCATGTTAAACAAAGTAAAGTAACATTCAGCATCAAAACATGAATAAAAGATACCTCTTGATAAAACACTTGCAAATTAATATTCATTAAAAGCATATGAATCATGCAACTATATGTATCTTTTTAATCAACTCAAACATCCCTTTCCCAATCTTTTTAATAGCATCCAACTTAATTCAACCCAAATTTCCAGTAGCTCTCTATATATAAATGATAGTGGTGGTCTCAAGACAAACAAAAATCAACCGAAATAAAAAGCAAATAAAAGACGCTCAAGTTTATGCGATAAAGTGCATTGATCGAAAAACAGAAGTTAGACGTGTGCAAACCGAGAGTGTGTTGGTCCAGTGGGGTTGTTCACATCCCCAAGCTTATGGTCTTCACCATCCTTGGATAGCTCTTGGTGCATCTCCTCTAATCCCTGTGAAAAAACTTCAAAACACCGTTTCTCCATTTCTTTTCTGTGGGGCGACATTAGTAGTGATAGACAAACGAATTGCTTGCTGCATAAATCCTTAAACAAAAATTCATATGAATGTCCAGAAAGTGTATAATGTTGTATGCCTACTTATAAACTCAATTGGATCAAAAAGATTCAAGTTAAAAGTTCAAAGAATGCATCAAACAAAATGGGACAGAATCTGTCCAGAAAAACAGCAGCAGCAAAACGTATTTTTCTACCCTATTAAATATGTCGAAAAATTCTGAAAAATTCATGCTTACAGAGGATGAAAAGTTGCAACTACAGTTCAAATATCAGCTCATTCGGAGTTACAGAATAGAATTAAAAATCATACCGTGCACAGATTCGTGCTGGAATAAAATCTCCGAATGCAAATAGCAACTTTTTCAACCAAAATAGTAAAACTTGGCACTTTATTAAAAATTCCAGAAACAAAACTAAAAACTAAGTCTCTTGTTACAGCAAGAGGACACAAAGAAAATCAAAAATAAAAACAACCGGGTTGCCTCCCGTAAAGCGCTTTCTTTATAGCCATGTAGCTAGGCTTCTTACTTGATATTTATTGTGGACGAAGCTCATGAGGGAGCTTGAACTTTGATGTGTCCCTCTTCCTTGGGAAGTGTTCCATGCACTTCTTGTGTGGAAACTGAAACTTCACATTCCCTTCTTTTGAATCAATGATAGCACCTGTGGTACGAAGAAAAGGTCTTCCAAGAATAATTGGACTAGAGGTTTTATTCCCCATATCCATGATTAGAAAATCAACAGGTACAAATGTCATATGCAACTCTACCATAACATCACTTACTTTTCCTAAAGCATGTTTAATGGAATCATCAGCAAGTGCAAGTTCAATAGAGCATTTTTCAAGATTCTTTAATTCAAGTACTTCATATAATTCTTTAGATAAAACAGAGACACTAGATCCTAGATCTAATATAGCATGGTGTGTCTCTTTTCCAATGGTTACTATACTTTGGGAATCCATATATCCCCAAGCTTAGGTGGTATCATAGCTTCTTGGTTGTACCTAGCAATCTTTTCTTTTAAAACATGATTAGCAATATAAGAACCAAAACTGCTTGGTTAACATTGATGGAAGGATCACTTGCAAATTTTTGTAAGATAGATATTAATTCATGCAAGCTACAATTCTCTAAGTCAAGCAATGGTTCCTTGACTTCACTAAGCATTTTAACTTCCTCAACTTTTTTCTCTAACTCAATTAACAGAAGAGATTCATCATATTCAGTTTCGTTAACTTCTTCTTTTAATCCAACAAGTTGAGACATAAATGGCAACAAATATTCAGGATAGTTCAATAATTCATTAAGAGTTTCCTCCAAAGTAAGAGGAACATTTTCAGCAATATTAATAGAATTCATTCCAACCATAGGTGGTGCTTGTGGTTTCCCTGCAGACATACTCAATAAAGTGGCTTGGTTATCAGCTAGTTTTGACAAGGCTTTGTCTAGTCCTGCAGTTTGGAGTTGTAAGCCTTTAATATCAGAACTAATAGAAGCAACAGACTTATTCAACTCTTGTATCATGGTATTATGACTAGCAACTTGTTCCATAAGAATTTTATTAGCCTCAAAATTATCATTACGTGGTGGCATAGGCTTCCAATTATCACTAGCATTAGGATATGGAATAGAAGGACGGTTGTTGGGAACATATGGGGCTTTATTATAGGAATTATAATTGTTGTTACCATACCCATTATTACCATAGTTCCTAATGAAGTTAACATCAACATTTTCAGGATTATTACCAACTAGTTCTTGCAAAGGCACATTTTCAATATTTTGTTTATTAATGAAAGCAAGAATAGTGTCCATTTTAGATGACAAATCATTTGTTTCTTCTATGGAGTTTACTTTCTTAGATGGATTAGGTGCTCTATCAGTATGCCATTGACTATAGTTTTGCAAAATACTTTCCAATATGTTCTTAGCTTCTACTATAGTTTTTCCCATAAAAGCCCTCCAGCAGCGGAATCAAGAATATTTCTAGACATGTAATTTAGACCATTGTAAAAAGAGTGTAATATGGTCCATTCATTGACCCCATGTGATGGACAAGTTCTAAGCATAAGTTTTATCCTATCCCAAGCCATGGCAACATGTTCATTTTCATTTTGCCTAAAAGAAAGAATATTGTTTCTATTTTGCAAAATTTTAACAGGAGGATATATTTCTTAATGAAAGCTTCTTTTAGATCATCCCAAGAATTAATGCTACCAGTAGGTAATGAATGCAACCACTCTTTAGCTTTTCCTCTAAGTGAGAAAGGAAATAACTTCAGTTTTAGAATATCACTTTCCACATTTTTAAACTTTTGCATGTCACATATTTCAACAAAATCATGAAGATGCATAGAGGCATCCTCCATAGCACTACCGCCAAATTGTTCCCTAGTTATCAAGTTCAACAAACTAGGACTTACTTCATAACTATCAGCATTTATCTAGGTGTGGCAATGGGCCTAGCAATAAATTGATCATTTGGAGTGTTTGTGTAATCACACAACTTAGTTCTTTCTCCCATTTTTGCAAGTTTTTATGTGTTTTTAATTTTTTATGCAAAACTGAAAATAAAAATGCAAACCGAAATATAAATATGATATGCAAGACAATAACAAAACAAAATAAAATGCTTTGAAGGTAAAGATGGATAAGATGATGCTCACGTAGGTGCAACCTCCCCAAGCTTAGGTGTTTGCACAAGTTGGTGATGAAGTTGACTTTGTTGTGAGATACCCTTGGATAAACCTTTACAGCAATGATTCCCCGGCAACGGCGCCAGAAAACTGTCTTGATGGCCCTTGACGTAGTTACCTGCGTCAAAAGAATATGGGTTAGGTTGAGACTCCAAGTGCAGAGTGTATAGTATAGGAAAGACGGTTTTCCCCACGAGGGGTGACTCGAGGGTTTAATATCGAACTCTCGGGGAATCAGTAGTGAAAGATTTATCTTCTTATCCTTCTCTTGAAAACCTAAAACAAAGTAAATTGTTTTGGCCCTCAACCTCACCAAGTGGTTGTCAAGCACAAGGTGTGAGAATGATATCAAATAAAATGAATGCAAACAGTAAATAAATATGCAATGATGATAAATAAATATGCAAGGATGGTGGAAACAATGATGGATGATATTTTTGGGTTTTGTATTATGAATGCAAGATGTAAAAGTGTTTTTGTATTTTCGGATTTTTAAATGGCAGAAAATGAAAGTGGATAAAAGTTGTTGGAAAGGTGTTTCTTATGATTAAAAATGGACCGGGGTTCATGGTTTCACAAATGCACTCTCTCTTTAATAAAGTGGTAGACAATGGAACACTAGAATTAACATATGAGATTGCAACAAAAAGGTTTCATGACAAGTTACTAATTATATGGGCATCACGTCCTAACATAGAGATCTTTTTTTATTAATCTCTCTTATACTCCACCAAGATGCGAACTAAATCATAACACCTTAGTAATTAAGATAAATCAGAGCATAGCATTAAGTATCATGACATGAAGTTAAAATAAGAACATGCTAGATCTAGTCATGGAGTAGTGGCAATGGTCACACCCACATCTCCGGTAGCAAGGTATTTTTCTTTATCCCTAGTGAGGCAACAAAGTAAGGTAAAAACCCAAGTGGATCGCAGAACTTTCTCTCACGTTCACCGCACTAGCCACCCCCGTTACTCCAACTAATGCACACGTTCCCCCTCACACGCTCTCATAACATGCTTGATCAAAACAAGTAAACAAGAACGGGGTACATAATATGCATCTACTTTCATAACTGAAACAAAACTATTGCAATCTCAAACATATATTAACTCATAAAAAGATCCACCACAAAGGTATTACATAGATGACCGTAATCATGTTCAGCAGCTCATACGGTACTAATTAGTGAAGCTCAAGAGAGGAGAGATACATAAGTTACTTCCACAAACCATAGTCCAGGGGTGGACTACTCCCTCTTCATCATGGAGACGGTGGAGAAGTCGTTGGAGAAGATGGAGACCACGCCGGCAGCGCCCCGCCGGAGTTTTCCCCCTCCAATCTGCAACTCCAGGTCTCTGTTTCGTGGTTTCTGTGTTTCTGCGGCGCTCCTTTTCGAAGGGTCGGGGACTATTTTTATAGTCGTTTTAGGTCAAGACGGAGGCTCGGGAAAAAAGATCGACGACAACGGAGCCACGAGGGCCAGATGGTGGGTCCCACGCGGCCAAGGAATCTGGCCGCGTGGGCCCCCTCTTCTGGCCCTCGGGCCTCCGCTTGTTCGCTTCCTTCGCTCCCACGCTTTGTTCCTTCCAAAAACTGATGCTCGTAAATTTCAGGTCATTTGGACGTCGTTTGAGTCCCTGAAACATCAAAATATAGAAAATAGGGTTTTCTGCCTGTGCAGGGTTAATTCCAGAAAAATAGGGAAACAATGAAATATTCCCAAAATCAATATAAAACAATGATATAACCCTTATATGATACAAATATGATTGAAATATAAGTAATATAATGCAAAGTTCATGTATGCATTTTACATGCATCAAACATCGACAAAAATCCCCAAAAGCTGACCTTCGCCGTGGACAATGGAGGCGCCGCCTGCCCGATTCAAACACGTCGGCCATGGATTCCCCACAACGGAGGTCTCTCGACGCCAGATCGGTGAATTCAGTCCAATCCACTTCGGGGCGTCCCTCTTCTTCGAGTCCAGTGACTTGTGGGAGTTCAACATCCATGGAGAGCTTTGCCACGTCTTCCCCCATGGATCCCAAGCCCCCACAGGAGGAACCGTCGGCGGAGCGCGACACGTTGAGGAGCAGCACCTGCTGGGCGCGAGGGAGGAGCTCGTGGCGGAGGAGAGGCTCGCCGCGGGGTTAGGGCTTGGGGGAGGGGGTCGCCGACGTGTCTTCCATGCGGGGGGCGAGGCGGCATGTTCGCTAGAGGTCGAGTGGGCCGTGCGGAGGAGAGGGAAGGATGAAAGGAGGAGGCGGAGGGGATGGTTGTACGCGTGACTCGACCCGACTGTAGGAGCAGTCGGGTGTAGAATAGCTTTTTCCTATAAATTTGCGGTCACCGGAAGGAGGAAAATACCGGCAAGGCAAAGAGACCCTTTCGAATCACCGGACGAGAACTTGCCTGTGGCAATATGGTTAGGAGGATGGTTGTACCCCAGCCCACTAGAGTTCAAACCCCAGGTTTGACGATGGTGTTTCTTATTTAAGCCGGAATATTCTTCAGTGGGAGGCAACGTTTCCATCGACAACGAGACGTCCGTGGTGACTTCGTCAATCTCAAGACTCAACCGCCGACTCGGTCTCTCGGAGGTACTTATATGGATGGGGTGTACGTGCGTGCGTTCTTAGGATTAAGCGTGTACGCATGTATATGAACGCCTGCGTTATACCGTGTTGAAAAAAAACAAAAATCACCGGGCCGTATATTCGCGTTGCACCGCGCCCGCCCACCCACGGCCTGATCCCGTCACCGATCCCAAGGAAGGCCAGCAGCCCAGCACCCACCCATCCTTCTCCTCCACGCCACCGCTCACCCGATCCTAGCCCCACCACCCGCCGCGTCGGGTCAAACTCCACCATCCCTCGCCTATCCTCCTCCCCACCCATCCCTCCTCCTCACGGCCGCCTCTCCTCCTCCGTCCAAATCCCGGCCACTCCGTCTCCGCGCCGGCCTCGGCTCCTCCTCCCGTTCACCGCGCGTGCGCGTCCGAACCGACTCCGTCTCGTGGGCGGTAAACCGAAGGCTGCCCGCCGCGGTGGAGGGCAGCCGGCCGAGCCTTTTTCCCCTCCGCGCCCCCCTATGGGCCGGTCGCCAGCTATATACCACTACCAGCTCGTCGACCGGCGGAAAGGCATCGGCTCGCGTTGGCGGGAGCTCTCCGGATCTGGCGCAAGGGCTCGCGGTAGATCTGGCCTCGGATCTCGCGCGCCGTCCTGCTTTGGTTTTAAGCGTCTTCTCTTCTCCCAGCGTCTCTTTGTTGTTAGCGCGTGCTGGTGGCCCGGAGAGCGAGCGAGGCACGCAGGTGCACTGTTTGCTCAATCTCCTTTTGTTGCTCTCTTGCCTTGTTCGCGCGTAGTATGATTTTTCCAAGTTTCTGTTTGAGCTGGAGCTGCTCACAAATTGACCTAACTCTCCCGAGCTTGTTTTGTTATCTATTTTACCGCTACGTTTGACGCTCATGTCAATTTCGTGTAAAAGAGCCAAAGCGTACGAACAAAAGATACCAATTTTAACTTCTTAGCTGATGAATTTGACGAATACAGACCGGTAAAACTAACTAGATGCCGCTTTGTGACGTCGGGTAGCTGTAGTGAGGAGGTAGGCAGTTATATGAGCTAAGAAAGGGCACGCCATTTCGTGTGCATACGGGTGACACGCGCCTTTCTTTGGTAAGATGCCTACCGGCTTTTGGGTCTTGTGTAAATATGGAAACCTCTATTTCAAGTAACGGTGGTAGTGGTGGTGTGGTACTAATGTTGCCATCTCTGTAACAAATCTAATGGAACTGACTTGTTTGGCGCTTCTTAGAAGTTATAACTTTCCTCACTGAATAGGTGCTCATTTCCTAGTTTAGAGTTCACTTGGCTTGCTCTAAATATTAGTACTCCAATAATGTTTTTTTAGAGCCATTCTAGATAAGCATTATTTTTTCCTTGAAAATAATGTCATTTTCAGTAATCTGGCATGAATTTATTATCACTAGTTACCTCACAGAAAATCATGGAAGTAGCTAAGTAATTTGCAGATTAGCAAATAGTTTCGTAATGTGACGGTAGTGATGCCTTTTCAATTTCAGTTATTCATAGAGGATATATTTCTTGTATATGTGTTGAACCATGCTAATACTTCTTGTAAATGTTCTTAACCATGCTAATACTAACCCTTGTTTTTTATTACCTTTTCAGGGCTTGAGTAAATCTTATTAGTAGAAGATTTTTTCTTGTACATGTAATTTCTGTTAAAAGATGACTTCACTGAGTAGAGTTGCTCCAAATAATGGAGATGCAAGGTCAATGTTACCAAATAAAGTGACTGCATTGAATCCCAATGCAGCAGAATTTGTCCCTTCATGTGTTATTAGACCATCCTTTGGTGGTAGCGCAGATTCAGATGTAACTAAGTCTGAATTTAAGGGGTCATCTGGTAAAACTATCCTAGATAGGTCCGAGTCATCCAAGTCTAATAACTCAGATGATGAGGCGCATCAGTTCTGGCGTAAGCAGCTTCCAGATGATATTATTCCAGACTTTACTTCTTTTGAGAAAATCGAACATGAACCTGAAGAGCTGTCCGTTGCTGGCTTATCATTGGATGCACCTCCGTTCTACGGGGCAAAAGCTAGCCGCTTGTCAAGAGAACACCAACAGTTGTCTTCTTCAGCTAGCAACATCCTGGACATGGGGCAGACCGATTTACTTTATGAGGATAATTCACGGGCAGCCTTTTCAACTGTTGGTTCAAGCAACTGGGAGCAAAATTATGTGGGTGATCTCCATTTCGCTAATGAAAATCAGGACCTTCATTATGATTCTGACAGTTTTGCTAATGAGTATGTTGCCGCGTCAGATGGCCTTTTTGATCCCTAGAGTATTTGTCGTCTCAGTTTCCTGGATTTTCAGCAGAGAGTCTAGCAGAGCTGTACTATGCAAATGGATGTGACTTCAATCATACGATTGAAATCCTCACCCAGCTAGAGGTAGGTAACTCTTTCTGCCTGCAATATTGTACTAACTCTTCCAGACACCCACCTAGAGCATTGCTTAACATACCCATATCTTTTGACATATATGGCAGCAAGTTTAACAGTGAATTTCCTTCTGGCTAAGGCACAATTAAATGTACTCCCTCTGATCCTTTTTAAGTGACGTGGGAAATGAACTGAACATTTACAAAACCTTGTACAACTTACGACATTTAATTGGGATTGGAGAGAGTATCATGTATCCTTTGAATAATAATTTTATAATATGTTTCCTGTTAGGTTGACAATGTAGCTGTGTTACAATTGCAATATTCAGCAGCATCTCAAGTTTTTTTTCTTTGATTTTTCAGATGCAAGTGGATCCTACCCCAAACCAGACTATGAATTTGACCCCCACTGCACCAAACTTCAGCACGGGGGACTTCCCTGCTTTGCCAACAGTAGAAGATCAAAACGGTTTCTCCAAGGGAAATTTGGATATCCTTGGCATCTTCAATGGACGCAATTCATCCACCATATCTGGTACTGGCGATTTTGTTTCAGCTGTTCGGAAACTTGCATCTCAGAACACTGGACATGGGAAGTTCAAGAAAGGTCCTGATTATGGCAATGGTGTTTCAACCGTTTCTGCACCCAAGCAGTACAGTTATGGCACTAAAGCATCTTCTGGGAACAAGTATCAAAGTTTTAGCAGTGCACGTGCAGCTCCATGGCTTGATACTGGTGATGCAGTCGGTAATACTCTTCTAAATATTACAAGTCATTTCTGGTGCAGATTGCACAACTTCGTCCTGTTTATTTGATGCTTATTGCATGTTGAATTGTCGTTATCTTATAATATAGGCAAATTAGCATTTGTACCTTTTTCTTTACGGTGTATTTGAACTAGAACCATGTGGATCCTGGTTAGACCTCAGGAGACAATCATAGTTGGAAGTGTATTAGTAAACTTTTTTTAACAGGGTAAATCACAAAAATTCAAAAAGTAATGAAGTATTAGTATATTTTCATATTTTTGTTCTAGATAGGTGCAAGTACAAACTGATGAATTTATCCTTTTACTTGGCCGAACAGCAAACATGTATTCAGAATCAAGGGAGGAAGCTCGTGATTTTGCTCGTGTCCGAAATGCATGTTTTGAGCAGGTAAGCATCTTAATTGTGGTCTCAGATGCTAGGTTGTATATATATGTACCTACGCGTTTATAATTATACAAATGTACATACTGTGTGTTCACATTTGCATGCCTTCTGTAGACACCTGTTCAAAAGGAATATTGTAATAAAATGGTAGTCTTATGTGACCTATTTCCAGAAAGCGCGAATCTGGCACCATATCTACTATCCCGTAGATTTCATCCTGGATGTCACCAGTTGCTAAGTTGCTGCATATTTTACTCCTTAGTTTTGTTAGTTGTTGAAGTATTCATGAAATATGTACTTTACAGGCTCGACAAGCTTACCTAGTTGGCAACAAAGCTCTGGCCAAGGAACTAAGCATCAAAGGACAGACCTACAACTCACAGATGAAAGCAGCTCATGAGAAAGCCAGAGAAGCTATTTATCGACAGAGGTTCTTGATCTACTTTCTACCCTTCATATCTAATACCTGCTCTGGACATATATGTATTTACAAGTACATGTACTTCATGCCGCGTTTTGTTTCATTGTTCAGGAACCCTGGTGCTTTGCAACGGGGGAGTGACCGTCTGATCGATTTACATGGCCTCCATGTAAGCGAAGCAATCCACATCCTGAAGGTTGAGCTCGGTTCCCTGAGGAGCGCGGCGAGGGCTGCAGGTGAGAGGATGCAAGTCATGATATGCGTCGGAACAGGCCACCACACCAAGGGTTCTCGCACCGCGAGATTGCCTATCGCTGTGGAGCAGTTCCTTCTGGATGAAGGCCTCCATTACACGCAACCACAGCCCGGTCTGCTTCGTGTTGCTGTGTACTAACATCTCCTAGGTCAGCACCACAGAGAAAAGAAATCCAAAAAAGAAAAGGAGAAAGAGATGCAAGAGAAGATAGAAAACTAAAAGCGCTGTTGGAGCACTGTAAGTTCTTGGTAGTTGTATATTAAAGGAGCCAGCAGGAGAATAGCCTGACACAGAATACAGTGTAAAATTATACATAGATCCATTCAATTCACATTCCATTTCATTCTGCCGTGCCTATTCACGATGTTCGCTGGAATGCGTGTGAGATGGGCTGCATACATGACCGGTTACATACATAGGTCACATGTGCCTATTCAATCGGCATTCTGGTGTCGAGCATGTGAGATTTTGTGGACCATATGAAATCTGAGACAAACATGTGATACTATAACCATTTCGTTGATTTTGACTGAATTCATGAAAAACGAACTAAGTATGCTTACAGTTCACAAGTACTCGCATCCTTATTAAAAGTGATGGAATTGCTAATTTTAAGCAAGGTGATAATTAACTTAGCCTTTACATGTGATTTGTGCACCTGTGAGTAGTAAGCTGGGTTGCAATGGAGAAAAATGTTCGGGCGGTGTGGCAGCCCAACATCCTGAGTTCGAACCCCGTCGGGGACGATTTTCCTGGATTTCTCGCAAAGGAGCATTTTCTTCTATAAAAAGATGCCCTTGGGTCTCTTTTTTTTAAAAAAAATGTTCGGGATCTTTGGATTTGCTTGATGATTTCGTGCTAGGTATGTGTTGCCAGTTGCACCCTAAAAATAATCACATGGTACTTATCTCTTACTCTGCGGCTCTACTTCTGTTGTAAGATATTTTCCATAGTGCGGTACCAAATATCGTTTTTTCGTTGTCCGCTTAAACTCTCAACGTTATCGTGTCCAGTTCTCCACTGTTGCAGCGGGCGTTCCACCCTCCTCCGTCCTTACACCCATGACAACTACACCCGCAACTCCACCCCCACCTCCATGCGTGCCTGATCACCCTATTGGACTAGATGCCGCTCATGTCCGTTTCCTCCCATCGTTCTCCTTCCCCTTCCACCCCTCCCTCCACGCGCCACCTCCATTTGCAACCACTACAGCCACAACGTCTTTTGCGAGCGACGACTTTGAGTACCCGCTCGTCGACCCCTTCATATGCTCACCCCACCTCCGCTTCCCGCACCTCCCGCATTCCGCTTCCCCTCCTCTGATTCGCTTCTCCTTCTGTTCCACGGCCGTCACGAAAGGGGACCTTGCGGATGACCTTGCGGATGACCCCTCCTCTCCTGGTTCCGCAGCAGTCGCCGTCAAGCCGGACCAGGCGGCAGCGGCGCCACAACGATGTTCTCTTCTTGAAGATGTCGCCTTGGCTATTGGGGAGAGGACGTTGTGACAATGGGTGACTGGATGAGCCGATGTGATGTATCTTCGGTGTTGGCTGCGGCACAGGGTGTGGGCTTTCGGGGCGCTATATACGGCATGGCAGATGCAGCCAGTCCACGCCTTCTCCGAGTCTGGTCAGATCCCGCCTTCTACTCGCAGACTCTTAGGCGCATGGGGGATGGTTGCGTTGGTCGGTTATCTCAGAGTCATTGTCGTGCTTCGGTGGTGTCTTGCTTGGTATGTGACGCGGCCTTGTTGCTATGTGCGACATCTCCTCACCAATATTGGTTGGAGATTGAACAAGGCAAGTCGTTTTCGCCGAGTAGTATGTTTGGGTGTCGTTGTAAACGGCTTGGCGGGTGTGGTATTGTAAGTCTTCAATGCCGTTGTATCGACCGTCTTGGTATTTCTTCTATGAATGCGTCTTCCAAGTCGTATTCTAAAAAAAAAGATACATTCTCGAGAAAAAAGTATGCAATATGTGTTTCATGCTATTGTTATCCTAATATCAGTTGTAATCGTGATTGCAGGATTATTTGGTAGCAGTGTAGCACGAAGCAGTTGTATGAATAAGTAAAGAAAAAACGGACTCGCAAAGTAGGATCAGGCTTAGTCTACAAGGAACAGAGGATAGCGAAAACATGGTGCGTTTGGTTGGGTAGCTAGCCACCAGGTGGTTGGTGGTAGCCAGTTTTTAGGTGGTTAGCCCCTGTTTGGTTTGTGGTGTTGGTTGTGTGGGGGTAACCATATTCTGTGAATATTCCCTCTAAAAAATGGTTGAGCTCAACCATCAGAAATGTGGTGGTTGGCTCCAACCATCCTAGGGCGAGACGCTAGAATCACCTCAGAAACATTTTTTGCGCTGCTCACCTTCTCCTCTAAAATAGAAAAACAGCAAGTTAACCTTCTCATTTTTTCCCAATATTATTGACACGTGATTTGAAGTAGACATGGCACTACGGCATACACTGTTTGAAGGTGATATTCTGCATCAATACTGGAGGTAATTTTTCTCCCCTAAATTATAATATGTTTTGGACAGAAAATGTGCATGCTCATGTTGTGAGGGTATTCTCACCATCATATCAAGAGGTTACCATATCACCTAACATCTCAAGACAAACACAAATATGGTACACAAATATGGCTACCCCTAACCACTTTTTATCCTTCAATCAAACACAAAACTTGGCTAGCCAACCCACACAAACAAACATGAAAAATGGTTACCATCAACCAGGTGGTTGGATTACCCCCAACCACTTTTTCATAGCCACTGAACCAAACACGTCAAAGTATGAGGAAAAGCAAGCAAATATCAGGAAATCCGTTGGAGAGACGCTCTTGCTCGCCGTGCGCTCTTCTTCGGCTCGAACAGATTTTTCGAGTGCGGTGCGAAATATCTTCTTCTCCATTGCCCGCTCAAACTCCCAGCGTTATCGCGTCCGGCGTTGTGCAGTCGGCGTTTCACTCTTCTCCGCCATTGGCGCCCGCACCTGCAGCTCCATGCGCGCTTGATCCCCCTATCGCACCCGATGCCGCTCATGGCCGTCTCCTCCCCACCCTTCTCCTTCCCCTCCACGCGCCATCTCCGCCGCGCAACCACCGCCGCCGCAGCGTCCTCCGCCAGCGACGACTTCGACTACCCCCTCGCCGACCCCTCCGTCCGCTGGCCCACCTCCGCTTCCCGCACCTCCCCGCGCCCCGCTTCCCCGCCGCCGACACCGCTCCTCCTCCCGCCCCGTCGCGGCCATCCGGGAGCGGGAGCCCGCGGATGACTCCTCCGCGCCCTCCGCTTCCGGTCGCGCCGTCGTCGCCGTCGAGACTCTGGACGCGCGCGCACACCGCGCGAGGGTGAAGAAGCTGAGCAAGCTGGCGCTGCGGCGGGCGCGGGACTGGCGGGAGCGCGTCTCCGAGCTGGCGGACCGCCTCCTGGCGCTGCCCCCCGGCGCGCCCGTCGCGGGGGTGCTCGACGAGGCGTGGGTCTCCCCCGACGAGCTCGCCTACGTGGTGCGCGCCGTGGGCGCGGCCTCCTGGCGCCGCGCGCTCGACGCCTTCGAGTGGCTCGCGGCGAGCGGTGCCGCCGGGCCGGCCCCCGCGTCGTCGCCGTCGTGCTCGGGGTCCTCGGCCGCGCCCGCCAGGACGAGCTCGCCGAGGGGGTCTTCCTCCGCTTCCTGGGCGAGGGTGCCGCCACCGTGCAGGTGTTCAACGCCATGATGGGCGTCTACGCGCGCTCTGGGCGCTTCGACGACGTCCGGCAGCTGCTCGACGCAATGCGGGGGCAGGGGATCGAGCCGGACCTCGTTAGCTTCAACACTCTGATTAACGCCAGGGCCAAGTCTGGGAGCTTGGCCCCTGGCGCCGCCTTTGATCTCCTGCTCCAGGTCCGGCAGGCGGGGCTCAGGCCGGATGTTATCACTTACAACACCCTCATCAGTGCTTGCTCGCAAGGTTCCGTTCTGGATGATGCTGTGGCGGTGTTTGAACAGATGATTGATTCGGAGTGTCGGCCGGATTTGTGGACGTACAATGCCATGGTGTCGGTTCATGGCCGGTGTGGGAGGGCACAGGAGGCTGAGCAGATGTTTATGGAGCTATTAGAGAAGGGTTTTAAGCCGGATGCAGTAACTTATAATTCTCTCCTTTATGCTTTTGCGAAGGAAGGGGATGCCGACGCAGTGGAGCGTGTGTGTGAGGAATTGGTTAAGGCTGGGTTCAGGAAGGATGGAATAACTTACAATACCATGATTCATATGTATGGAAAGATGGGCAGGCTTGATTTGGCGCTTGGTCTGTATGATGAGATGAGGGCTATAGGCTGCACTCCAGATGCTGTTACTTATACTGTCTTGATCGATTCCTTGGGGAAGATGGATAGGATTTCTGATGCAGGGAAGGTGCTGGAGGAGATGGCAGATGCAGGATTAAAGCCAACGCTGGTAACTTTCAGTGCTCTGATATGTGCGTACGCCAAAGGTGGGAGACGGGATGAGGCAGAGCGGACATTTGATCGTATGGTTGCGTCAGGCGTCAAACCTGATCGTTTAGCCTATTTGGTTATGCTGGACATTATCGCAAGGTCTGGTGACACGAAAAAGCTGATGGTTCTGTATCGGACAATGATGAAGGATGGTTATAGACCAGATGCCACCTTGTATCAGGTCATGCTTGCTGCACTTGCAAAAGGAAATGAATGTGAAGAGATTGAAGGAGTTATGCAAGACATGGAGGTAGTTTGTCAAATGAATCCGCAGCTGGTATATAGCATACTCATCAAGGCAGATGCATTTCTCAGGGTGCTAAGCTGTTAAAGAAGGCATGCCTACAAGGACATGAACCAGACAGTAAGAGTTTACTGTCCATTTTAGATGCATATGAAACAATGGGAAAGCATGAAGAAGGTCTCTCTTTGCTTCAATGCATCCGGGATCATGTCCCCAACTCCCATAACTTGATATCTGAATGTTCCATCATGCTTCTGTGCAAAAACCAGAAGATTGCTGCTGCCATTCAAGAGTACGACAGTATGCAGACATTAAAATGTGGATCTTTTGGCCGAGATTGTAACTTGTACGAGCACTTGATTACTTGCCTTGAAGAGGCTGAATTCTTTCCTGAAGCTTCTCAGGTTTTCTGCGATATGCAGTTTATTGGCGTAGAGCCTTCCCAGAAGATATACGAGAGTATGATCTCTACATACTGTAAATTGGGCTTCCCAGAAACAGCTCACCAATTGATGGATGAAGCTGTACAGTCTGGTATTTGGCTAAATACTCTTTCATCTAGAGTAACTATAATTGATGCGTATGGGAAGACAAAACTCTGGCAGCATGCAGAAAATTTCGTGAAAGGACTGAAACAAGAGTCAGGTATTGACAGACGGATTTGGAATGCGTTGATACATGCCTATGCCGAGAGTGGCCTTTATGAGCACGCAAGGGCAGTGTTTGACATTATGATTAAAAACGGCCCTCTACCAACTGTTGATTCAGTTAATGGAATGATGAGAGCATTGATTATTGACGGCAGGCTGGATGAGTTGTATGTGATTGTTCAGGAGCTTCAAGATATGGGTTTCAAGATCAGCAAAAGCACAGTAATCCTTATGCTTGAAGCTTTTGCAAAAGTTGGGGATGTATTCGAGGTAATGAAAATATATAATGGAATGAAGGAAGCAGGATACCTGCCAAATATGCACATCTACAGAAGTATGATTTCCTTGCTCTGCCGTAATAAACGATATAGGGATGTTGAATTGATGGTTGCGGAGATGGAGGGAGCAGGATTGAAGCCAGACTTAGTCATACTTAATACCCTTCTTTCGATGTATACTGGGAATGGAAACTTTGACAAGACAGTTGAAGTATACCATAGAATTCTTGAAGCTGGCTTAGAGCCTGATGAGGATACATATAATACATTGATAGTCATGTACAGTAGAAACTTGAGGCCCGAAGAAGGATTTACTCTCTTGAATGAGATGGGTAAACGAGGTTTGACACCCAGGTTAGAATCCTATAAAAGCTTGCTCGTGGCAACTGGAAAAGCAAAACTCTGGGAGCAAGGTGAACAACTTTTTGAGGAAATAAGATCAAAGGGTTACCGACTAAATCGATCTTTATATCACATGATGATGAAAATGTACAGGGATGCCTGCAACCATTCCAAAGCCGAGCAACTACTAGCAGCAATGAAAGAGGACGGCATCGAACCAACAGTTTCCACTATGCACATCCTCATGACTTCTTATGGGACTGCGGGGAACCCAGCCGAAGCTGAGAGAGTACTGAACAGCCTGAAGTCATCCAGTTTGGAAGTCACCACTTTACCATACAGTACTGTTTTTGATGCTTACTTGAAAAATGGTGACTACAATCTTGCCATCACAAAATTGTTGGAAATGAAAACAGATGGTATAAAACCAGACCATCAAGTTTGGACATGTTTCATCAGGGCCGCTAGTTTGTGCGAGCGAACTGATGATGCCATTCTTCTCCTGAACTCTTTACAGGATTGTGGATTTGACCTTCCCATTAGGTTGACACCATACTTGACTATGTTCACAATTATGGGGCTTACTTCACATGCTAAATTTGGCCATAATCTCTTGCATCTTTTGCAGGCTCTTGACAGAGAGGATTTCATCTGTGTTTACTGAGGTTGACAATTTTCTAGAAGAACTCGAGGCACTAGAAGATTCCGCAGCTCTGAATTTTGTAAATGCACTAGAAGACCTCTTGTGGGCATTTGAATGTCGAGCAACCGCTTCATACATTTTCCAGCTGGCAGTAAACAGAAGCATATACCGTCAGAATGTCTTTCGGTATTTGCAGCAATCTTGAACTCCGATTATTTTCATCAGAATCTGTACTTACCTTTATGCGTTCAAATATGCATTTCATGTGCATACTTCTTTAACCAAATAAGTGGGTCACACACTGATAGTTCTCGTCAGACATAAACAACAAAGACAAGGAAAACAATTACAGATAGCAACTTTTTTGACAGCAAAACAAACGTTGTTGCAGAAAAGGCACAATCCAGTCTCGCTATTGTTTTAGATAATTTATCTGAACATTGAAGAGGTGGTTTAAGATATGTGCGAACAAACAGTTAATGTTGTCGTTATGCTTGGGCATGCTGTCCCTAGAGAGTAACTAGGCTTTATCTCAAAGAGCCCCAGTCTGCTAAAACACCTATATTTGTATGCTCAATGCTACAAAGTTGAGACGTTTGAACAATAAGGTTTGGTCTAAGTTTATTTTCGTTTCATCTGCTTTCGAAGTTGTTTATCACAGTAGGTCTTATCATGTAGATGTTTTTTTACTACTCCCAGTGTCTTGTTTATGTGTAGAACTGAAGTAGAAAATTTTGGCTGGCAGGATCTTATTGCTTTATGGTTTCAAGAATGGGAAAACTCCAAATTGTTATTATTATATTTGTTTCTGCTAATTAATTAATTTAATTTTTTCGCCTGAATGATTCAGGGTGATTGAAAAAGACTGGGGAGCTGACGTCCGAATGTTGTCTGCTGGGGCTGCACTTATCGCTCTAACATTATGGCTTGATCACATGCAAGTAGGTGCTCTTAATAATATTTTTGTTTTTTGTGCTCCTAATCATATTTTTTGCAGTCTTTCTTGCATTAAGTTAATAAATAGAGAAAGACAGCAATGTACAGAAACGTGCTTGCAGATAATAGTAAACTTTTCTCATCGGCTTTGGTTGTTTTGTGTTACCCTTACCATAACTATGGACAGTAATGTATTTGGACTTGCTGTTAGCTTGACAGATTCACGAAATTAGCATGTGTCTACTTTATGCCCTAATTCTGGCGTTCTTCATATCCCCTTAGAGGTGGTCATACGATTATAAATTAATTATAACGCAGTGAACATAAATAAGAAATATGCACTAGCTGCTATTACTGATGATTTCCATCTATAACTTCATTCACATTCTATACAAATTTTCATGTTGCGTGTCATTACAGCAACATTATGAAACACATTTTCCTTTCTTTGTTGCAGCAGCCCTCTGCACAAATTTAATCTTTTATTACTGATTGAGGGCACAAATTTAATTGAAAGCTACCAAAAGAAATTCAGAATATTCTCCTGAAAAAACGTATCTACAGTTGCAATACCCCAATATAATTTACGGTCATTCCATTTGTAATGCAGGATGCTTCACTGCAGGGTTCGCCAGAATCCCCCAAATCTATTGTACTGGTCACAGGGGAGGGGGAATATAACATGGTATCATTGCGTAAAACCATCCGTGTTTACCTTTTGGAAATGGGATCTCCTTTCTTGCCATGTAAAAGTCGATCAGGTCGCTTTGTGGCGAAGTCTTACTCTCTTAAGATGTGGCTGAAAGATTCTCCTTTCTGCATGGATCTTGAGTTGAAAGACGCCCCAACTCTTCCTAAAATGAACTCGATGAAGCTCACTGAAGGGTACTTCATGAGATCTGGTCTTGTATCTACATTTAAAGATATACACGAGCAACTTGGGGGGGAAGTATGGCCAAAGAAATTCTCCAGATTAGCTCTGTTGTCAGAAGAAAGCAGGGCCGAAGTTATTAAGGCTGATATACAAGGAAGGAAAGAAAAGCTGGAGAGAATGAAAAAACAGGGTCTTGTCGTGTCAAGAAAACCTAAAAAAGGAAAACGGAGAGCAAAATTTGTTAGAGAACAAAGCACCCAGGCGGTTCTGAAGTAGTGTTTATTTTGCCTCATCACTGCATTTTCTCAAGCGTCGTTGTGGAATTTACATGAATATTTCTTAACGGAAAAAAAAGGAAAAGGAATCGTGATATTACTGCGATTATTTTCGACGGAATCTACAGAGCAAGCTACTATGAGTCGTGAAAGCCTATCAAGTTCACCAAATCCGTCCGTCGATTTTGACATCAGTGGAGGTACTCTCAATAGCTCTCCGAACCTGCACATGCTTCTATAATTTTGTTGCAACTTTGTGAGGCACCGAACTAATCATCGATTTCACCTGTTGTCTCATGCGCATTACAATAACTTCTCGGGGAATAAAATATATGCAGAGTTGTGTATGAGAACTGACATCAAATGCTTGGAATGTTCTAGGTAGCTAATAGCCAAGATAGGAAGAGTGCGCCTGGGAAAGCATACGCAGTGGCTCTGTGCAAGTTTGAGGCCATCAGAACATAAGACCATCAATTGCTTAAGAGGATTCGTAAGGACCTTGTGAAGGAGGTCGCTCAAATGGCATCAAGGCTCAAGTCACTCGATGAGCGCCCAGAAGAAGAATTGCCAGAAGAGCAAATCGACGCCATATTCGGTATGTCCAATATGCCACATCGTACACTCATTAAGAAATGTTCATGTTCCCGTAATCTCACATTCCTCACACCTTGCCCTTGCTGTCTCATAGAAACTAGGACTGGATGGTGGCATCAAACTAGGACTGGATGCCACCAACACCAGCACCATGGTCAGTCCGGGCTGCTCCCGCCAGGAGAAGACAAGCAGAAGGAGAGAACAAAAACAGTAGTAGGGTTCTCAGACAGCACGCAAGATCGTGGCACTGAGGAAGTTTGCTGCTTCTGCTCCTTCTGACAGCAAACAAGGCGAGCAGAGTGATCTGCTGGCGTTTTTGAACGGAAGAACCTAATAATTGCTTGTACTTAATATATGCCGATGACTGATGAGATTGCTGTCCTACACTTGCCGACGATATGTATTGTTTTGTTTGAACTAGTTGCCGTTTGGCTCACAAAGTTGGAAAGTGTATGCTGTGATCAGCGTAAGTGGATTCTGTTCATGGATCAATGAAATTGCTTAAAGAGCTCTATCTGAGATAATATTTGCACTGAACATAATATTTCGACGGATGGACAACTGCGTCATGTATGCTGAATCGAATAAAAGATTCTAGCCCAAAACATAGCAAATATAGCGCAAGTGAATACAAGGTTCAGAAGATGGATCACAGGAGCAAGAACTACAACCATTCTATTTGGACAGAAGCAATTCAGCAGGAGAATTGCATCATTGACGATCGTACAAGGAAGAATTAATCAGTACAGTTTGATTAGAATCCCGTCGAGATTTGATTTAATATACAGGTGCAAACGAGAACTGGTTGTGCTGTCCCTGAAGATCGAAATTGTGATTGCAGCTTTTCATCTGGAACGCTGCTTCTGCCTTGTCATCAGCCAAAAGGCTTTGCAGTAACTGGTCGAGGTCCTGATCAGCTTCCGCCGGGAAAGTTTGCTGTTCCTCCCCGAAAAGTTCTTCCCATGTACAGCTTTCCGTGTTGTCGTCAGCTTCAGGCCCCTCCGTGGACGCAGCAGGCAAGGTGGAAACGGGCGGGGCAGGCGTGGACCACGTCGGACAATCCTCGTACTCTACCTCAGGCTCCGGGACGGGGACGGGGGCGGCGATGCGCATCTTCTTGCAGCTCGAAAGATCGGCGGCGGAGACCGGCGCTGGCCTCTTCTGCGAGTGTGCGCTCGCGGCCACGGCCACGGGCTCAGCTGGTTGCGGCGCGGGTGCCTGCTCTGCCGGTTCTTGGCGACGAAGCTTGTACGCGTCCGATTCTTGGCGGGCGGCGGCGGGCGGGTTGGGAGCCAGATGGATCCTGCAGAGCACCTTCTCCCCGTCGGCGACGACGGCCTGCGGCAGCAGGCACCGGTACTCCTTCATCACCCAGCCGGTGGACGTCTTCTCCTTTCCCTTGCCCTTCTTGAACGACAGGGTCCTGGCCTCGCCGATCTTGACGCCCTCCTTGTCGTAGACGTCCTCGGTCTTCTGCACTTCCCAGGTGCCGGCGCCGGCGCCGCGGGCGCACCGCCCGTTCTTGGCGTTGCGCTTGCAGGTCGTGAAGAAGAAGCGGTCGCCGGAGCTGACGGCCGTAGGCACGGGGGCGAATCGCTTGGCGAGGTCCTTGGGCTCGTCGCAGTCGTAGACTTGGGCGCGGCGGATGAGCTTCTCGGCGCCGTGCATGGTCTCGCCGCGGAGGAGGCACGGCAGGAAGTAGCCCACGGCCTCCTCGGCGGTAGGCAGGAAGCGCTGGAGCTTGTACACCTCGTCGATCCCGTCCATCTCCATGGATCCGCTGCTGCTCTGCTCCGCTCTGCTTCTAGGTCGATGAGGGAGGGAGATTGGCGGCAAGATTGCGGGAGGGAGATTGGTGTGGAGCGTAGAGTGGGAGGGGGTCAGTATTTACGAACGCCGCTGGCTTTCCATATTTTGAACCGGAGACGACAGGCACTCCTCTTCACCACGGATTTGAGTTTCCAAAACTTGCCGGACCCGTTTCCATCTTGGGGCAATTCCCATAGGTTTCCCATACAGCTGGATGCTGTCCGACCCGCGCTGTGCTTTGTATGGGCACTCGCGCTCGCCCACTGTCTCCTACAACGACATCATCGCGCATCTACTTGCGCATGCTACGGGTCCTACGGAGGACGACGGCACCAGCGTGCGCCGGGGCTTCATCGGGCAGGTGCACTCGCACGCGGTGCAGCTCGGGCTCCCGCCCTGGCGCTGTGCTTTGTTTATCGGAGGCCAAACGCTGGCGAGAGGCGCCCGCTCCCGCGCCTCTCCGCCGGTGCACGCGACCACCACCTCCTCGTGGCCGCCGCGTGCGTCCTAAGGCTCGAGCGCTCCTCTTCCGCCACCTACCTATGGAACAAGCTGCTGGGCCTCTTCTCCCGTGGCGGGGCGCCCGTGCTCGCCCACAGGCTGTTCGACGCAATGCCCGGGCGCGACACCGTATCCTACAACACCATCATCACGCGCCTGTCCCGCTCGGCCGCCGACCGCGCGCGCGCCTACTCGCGCATGCTACGCGAGGACGCCGGCGGCAGCGTGAGGCCCGACGGGACCACGCTCTCGGCGCTCCTCGCGCTGCCGTGCGCCGGGGCGAGTCCTGGCTTCTTCCAGCAGGTGCACTCGCACGCGGTGCGGCTCGGGCTCTGCTCGAACGCGTTCGTCGGGACCGCTCTGGTGCGCGTGTACGAGCTGCACAGGGACGCGGACGCCATTGCTGCCGTGTTTGAGGAGATCGCCGAGCCGGACGTCGTGTGTTGGAATGTCATGATCGACGCGTGCGCGCGGCGTGGGAGCCTGGGGCGTGCCGTGGACGCGCTGGCAAGGATGTGCAGGGCTGGTGGCATTGTCGACGAGTTCACACTGGCGAGTATCTTGAAGGCATGCTCGCATGAGAACGATCGGGGCCTCGGCGTGCAGCTCCATGCCTGTGCATACAAGGCTGGGTTTGACACAGAGACTGCCATCTGCAATGCTCTTATCACCATGTACCTGAAATGTGGCCGAGGGATGAGATCAGCTGTCAAAGTCTTCGATATGATATCGGAGCCGAACATAATCACTTGGACCGCAATGATTTCCGGGTTAGTGCAGAATGGCCTCGTTGTGGAAGCAGCGAGGTTCTACAAAGGAATGGTGAGGGCTGAGGAAAGGGAGAACGACTACTGTTTCACTAGTGTGCTCTCTGCATGTGGCGCCCTTGCAAGCCTTGAGCATGGAAAGATGGTGCATTATCGTGTCATGAAATCGGGTTTCTGCTCAGATACAGTTGTCGGGAACGCGCTCCTTGACATGTACTTCAAGTGTGGCGGCCCATCGGATGCTTGGTTTGCGTTTCACATGATGCAGGTGCGTGATGTCGTGTCGTGGACAGCTATGATCGTCGGCTACGGGCGTCATGGTGAGGCCAGGAAGGCTGTTATGTGCTTCAGAGAAATGGTTCATGGCGGGTTTAGGCCAGACAGCGTCACATTCCTCGCAGTCCTTTCTGCGTGTAGCCAAGGGGATCTTGTCGATGAAGGGCTTGTGATTTTCCGCTCCATGGTTGAGGATCACGATGTTAAGCCACAGAGAGAGCATTGTGCATGCTTGGTTGGTCTACTAGGACACGCCGGAAGACTAGAAGAAGCAGAGATATTGATTGGAGCAATGGGATTGGAAATGGATTCATTGGCCTGGGAGTCACTTCTGGGTGCTTGCGGTTTACATGGAGAAGTCGAGCTGGCGAAGAGGTCAGCGGGGAAGGTCATGGAACTAGAGCCATGTAAGTATGGGCCTTATGTTTTGCTGTCGAACATGTATGCTGAACAATGTCAATGGCGTGAAAAGGAGGTGTTGAGAGAAAAGCTTGGAGGCAGCAATGTCAGGAAGGGTGCGGGTCACAGCTGGTTCTCAGTTTCAGAAGCGAGCTGAGCATTTAATGTGATTCTGGTGTGGTTTCTCAGAAAACATTTGCTGAAAAAGGTTGTGGATTCAGTGGAGAGAGGATGATGTGCTCCACGAATTTACGGAATGCACCCAAAGCAAAAGCACCAGGATCTCATGCATGAAGGGCTAAAGGTTTTCCACTCCATGATGAGGAGCACAATGTTAAGCCAGGGAAAGACTAAAAGAAGCAGTGGCTATAATTAGAGCTATGGGACTGGAAATGGATTCATTGGCTTGGGATTCTCCTCTTGGTCAGGAAGGGTTCTGGTCACAGCTGGTCTCCGTCTCAGAAGAAAAGCTGAACACTTGATCTGGTGTGGATGCAGTTCTCGCTCACAGCACCCTGACATTCGTTTGTGTATGCAGTCCAAGCTTCTCGTTTTATGGTTCAGATAGTACAAACTCCATTGTTTTCGACGGAAACTCCAGAGCAAGATACTATGAGTCCTGAATGCCTATCGAGTTCACCAAGTCCGTCCGTCGATTTGGACATCAGTGAGGACTGAGGAAGGGCTTGCCATCCATATTGCAGTGAAGGTACTGTCCATAGCTCTACGAACCTGCAGAAGCTTCTATAATTCTATTGCAATGTCAGGAAGGGTGCTGATCACAGCTGCTTCTCAGTTTCAGAAGCGAGCTGAGCACTTCATGTGATTCTGCCATTATGGTGTGGTTTCTGGGAAAACAAATTGCTGAAGAAGGCGTGGATGGAATGCAGAGGGATGGTGACTTCATGAATTTACTGAATGCACCCAAAGCTAAAAGCATAAGCAATCAATGGATCATGCGACTGAGCTTACGAATTCGCAAATTTGAAGGGCATATACACGCTTACCGAGCGACAAGGGTTACAAGTCAGGTACCGATCCTATCCTGGTGTTTCGTAAAAGATGTGGTAAACGCTTCATGAAAATGTCATCTATCAAGGCCAAGCAACGTTCAAGTAAACAAATTATAAACAAATTAAGGACCTTACATTGCGATCCTACACATGGAGTTAGATTACAACCATCCATACATGTATAATTACAGACATGTACAGTTAAGATTAAAGGAACGGTTAGAACTGCTGGGTCCTAGGGAATTTTCCCTTTGTCTGGAATGCCTCATTTTTCTCCTCATTATGCTCAATGCATCCCTTTCCTACCTTACTTTGTGCTTTCTGCATTGATATATATTTGTATGTCCTATTTTTGCCGCAGAACCACCGCCGCTCTACATGACAGAGAGAAGGCATGTCAAGTTAGGGAAGGCAAAATTTAGCAAGATACATTTGTAGTGGTTACAAGTTACAACGTGACTGTAGCATTAAGTTTTTGTCAGTGCATTTTAGCGCGCCCGCTGGAGCACTACCATCGGCGCGGTTAAATATAGCGCGTCCAGAAAAGCAGCGCAACGCCCGCGCGCGGTAAACCGCTATTTCGGCGCTGCATACCAGTTTTAGCGCGCCGCGGTTTACCGCGCCCGTTGGAGATGCTCTTAGCCTCTTACAACGTGAACTGTGGCATTAAGTTTTTGTCAATGCATCTTTTCTGCCAGTATTCTGTGAATAAAGTTAGCAAGATAAGTTTGAGTGGTCAACAATGAGAATAGATGTTTTGGTAAAGATCAGGAATTGATCAACTAACTGAAAGATTGTGCAATGTACATGAGCTACAGTTACTCATTTACAGAATAAATGTCCACTTCTATAGTTTGATTGTTCATTTCTGGAGCTACATTTACATGTACAGTTAGATGACTAGTGAAATACAGAGAAGTGTCTGGGTAAGATGGACCAGTGACATCGACTTCAACTCCGGCTAGCTCGCTGCCTGTCACCGGCTCACAAGATACCGTAAGCTGCCTCGCCGCGACTACCGCTCGTCGACGCTCGTGACCCGTTGCATGGACTCGTCTCTCACGAACGCCGCCTGTGAGCTTCTGCTGGCCGCGTCCTCCTCGCCGGCGCCGGCTTCATGTCTCTGCCTCATCGTGGCCTGCGCCGTGGTCACCGCCTGCTCCACCCTGGCCGCAGCCTGCTTCATGTCTGGCCGCCTCTCGAGGTCCGCCTGGATACACTCCACCGCGACCTCCATCAGCCGCTTCATGTCGGGCAGCGCGAACTTGCTCGCCGTGACGATGGCCGGGTCGAACAGGTCTTGCTCGTAGCCGTCGGCGATCGCCGTGGTCGCCCACATGACGAGATCCGTGCCGCCCTTGGCGTTCTGGAGGTACTGCGACGGGAACTTGCCGGTGAGGAGCTCGAGGAGGACGATGCCGAGGCAGTACACGTCGGCCTTGGCGGTCACGGGGTGCCCCGCCACGCACTCCGGCGCGCGGCGCGCGAACATTGACGTCGTCGTCGTCGTGGTGGGCGCCTCCTGCGTGTAGTTGACAAGGCCTGAGTATCCGAAGTCCATGAGCAGGGGCTCGAAGTCCGGCGCGAGGAGCACGTTCGCGGACTTGAGGTTCCCGTGCGGCGCCTCGTGTCCGGCGAGCTCTGCATGGAGGAAGGCGGCGCCGCGCGCGATCCCGGCGACCACCTTGAGGCGCATCGGCCAGTCGAGCGTGGCGTAGTCCATGCCCCGGTCGCCGTGGAGCACGTAGAGGAGGCTGCCCTTGGGGATGTACTCGTAGACCAGCAGCTTCTCGTCCCTGCGGTAGTGGTACGCCAGCGGGGGCAGCAGGTTGGCGTGGCGCATGGCGCCCAGGCGCCTCATTTCGGCCTCGAAGGCGTCCCTGGTGCCCCGGTTCATGTCGCGCGCGCGCTTCACCACCACGGCCACGCCGCTCGCCATCACCGCCTTGTACGACGACCCGAGCCCGCCTCCGCCGCCGCCCCCGATCACCTGCGCCGCGGCCTTCATCAGGTCCGTCAGCCCGAACACGCCCTTGCAGTCGTTCACGATGACAAGGTCGCCGCCGCCGCCGGTGCTCCCGTCGTCCGCCTTCGCCGCCGATGACGACCGACGATGCCGCCCGCCTAGCGACGACCCCGACCTCCTCCCCAGCCACGACGTACTCCGTCTCTGCGTCGTCGATGATCCCTGCTTCACCATGTACACTGGCGGCGTGTCCTCCGTGTCGCCCTTGTTGGCGGGGTCGTAGCCGCCGCCGCCGCAGCACGCGCAGAGGGCGACGGCCAACACGACGCAAGAGACCAGAACCGCGACGATCCCCATGGTCACTCCGTGGACGGACGACGTCTCGGGCGGCGGCGTGACCTCTGGGCGCTTGCACGGCTGGCCGGTGGTCTGCGCGTAGCAGAGGTACTGGTTCCTGCGGAACGCGCCGGCGTCGAACCGCCGGAACGCCTCGGGGACGACGCCGTCGAGATCGTTGTCGGAGACATCGAACGACTTGAGCGCGGGCGGCGGCGCGGGTGGGAGCTCCCCGGAGAAGGCGTTGCGCTCGAGGTGGAGCTCGATGAGCGCCTCGGCCTGGACGATGGACGCCGGGATGGGGCCGGAGAGCTCGTTGCCGTCGAGCCAGAGCTTCTTGAGGTGGTTGAGGTTGGGGAAGAACTCGTCGTGGATGGGTCCGGAGAACTTGTTGTCGGAAAGGTACATGGACTTGAGCGCCGTGAGGCGGTGGAAGCTGGGGAGCGGACCGATGAAGTTGTTGCTGGCGAAGGAGACGGAGCGGAGGTCGGGGAAGCTGGAGAGCGCGTCGACGTCGATGGAGCCGCCGAGCTGGAGCCCGCTGAGGCGGAGCCCCGTGACCTTGCCGCGGCTGCACACCACGCCGTGCCACTCGTGCGACCCGGGCTCGCAGGGGGACTTGCCGCCGTCGTTGTCGGTGATGAGCCATGAGGAGACCGAGGAGGAGTTGGAGAAGGACTTCTTGAGGTGGATCAGCGCCTCCGCCTCGGTCATGCCATCACCGGCGGCCGCCAACGGGAGGACCACCGCGACGAGAAGGAGAAGGAGGTGGTGGGGAGAAGGGCCCATGGTAGCGGGGAGGCCGGCGTGTGGGACGCGCGTGCCTGAGGCTGGGGAGGATGGTTCCCGGGGTAATTTTGGTTTCTTGGGCTCTGCTTCTTCGCCGGGAATAGCAGGGCGGCCGAGAATGGCGCCAAGGCGCATGCGCGCGCGTGAGGCAGGGATTTCACTCGCTCAAATACAGGAGACCGTTGCACGTTTGTAAACCCGCTTCAATTACCGGTGCTAGCCTGCTAGGTGCGACCTACCGAAGAAAAAGTGCCTAGAGCTCGGGTGACCGAGATTTATCTTAAATCTCGGTCGAAGCAACGTGAGCCGGTGACGGAATCCTTGGCAGAGCACGTTTTCGTCCATCTCCGCTGTACGGTCCTTATTTGGGCTTTTGTGTTGTTGCTAGTTCTTTGAATGAGCTTTTTTCCGGCCCGGCAAGAAACAGATTCCGGCGACCTCTCCTTGCTCCTGCTCCTTGAGCCATCTCTCTAGTCGCCTCACCCCTGCTCAGGTTCAGCAAAAAGCAGACACGCTTCCCCCCTTTTGATTTGAAATTCCAAGGAGAGTTTGTCGTAACGCCCCTCTATTAATTTTCAGGTGTTTAACAAGTGCAAATGACAAAAAACAAACCTGCTC
The DNA here is from genome assembly GCA_947311845.1 of Poa pratensis. Classification (NCBI taxonomy): domain Eukaryota; kingdom Viridiplantae; phylum Streptophyta; class Magnoliopsida; order Poales; family Poaceae; genus Poa; species Poa pratensis. The sequence continues at coordinate 37,454,357 of CAMZMU010000082.1, read as the reverse complement.
ACTTGCAAAAATACTTTGGCTTGCCGTATAACGGGAAACAAGGGCCAAATAATATGTCCTCACAGGAGAAATATGGAGGGGTCATTTGACAAAAGGTTTTGGCTGACCAAAACTACACAGAAGTAGTTACAGCAAGAAGTAGACTGACCAAAAAATAGAGATCAATCAAATCTAGTGTGGGGGAAGTAACAAATCACATAGGTTGCATTTACACACACAAAAAATGAGGAAAAACATAGGTTCCACAGAAACAAAAAAATTGTGCAATAGACATACGAAAAATCCGTGTTATAGTTAAGTTCATATGAACTGCACGGTAAGACACAAAAAATTGTATCCAAAAAATAGACCCACAAAGATGCGAGACCTTTCCACCATCGTTACTTCGGTCATACTGTAGGTCCAACATGCCTAGAAAGTAAGCGTCTTGAAAAAATGCCATATGGTCTCTAAAAATTGCCGCAACAAAATCACAACTTAAAAAGTAACAAAAAGTGGTATGCCAAAAAACAAAAGTTCAGGTGCAAACCTGCACACAAACAAAAAAAAGTTGTGCATGATGGCACACTAACAATAATCATGTGCAATTGCGCAAATAAAAAAGAAAACCGTGGAAATGCACGCTAAACGAACTTCATGTGCGATTGCACGCTAACAAGAGTCATGTGCAATTGCACGCTAATGAGATTTAAAAAAAATAGTCCATGTTCTCTCAACATTACAAGCTGGATCCTCTAAAAATAAGGTTCAGAATATGCGCATCCATGTGCAACTGCATGGATGCGTGACCGTTCCCACCTTCGATACTATGGGCCTGTGGGACCAACATGCCCACAAAAAAAAAAGGTGTAACTGCACTCTAATGATAAAAAAAGTGTGCGACTACATACTAATGAGAATTATGTGCAATTGCACACTAATGTAAAAATGTGCGATTGCACGCTAAACAAAAATTCATGTGCAATTGCGTGCTAACGTAAAAAAGTGTGCAATTGCATGCTAATCAAAAAATCATGTGCAATTGGGGCTAAAACAACAAAAAAAATCATGTGCAATTGCATGCTGATGACTAAAAAACTAAACAAACAAAAAATCATATGCAATTGCACAGTGATGAGAATTACGTGCAATTGCACACTAATGAGAATTATGTGCAATTGTACACTGAAAAGAAATGTAACAAAAAGTGGCGCGCCCATATGCAATTGCACGCTAACAATAATCATGTGCAATTGCACGGTAACAATAAAAAAAGGTGTGCGACTGCACACTAACAATAATCAAGTGCAATTGCGCACTAACAGCTGAAAAAATGTGTGCGATTGCACGCTAATCATGTGCAATTGCGGCTAACAAAAAAAATCATGTGCATTAGCGTGCAATTGCACGCTAACGAGAATGTAAAGTAAAGAACAGATGCACGTCCATATGCAACTACACAGGATAAGACACAAAAAAATCATGTGCAATTCTGGCTAAAACAACAAAAAAATCTTTGCAATTGCACGCTAACGAGAATTATGTGCAATTGCACGCTAATGACTAAAAAATCTTGTGCGACTGCACGGTACCGATATGCACAATTGCCACGATAAAAACGTGTGCAATTGCAATGTGTATTTGCGCGCTTACGAGAAAACATGTGCGATTGCGCTCTAGAAAAAGAGGATCATATTCGATTGCATGCCAACTTGCTCCTCCAAGATCAAAAAAGGTAATCAATAAAATTCATTCATTTGGTACACGCTAACAAAAAAAATTAGAATTGAGCTTTATGAAAAAAATTCGTGTGTAATTTCATAAAACTTTATGAAGAATTACCTTGAAAAGAGTGATTTTGAAATCATGTGCAATTATAAAATTGGAAAAAAACTAATTTCAACATAAAAATGGTTCTCGACATATGCATCGGCTGATGATGCAATGACGCAACTTCTTAGAGATATTTCACAATGATCATAAACTGGGAGGGACAAAAACCCGTGAGTTTCATTCATCCGAAAAAGTTCCTTGAATCAAAACACAACTTCTCGAGCATAGTTTTCAAATAAAATAAGGCTCTGCATTTTTTGAGAAAACATAACAAAAAAACCCTAATAAAAATCAACTATACAGCCCCCAAAAAAGAAAATAACAAATAACAAATGCTCAAATACTAGCCAAGAAAATTATTTAGACAAAAAAATTACCTATCACCCTCTCCTTCGAATAGCCTTGCTTGTCTTTAGGAATAATCGCCACGCACAACCACCTCCTTCTCCTTCTATACCCACTACATTTGCCTGTGGGTCCCACCACGTGTTTCACGTTCTGGCTATACACACTCGAAATGACAGGAACAAAATCAACTCCAAACCAGCAAAAAAAAGGCCCAAACGAAAAAAGACACCCGAAAAAACCCCAACAAAAAGCCCAACAAAACCCGAAAAATATAGCAACGTAAAAAACACACGCTTAACAGGCCATAACTCGATCGCAAACGGGACAAACCCATCATCTCGCGCGTCAATAATCGCCAAACCTGATACAACGATCGCACGGCCACACTCATCGACCGAGCGTTAAGCTATAACTCGGTCAACCGCGCGTTAGCAAAAGGGAAAACACAACAATTACGGATTGATGACCTCTATCGAAATGAGAATTAAGTTCTTTTTTAAAACTAATTAAGTTCGTTTTTATGTGACATCATCGAGTTTCAGTTTCAACTCATGACTAATACGAATTACGAAGCAATCCAATAGTCTCCAAAACATTTTTTTCGGTTGCAACATGTAACACCCCGAAAATTCAAACCTAATTTTAGCGGTATTTTCTAACACCTGAAAAACTTTTTCTTCTTATCCCAAATATTTCTTCAAATCTTTGAGGACGAATTGACTTGGGAATTGCTCCCTCAAGAATTTCCCAGTGATCCACGGACCACTCCATCACCCGTGATAATTTTGATGCTTAGGTTTTCCCTCGAAAACCCTAGCCCTAATTATCGAACCTTTAAACCCTTTTCTCCACCTACCAAAGGAAAGCCTATTTCAATAGCTAGAAAAATTCCACTAAAAATACCAGAGGACTCCCCTATCCATATAAAGACAATCCATGCAAAAACATTGCATGCTTCAATGCAATATTTCCAAGTTGGGCACTATTTTCCAAAATGCCATTTCTGATCCAGAAATGTTTGAGTCAAGCTATGCGTCTCCATAAATTCTGATAAATTCAGGGGATGAATATTTTTACATTCCCTACCCTTCATCTTTTGGAGCCAAACCCATTTGAGCAACTTTTGACCTACTTCCTTTGTAAGGCCATTTTCATGCCTTTTTGAAATCTTCAAGCAAACCTATACCTAGACAAAACCTATGACCATGAGACTTGGCCACATTGACCACATGGTCCATAGACACCCAAATCCAGAAGATCACCCCAAGGTGAAGTGTGGAAAATCACTTTGCCATGACCATGCCATTATGCCAATTTTTGGACATCTTGCCAAAACCCAATTTACCAATGTCCAATTGAGGTCGAACTCCATAAACGCCCTCCTTGTACTAAACCTAGGCAGTGGTAAAAATTTGGGATCATCTGGACCAACTTTTTCTTGCAGAACATCCATCGAACACCTTCTGCCACTTTCGAAACCCGAAAATGTTTACACATGAAATCTTCTCCAAATTGAGTGAAACTGGACCACATTGCTCACATACCAGTAGAACATCACCAGAAAAAACCCTAGCTCCATTGGGTAGTGGAAGTCCATTTTCATTTCATCGAGCACCTGCGGTGCCTTTGGTTTTCTGGAAATCTTACTCTGCAAAGTTTGGAATCCTTGAGGGGTTCTGGTTTGGTTGTGTTGTCCTCGTCGTTACGAACTCAGTGGTGGAAACCTTTTTCCATTTGGAGCTCTGAGTCATCGGGAACGCGACGACGCCGCTCGCGTCGCGCTCTGGACATGCCGGTTTCGGCATGGAACTGTGCAAACCCCAGCCCCCCTGCCTTATCCCCTACAGCAGTACCACCACGTGCTCCACTGTGCATCCAGCACGACAACCTCACCCTCCCCTCGTTCCTATCTCCATCTTGTGGAGGAGAAGAGCTTGGAAAAACTTAGGTGGCTATCAATGGCCACCACCTAATTCCTCTCCTCTTCCCCTATATATAACCACCCCGGCCCTTCACAGCAAACGGTAGACACTCCAAACGCCCTCCTCTCCTCTTAGACCTTCCAGTCGGTGCAAGAAGGTGAGGGGAAGCCACACAATTTTTGCCCACCATGGCCACCATGGCCGAGCGCCTCGAGCTCGGGTGAGTGCAAGGGAGGCCACCCCCGCCCCCTGCTCCACCTCCCTGGCCACGGTCCACCGCCCCGGGCCTGTCCCCGCCGCCGGCCGGCCTCCCGGCGAGCTCCTCGGCCGTCCCCGGCCGGTCGCCGCACGCTCCAGTGCGTGAGCAGCGGAGGAAGAAGACCAGTCGATCCCCTCTGTTCTCTGTCTTTTTTTCTTTTTCCACCGAAACGTTTTTCTGGCCCGAGCCCAGCCCAGCAGGAGCAGCCGCTTGCGGCCCAGCTCGGCCCACCCGGGCGCTGGCGCCGGCGCACGCAGCGCGGCCGTGGCCCATCTGCGGCCCGTGTAGTTTTTTTTCGCGAAACCTTTTTCTTTTTCCTGCTGGACAGTTTTTCAAACGTCCAAAACTTTTAAACCGTAGCTCCGATTGAGGTGATTCAAATTTCTAATCTTCGTCTCGACGAGATCTTTCCGTTGGTACTGGTTTTGCTGTCTTTGAAAATATTTAGTTTCGTTGATTTTATTTAAACCGTTGTTTACCGTTCCGGGTTTAGTCGTTTTTCGAGTTTCCGACGCGCGACGACACCAAGACTTCTCGGATCGTTTGGAGCCCGTCTTCTAAGGCAAGCTAACCACTTGCTATGAGCAGCCCAACAGTGTTTGTTTGTTTATTTGCTTATTACCATGCCGGGTGTTTATGTTTTTGTCTGTCTACTGTTATATTTATGCATGTCTGTTTGTTGTTCTTGTTTAGTAGGAAACTTGTAATATTGCTCCTGCCATGTTGCATATTATGTTGCATATTTATTTATCGTACTTGCTTGGTTATATCATGTATTGTTAATATTTATCAAACACACACCATTCTTGAGACAATGGACTGGGGGAATCGCCGCCGTATCTCTGCCATATTCACCCGATCGACGCAAACCAACTGTGCTATCTTTTGTAGTTGATCTGAGAAGGCGCTGGTCGGCGGAATCGCCGCCATAGTCTTCCGGTTGACGTTTCCTTTTCCTTGTCGAACGAGAAGGCGCTGGTCGGCGGAATCGCCGCCGTAGTCTTCCGGTTGACGTTTCCTTTTCCTTGTCGAACGAGAAGGCGCTGGTCGGCGGAGTCGCCGCCGTAGTCTTCCGGTTGACGTTTCCTTTTCCTTGTCGAACGAGAAGGCGCTGGTCGGCGGAATCGGCGCCGTAGTCTTCCGGGTGACGTTCTTTTTATTCTACTAAGTTTGGACATGGATACTACTATTTCTTGAAATGTTGTGTTGCTAATGTTTTGTCGTTTGATGATATGTTATTGTGATATTGTGCTTGTTTTGTTGGACTAATCCTCGATTGTTTGGACTTGTGAATGATGAAACTTGATTAAATGAAACGCCCCTCCAAACAACGATAGGGTCAGTCCATGGTGCCACTAATCTGAACTTTGAAAGAAGAACCATCGTTGTCTCATGGAGGACCGTGACCTAGTAGGTTGTTGAGCCCCTTTTGTGCCATCCATTGGGCACAGTCGTTCGGTTGTGCCGTCCGAGGGTAGTGGTCGACAGGCACGGGTTCGACTGTGATAGGGAGTCCGGAGCTAGGCATACCCGGTAGCGCCGGGGGATGTGCCGGATTTACTTGCCCGTTGTGCCACGCGCATAGGGTGGTGCAGGAGAGTGTCTTAGCAAGTGGACCGTCATGTGAGTGTATTTTTCTTAGTACGACTTTGGGCGTGAGAAACCTAGAGCGTCGGCTGAGTAGGGTGCATTCTGATAGGTGGTAAAGCAAACTCTCGAGAGACTCAACCTAGCAAGCTAGCCCCGTTCCTGGGATATGGAACAACAGTTCAGTGTCGGTCACACTGTGTGTCTTTGTCGTGTCAGGAGGTTAAACTTAAGTTCTGTTTGAAAGGATTAATGAACGACCTGATCTCACTAAATGAACAAATAAGATGATGCAGGAAATGTTGCCTTGAGATGTCGGTGGTAATCCGTGATTTGGGTTGGCAGTGTGATCGTTGGGAGTCTAGAGTTAGGCCTGAGCCAACATCACCCGTGCATGCCCAGAGTGGAAAGATGAGGCCAGTGGGCCTAGCAGTGTTCACAGGTGCTGTTGTGTATTATTTGTTACCAACTGGTACACTCGTTTACTCGTCACAGGTAATCTCTTTGTATGATTGTCGGTGCACGATCCAACCCCACCTGGCTTGGACTCTGCACTGGTGATACCCGTTGTTTGCTTGTGATGCCATGCTACCTTCATGTTATACTGTATATTTGTCTGTCTAGAGTTCACACTTGTCATGTGTAGTATTTTATTTCCAATGTATATCCTGTTGCATGATTGTTGGATTGTTTGTAATGAGTGGTGATTCTTGCTGAGTGCATACAATGTACTCACAGGCCTTGTGATTGTGGCCAGGTTTTGGCGAGGATTCATCTCCTACCTTAGCAAAGAGATGGAGCAAGAGTGTGCTAGAATCAGTAGCCCAGCCAGATGCCTGTGGAGTGGAGCCGCTCCAAGCCGTTGCCTTAGTCGTCTTTCGCTGCCAATTAAACTATGTCCAGAGCCATGCTTGGCTTGATATTTGGTCATGCCTCGATGGCCTTGTAAACCATTTATAGCACTTATTGTGCCTGATTGTGTAATGATTTCCATTATGTTGCACTGTCGTGACGTGCGGCCAGATATCTTGGACTGGCGCACGGGACGACCGCCTCTCTGGCGAGATGTGCCAGTGAGGGGTGTCACACAGCCCCACTTCTAAATGAAAAAAAAATCAATTTCAACTCAACCTTCAACTCTAGGTGCACGAATCACGATGCAAATTAAATAAGACTTGATTGAACACTATGTTAATTCTTAGCCAGCTAAAAATTTGCAAAACCAAACAAATAAAGAAAATAACGGTCTTGCTAATTCTCTAATCGAATAGGAATTAAGTTAAAACTCATTGAGTTCTAGTATCGTCAGATTTACATCACATTATATGTGGCATATGAGTTGCAAGTGTGGTTACGGCCGAAAATTTCGAGTTGAAAGTGTGGTTTCAACTGAGATTTTTAAGTTGAGTAAATTGAAACTGAGAAATGATAGTTCAATTTGTAAAATAAATATTCAAAAATAAAAGAATCGCACATGATAAGTATAGATGACATGACTCGAATAAGAATTAAGCTCAGTCGATTGGGGATTACTCACCCAATAAATAAATAACCATTTTGCGGAGTGCCATGTCTCCGTGGTGACCAAATACACTTTTGCACCGTGCACGAAATTGATAATCAAAATAATCCAAGATAGTATGACATGAAATACCTTGGATAAATTATTTTTTAGGTAAAATGTAATCAAATACCCAACTTTAAATTAATAAACTCAAAATTCTGCGCCGATTACAACAGGCTACGACATAAAGCTTTGCCAAAAGTGTAAGGGCACATAAAAGAGACATGAGCCGACCTTGCAAAACAAGCCAGCCGACACATCAAGCAACAACAACATCAGCAGCAGGAGCGCTACTTGGAGTGATTGTCGCGCAAATTTCCTTTATTTCGTTTGCCATCCATTTTAGGATTGCTCGGTCCTATTGTTAGAATTTGGATCCATTAGTGGGCAGCTTAAATAATCAATTCTGAAATCTCAAATTGGGCCATGTGCATTTGCATGGCTGGCTATGGGATGTGCTAAAGTTTAGTCCCACATTACTAGTTGGAGGAGAGTTACAGCATTATATAAGGTAGAGTGTTGTGCTACTTGGTGTACTTGTGAGAACAGAAGGCTCTCTCCCGTGCACTCCTCCTCCTCCATCGCCGCTCGCTCGTCTCGTCAGGACGCGCCGCGGGTTGCGGGAACGAGCCGATGCCTATATTTTTGCTGTTCGGGAAAATCGAATCGTCAGCGTACGTGTACAGCTTAGCCAATTCGGGTCGCTCCCAGATCGTGGGCTGCTGTAACCGACTCGAACGTGTACGATGTGGCTGGCCCATGATGTACCCGTTAGGGTTTCCCGAGCCGCACTATATATTGCCTTGCATTGTGTGCGTCGTCACACACCGAACCAATCTAGGTTTTGCCACATCTCGCGCCTTGCGCCGCCACGGTAGTCTACTCCATCCCGAGCGCCGGCGTGCACCGGCGTTTGAGAGAGCAGGTCTCCAGAACCAGTCGCCTTTGAGATTCTGTACGGGAGAGGGCGAATTAGGTTTTTTGGGAAGCGCTCTGCGCGACTGCTCGCCGCTTTCACCACGGGTCGTCTACAAGCTGCTGCCGCGGATCGTCTCCGCATGCGTCGTCTTCTCCGACCCGTCTTCACCAACATCATCGTCAGCAACATCACCGCTCCTCTGGGCGCGGTGAACCTGTCTGCATTGACTGCTGCTTTCTGTACAACCGTTCGGTACGTGCGGCGTATTCCGAACTGTTTTACTATGGATATGTTGGTGTGTATGTTGCTGTTGTTCATGTTGCTTAGTACATCTAGTATGCTCGTATTTAACATGTTAGTAGCTGTGTTTGTCATGTTTAATATTCTGGAATTAATCATGAAATTATTGCCTCATTATCCAAGAATCCAAAAACCTAATTGTAGGCAATTTCATGATTTAAATATGGCTGGTTATACCGATGCAATGAAACCGGAAAAGTTCACCGGTGGGATGGGCATTAAGAGATGGCAGCTCAAGTGTCAACTCTGGTTCTCGGCCATGAATGTGTGGGAAGTTAGTAGTGGTCTTCCTGATGGAACTATATCTAAGAAAGCTCAGAACAAGTTCAAGAAAGACACCATTATCTTCCGAGGATGCATTCTGAGTGTTCTTGATGGTCGTATGTGTGATGTGTATATGCACATAGAAGACGACAAAGAGCTCTGGGATGCACTGAAAGCTAAGTTCGGTGCAACCGATGCAGGCAGTGAGCTGTATATCATGGAGAGCTTTCACGACTACAAAATGGTGAATAACCGTGGCGTGGTTGAACAAGCTCATGAGATACAGTGCATTGCGATAGAGATCGAGCTCCTCAAGTGTCCCCTACCTGACAAGTTTGTGGCTGGATGCATTATTGCAAAGCTACCTTCGTCATGGAGGAATTTTGCCACATCTCTCAAACACAAGAGAGAGGAGATATCGGTTGAAAACCTGATAGTGTCTCTTGATGTTGAGGAGAAGGCTCGGGCTAAGGACACTGCTGAGTGGGGTGGTGAAGATCAGTCTAGCACAAACATGGTGCAGAAAAACCATAACCACGACAAGAGCAAGGCCAAGAGCAAGCCTGCATTCATTATGCCTGCCAAGACTACTTATTTCAAGAAGAAGAAGAAGATGCTGAACAAATCTGAGCTAAAGTGCTACTTGTGGAGAGCTCAACCACTTCTCTGTGGACTGCCCAGATCGTGCAGACAAGAAAGGGAAGACGCCAAGGAGTGTCAACGTCGTGACCGCTAGCAATACTGATGGGTATGGTAATTTATTACCGACTGTGCTTTCAGTATTTCAATCTCTATGTTGGTGGCTTGATACGGGTGCTAATGTTCATGTGTGTGCTGACATTTCTATGTTCACTTCTTATCAGGTCGAACGGGATTCTTCCGTCCTAATGGGGAATGGATCGCATGCATCTGTTCGTGGTGTTGGCACGGTTGATCTGAAGTTTACTTCGGAGAAGATCGTGCAGCTGAGGAACGTGCAGCATGTCCCTACTATGAACAGGAATCTCGTTAGCGGATCTCTTCTTTGCAGAGATGGATTTAAGTTAGTCTTGGAATCCAATAGAGTAGTTGTGTCAAAGTTTGGACAATTTATTGGCAAAGGGTATGAGTGCGGAGGCTTGTTCCACTTTTCATTATTGAATTTCTTTAATAAGTCAGTAAACCATATTTGTGGTGGTGTGGATTCGGATGCCAATGTGTGGCACTCTCGTTTATGTGATGTTAATTTTGGTTTAATGAGTAGATTTTCCAGTTTGAGTTTAATTCCTACTTTCACCGTTGCCAAAGGTTTTAAGTGCCATAGTTGTGTGCAATCTAAGCAATCTCGAAAGTCTCATAAGGCAGCCCAGGAGAGAAACTTGGCACCACTAGAACTCGTACATTCGAATATATGTGAGATGAATGGCGTGTTGACAAAAGGTGAAAAGAGATATTTCATGACTTTAATTGATGATGCTACTAGGTTCTGTTATATATATTTGTTGCACACTAAAGATGAAGCTTTAGACTACTTTTAAATCTATAAAGCTGAAGTAGAAAATCAGTTAGAGAGAAAGATCAAACGTCTTAGGTCGGATCATGGTGGCGAGTATTCTCCAAAATATTTGATGAATTCCTAGAGGAACACGGTATTATTCATGAGAGGACGCCTCCCTATTCACCCCAATCAAACGGGGTTGCCGAGATGAAAAACCGCACGCTGACCGACTTGGTGAATGCCATGTTGGACACTGTTGGTTTATCTAAGTCATGGTGGGGGGAGGCTTTATTTACTTTGTGTCATGTCCTGAATAGAGTTCCGAACAAGGATTAAAAAAAGACACCTTACGAGGAGTGGTCTGGGAGAAAACCATCACTTTCTTATTTACGCACTTGGGGATGCTTGGCGAAAGTCAATGTTCCAATTCCTACGAAACGTAAACTCGGACCAAAGACAGTGGATTGTGTCTTTCTAGGCTATGCTCTGCAGAGCATCTGCCATAGATTTTTAGTGGTTAAATCCGAGGTACCTGATGTGCATGTTGATACTATTCTGAAATCTCGTGATGCAACTTTTTTTGAGAACATGTTTCCTATGAAGGATATGCATAACACTGCTAGAATTTATTCTAAGATATTTGCTGAATCTAGTACATTTGTTGATATTCTGAACAACCACATGTTGAGCAAGTCCTTGAGGAGGATGACAATGAAGCTCCCAAGAGGAGCAAGAGACAGAGGATTGAAAAATCTATTGGTGATGATTTCATTGTGTACCTTGTGGACAATACTCTTACGACCATTGCAAAGGCATTTGCGTCTCCTGATGCTGATGACTGAAAAGAAGCTATCCATAATGAGATGGACTCGATTCTTTCTAATGGAACGTGGGAATTATCTGAACGACCCTACGGTTGTAAACCTGTGGGTTGTAAGTGGGTGTTTAAGAAGAAGCTAAGGCTTGATGGTACTATTGAGAAGTACAAGGCACGGCTTGTAGCCAAGGGCTACACCCAGCGCGAAGGCGAAGATTACGTTGACACCTATTCACCTGTTGCTAGACTCACCACCATTCGAGTACTACTTTCCCTGGCTGCCTCCTATGGTCTTATCATTCATCAAATGGACGTAAAGACAATTTTCCTTAACTGAGAGTTGGAAGAGGAAATCTATATGGATCAGCCTGATGGGTTTGTAGTAAAAGGTGAAGAGAGACAGGTGTGCAAATTGTTAAAATCTTTGTATGGGCTGAAGCAAGCACCTAAGTAATGGCATGAGAAGTTTGATAGTACTTTAACATCTGCAGGCTTTGTCATTAATGAGGCTGATAGATGCGTTTATTATCGCCATGGTGGGGGTGATAGCGTTATATTATGCTTGTATGTTGATGATATACTTATTTTTGGAACAAGCATGATAGTGATAAATGAGATCAAGTCTTTCCTGTCAAAGAGTTTTGATATGAAAGATCTAGGACAAGCTGATGTGATCTTGAACATCAAGCTGATTAGGGATGAGAGTGAGATTACGTTAACGCAATCACACTATGTTGAGAAGGTCTTGAGTCACTTTGGCTATATAGACAACAAGCCTTCTCCAACACCTTATGATCCCAGTGTGACACTCAGAAAGAACAAGAATGAAACGATAGATCAATTAAGATATTCTCAAGTGATAGGTTCACTCATGTACCTTGCGAGCGCGACGAGACCTGATATCTCTTTTGCTGTGAGCAAATTGAGCAGGTTCATGTCTAACCCGGGTATTGATCATTGGCATGCACTTGAAAGGGTCATGCGCTATTTATGTTGGAGATATGCCCTAGAGACAATTAATAAAGATATTTTATTTGTCATATCTCAATTGTTCATAATAAGTTTTGTATCATGCTATAACTGTATTAAGCGGAAACATTAATGCACGTGTGGTATGTAAACAACCAGATCCCTAGTAGCCTCTATTTAACTAGTCCGTTGGGTAACCGATGATCAAGGTTTCCTGATCATGGATAATTACGTCAGTTGACAACAGAGTCATGTCATTGGGTGAATGACGTGGTGGACATACTCAAAAGATATAGAAACGTAGTGCTCATACCTTTGACTGTGAGATCATATCAAATCGCTGCTTCTGGAAGATGTTTGATCGCATCAAACGGCATGTCTTATATAGCGTGACAATAAAGGTGACACTTTCGGATATCCGAAGGAAGCGATGGAGGCGAGTGATCAAGAGCGGGATTTGCCAATCCACATAGCAGGATAGATACTCTAGGCCCACTCGGTGAGATTACATCAATGAGCTTGCAAGCATGTGACTAGGTCACGGGGATGTAATATCATAGACGAGTAAAGATAGATTTGTCAATGACGAGATCATGCTCGGTAATCGTGATACCAGAGAACGATGCTCGTACAATCTAAGTATCGCTAGGCAAAAGGATGAGACTGAACGTCTAAAGGTTCAAACGATAAAAAGACATTCGTGGACACATAGGGGCTATCATGGGTATCCAGATCCCACTGTTAGTCATTGATCGGAGAACGTGTCTCGATCATATCTGGAGTGATCCCGAACCGTAGGGTAACACACTTAAGGCACTAGTACAGAACGACACATCGGATACCCCTCTATGGAAACGGCAGGTGTTCGGCGACGGAGAATCACGCTTTCCGCGCGGCCGGTGCGTACAAACCTGACCAGGCCCGCCTACATTGGCAACGGACCCTTTCCAATCTCCGTCACCTATTATATTGGCAACGGTTAATAAAATTGTCCGTTTCCAATATTTGCCTCTATGGTAACGGATAGAATTTTCCAACCGTTGAAAATGTTGATACGTGGAGGCTAGCGAATGGGCAGATGGGGAGGTGGGCGGAGCAGACCCGCGAGTATAAATGGCGAGAGGTACCAGCAGCGGTCTCTTTGAAGCCCCAGTCCATCGCCTATAGTTATTCAAACTTCGCCAGATCCCCTCCGTCCAAATCCATGGCGAGAGGTACCAGCAGCGGTCGTGGCCGTGGACGAGGGCGAGGCCGTGGTAGGGGGCGCAGCGGCAATGCCATGCCGTCGGTGTCGCCCTCACCGTCCTCTGAAGACATGTCCCCAGCGAGAGGTACCATCAGCGGTCGCGGCCGTGGACGTGGGCGAGGCCGTGGACGAGGGCGCGGCCGTGGTAGGGGGCGCAGCCGCAATGCCACGCCGTCGGTGTCGCCCTCACCGTCCTCTGAAGACATGTCCCCAGAGTTGCGCGGCTTCGAGTTCTTGGTTATCCTATACAAGGGCATCGAGAGCCGCCTGAGGCTCCCGAGGGCGTTCGCAGAGAAGCTCCAAGGCATGGTGGCAGCTACCATGCATCTGAAGATGGAGGACTGCGAGAACGGCAGCTGGGCGGTGAAGACGGCCGTGAGTGCCGGGGGAATTTGTACCTCGGCCAGGGATGGAAGTCATTCGCCCAAGCGTACAAGCTTGAGCAGGGGCACTTTTTGTGCTTCGAGTTCGACGGCGACAACGGGTTCTTCATCAAGATTTTCGACGGTACCTTATGCCGGAGGGACGCACTCGTGTACAGCGACGACGAGCCCGAGTCTTCATCAGCAGCTGCTAGTAGTAGCATTAGCTAGTAGTAGCATATATGTAATCGTTTACTTCATTATCAAGTCCATATGTAGTAGCACTAGCTGCTAAGTGGTCTCTGTGTTCATATGTAATTTAGAGTACCTGTTAGTAAGTTTACTCTCTCGCTGGTGTAAAATCAACGGAAACGGTTATATAAAATGTCCGTTGCCAATGTGGCGCTTATATATACTACCGGCTCAGTCTCATTATCACTCTCTCACTTGTCTCTCTTCCAACCCTAGCCGCCGCACACTGTGGCTTTCAACTCTCCTCACTCTCTCTAATGGCTTCCTCTGTCGGCGCTTCTAGATCCGGCCATCGAGCCGCGGTAGCACCGTTCTAGCGGCAGCCCTTCGTGAGGGGAAGGTCGATCTGGAGGCGGCCATGCGTCCGCTAATGATGCGGCAGCGCCACCATCTGACGCCCTCCTCCTCCGGTGATGCCCGGCTTCTTCTGAGCCAGGCCGATGTGGAGGAGGTCATTCATGAGGTGGTGGTGCAGCACCTCCGGCGGATCTACCAGCAAAAACCCATCTGGAGGAGGAAGTGGCCGATCTGGAGGAGAAAGTGGCTGATCTGGAGGTGGTGGAGGATCTGTAGGTGGTGTCTGATCTGGAGAAGAAGGAGGAGGTGAATGTCGACGAAGGATAAGGAGGAGGAGGTGATTGCGTCGCAGCGCGCTGGTAGCATCTCAGCGCATCTGGCAGAGGCCTGCACCTCCTCTCCCGCCGGGTGAAAAGTATAAATCTTTCTGTGACCGGCTGTGATGCCGATGAACTAGGTTCTACGTATGAGCATTTCATCACATAAACAAATTCCTAGTGCAAATTCACACATACATGTTCTGATAATTACAAACACTTATTGTTAAAGCACCAACTGTACAAACTAGTTAAACACCCACATCTAAAGCCTATTGCAATTCATCTAGGGCATTCTTGCACCTAGGGCAGAGCATTTCCTGCCATGTTGGACGTAGCCTGTCCTTCAAGGTTAGGATCTTGCGATACAACTCGGAGGTCACGTACCCATCTATTGCTGCGTAGTCGAGGTTAACTTTGTGCAGCGGCATCCACTCCCAAAAATCATGCTGGTTGGATGGGAACTCCTTCTTCATGTTGGCGTATGATTTGTCGATGAGGTCTGCCGCTAGATCACCCATTCCGTCCCTCTCGTCTCCACCCTTGATTTTGTATACGAGTTGGATGTCCACGTAGTACTCCGGTGGAATGTGGAAGCCGACAGAAGAAAGCACCTTGCTGTCGTTGGTGATGTCCACGCTTGCGAAGGTGATATTCTTGCGTTCAAAGAATTTGCCCAACTCTGGACAATTCTTCTTGGACTTGCACCAGTGGAACACGAGGACATGCTGGCGCATGGCGAGTTGCAGGACAGACATGTGCCGACGATTACGGGTGTACTCGATGTCAAGGCCGATGAACCGATGCTTCTCCTCTGCTAGCCATTCCTCGTATTTGTCGAGGATCCGCTCCACGGTATGCTCCTCGTTCGTGTACACCACCTCCAGAACGGTGCCGTGGGTACGGACGGTAGTTGTCTCTGTTATTCTGTTGCGGTCGTCCATGGCGGGTGGGGGATTGGGGTGGAACGAGGAAGAAGAGAAGGAAGGAATGCGAACTGTCTGCCACCAAACAGAGCAGTTCCTGGATATTTGCCGTCGATCTTAGCAGTTTCTCGAAAATGGCAACCGAACAAAGCAGTTGCTGGAAAATAGCCACTGATTTTTTTAATATCCAGATGTATTTTGTACATTTCGCTAATAGTTTTTTTCTTTCACGCAGGAGTTTATTTCGGCAACACTGCATAAAAGTACCAATGTATCATTCCGAGAACCAGAAACCTTAAGGCAAGGAAATTTCGTGGATACTGGTCTTAGAGTGGGTACAGCGATGACCGAGAGCTCATAGAAGGTGAGCTCCAAGTCAAAGATGGAACGCTGGCTTAATTAAGCCAGCCTTCCATCTTGTTAGGTTAGTTGCTTATAGGTTTAGAGTTCATGATTGTAGTCAAAGTGTAATAGGTGATATTACATTATGCCAATGTTTGATAGATATGATTGTAGTCAAATTGTAAAAAACGGTGATATTATTGTATACCAATGTAATGATGGCATTTGTTCTATGTTATGAATTGAATAACGTTTTAGTGCATTGTGCAATCAGCCTTTCATGTATTATGGCATATAACCGAAATATGAGAAATGCTCAGTGCAAACGGGTGGATGGCAAACTCCGTATCTGATGAAGGAAAACTAAGGAAACGGAGGTCTGCGCACAACCGTTGCCAAATGGAGACCTCATCGGAAACGGTTTTTGGCCTCCGTTACCGATGAAGGCCTTCACATCAGTGACAGAGGCGGGGACACGGACCCTTTCTCCGTTGCCGAAGGGGTTTTTGGCCCGTTTCCGATGTGTCATTCTGTATTAGTGAGGGTAGGTAACGTTTTAATTAGATTGGATATGAGAGAAAGAAACCGGAGACCTCCGGAAGCATTCCGGGACATGTCCGATGATGATCGGAGGGCAACGGAATAAGTTTCGGAGCTCGAAAAAATTAAATAATATGTATTTAATATTAATTAGTGTAATTAATGATTAAATATATTTTTATTTTATTTTATTTCGAATTTTAAAGGCATTTTCACCTAGGGGTCGAATTTTAAGCCCCAAAAATAAAAAGGAAAAGAAAAGGGGAGAGGGCCGACCGGCCTAGGAAAAGGGTTATAGGTAGGTTGACATTCTGTGGCGCACCCTTAATTGGTGCGCCACAGAAATATTTCTGTGGCGCATGGAAGGTGGTGCGCCACAAAATATTTGGCCTTTCTGTGGCGCATATGGTGGCCATGCGCCACAGAAAGTTGGTTTTCTGTGGCGCATGGACACCCATGCGCCACAGAAAGTCAGACTTCTGTGGCGCATGTGTACCCATGCGCCACAGATATCCTGTGGGTCCCACGTGCAATCATTGGAGCTAGGTCCATCTGGGCAATTTCTGTGGCGCAGCGTGGCTGGTGCGCCACAGAAAACAAACATTCTGTGGCGCACCCGTAGCCATGCGCCACAGAATGTTATCTTTCTGTGGCGCACCAGAAACCATGCGCCACAGAAAGTGAACATTCTGTGGCGCACGGTGGGTGGTGCGTGATGACCCACAAGTATAGGGGATCGCAACAGTCTTCGAGGGAAGTAAAACCCAATTTATTGATTCGACACAAGGGGAGCCAAAGAATACTTGAGAGCCTTAACAGCGGAGTTGTCAATTCAGCTGCACCTGTGAATAGTCTTGCTCGACACAGATTATCAGTAGCAACAGTTTTATAGCAGTAGTAGCGGTGAAATAATAGCAGCAGTAAATAGAGACAGCAGTAGTGATTGCAGTAAACAGTAGGATTAAAACACTGTAGGCATAGGGATGGATGAACGGGCGCTGCATGGATAAGATAGCTCATATAATAATCAAGACATAGGCATTGCAGATAATAATGATAAAGCATCCAAGTACTAAGTAAACATAGGCATGTGTTCCGTATATAGTCGTACGTGCTCGCAATGAGAAACTTGTACAACATCTTCTGTCCTACCAGCCGGTGGCAGCCGGGCCTCAAGGGAATCTACTGGTAATTAAGGTACTCCTTTTAATAAAGTACCGGAGCAAAGCATTAACACGCCGTGAACACATGTGATCCTCACATCGCAGCCATTCCCCTCGGCTGTCCCAATTATTGTCACTTTGGGACCGCGGGTTCCGGACAACAATATGTGTATACAACTTGCAGGTATGATCAATAAACAGTGCATATCATTATGAAACAATAACATGTTCAGATCTGAAATCATGGCACTCGGGCCCTAGTGACAAGCATTAAGCTCAACAAGTTGCAACAACATCAATAAGTACTAACAACGGATACTAGGCACCATGCCCTAATGATCTTATAGCTTATTACATGAACAATCTCATCCAATCCCTACCATCCCCCTCAGCCTACAGCAGGGAATTACTCACACATGGATGGGGGAAACATGGATGGTCGATGGAGAAGCGTCGGTGATGATGATGGCGATGATCTCCTCCAATTCCCCGTCCCGGCGGAGTGCCAGAACGGAGTTTCTGGTCCCCGAAATAGGTTTCGCGATGGCGGCGGCGTACGGTGATGTTTCTGGATGAAGTGGACGACCCCCTCGCGTTTTAGGTCAGAGAGGGTTAAGTAGTCGAAAGGGGGACTCGGGGAGGTGCCGAGTCGCCCTCCTCAGTGGCTGGCGCGGTGGGCCCCTTGGCCGCGCCACCTGTGGTTTGGGCCACTCGTGGCCCATCTCCGCCTCCCCTTCTGGCTCCGTGAGTCTTCTGGTAAAATAGGAGGTTTGCGATCTTTTCTGGTGTTTTTCCCGAAAGTTGACTTTCTGCACAAAAACAAGACACCAGGGCAATTCTGCTGAAAACAGCGTTAGTCCGCATTAGTTGTATTCAAAACACACAAGTTAGAGGTAAAACAATAGCAAAAGTGTTCGGGAAAGTAGATACGTTTTGGACGTATCAACTCCCCCCAAGCTTAGCTTATTGCTTGTCCTCAAGCAATTCAGTTAACAACTGAGTGCGATAAAAGACTTTCACGAACACATTTGCTTCATATGATGCATATATTCTCACTATATGAACAAATGCTTAGGCAATTCAAGATGAGGCAAATGCAAATAATGTCACTCAATAGGCATGTAAACTATGAAAAGATACCAACATACTAATAGCGACAAACATGAAACATATTAATTCACAAGATTGTAATGCTCATAATAGGATATGATAAGATGGTATCTCGCTTGCCCGTTTTTGTACAGCAAAACATAAATGCCCAGGCACCTCTGAAGTTCATGGGAAGACTAGAATCAAAGATATCAAAGATAAAAGCATCAAAGTTATATCACAGTTAACCACATTCTGGGACAAGCACATTACACTAAGAATGACAACTATGCTCTCGAGAAAGTGCTCAAAGAAAGGATGGTGACTCAACATGAAAGTAAAAGATTGGCCCTTCGCAGAGGGAAGCAGGGATTATCATGTGCTAGAGCTTTTTTTTTAAAACAGAAGCAAAATTGTTTTGGGAAGTGTTTGTTGTTGTCAACGAATGGTAGTGGGTACTCTAACCCCCTTGTCAACCAGACTTTCAAGAGCGGCTCCCATGAAGGACGTTATTTCTACCAGCAAGGTAGATCATCCCTCTTCTCTTTTGTTTACACATGTATTTTAGTTTCATTATGGGTGACACTCCCCCCAACCTTTGCTTGCACAAGCCATGGCTAACCGAATCCTCGGGTGCCTTCCAACATTCACATACCATGGAGGAGTGTCTATTTGCAAATTAAGTTGCTTACTGATAAATCAGGGCAAAACATGTGAAGAGAATTATTGATGAAAGTTATAATTAATTGGGACTGGGCACCCCGTTGCCAGCTCTTTTTGCAAAATTATTGGATAAGCGGATGTATATGCCACTAGTCCATTGGTGAAAGTCTGAATGACAAGATTGAAAGATAAAACACCACATACTTCCTCATGAGCTATAAAACATTGACACAAATTGAGAAGTACTTTGAAGGTTTTAAAGGTAGCACATGAAAATTTACTTGAATGGTTCGAAATGCCATGCATAGGTATTTATGGTGGACACTTTGGAATAACTTGGTTTTCATGGTTTTGGAAGCACGAGCAGCATTCCCGCTCAGTACAAGTGAAGGCTAGCAATAGACTGGGAAGCGACAATCAAGAGAGCAATAACCGTCATAATCATGCTTGCGACAAAATGAAATTAATTGAGACATAAAAGTGATACAAGAACTCTGAGTCAAAATAAATCATCAAGGCTTAATTGACTTTTGTTTTTCAGTCATACGCATGCATGAGCATGTGCCAAGTCAATTCGAATGAATTATTCAGAGGAGGATACCACAATGTCATACCCTCTATGAATAGAACAATGCAAGCAAACATCAACATAACATGCTACCACTATTAATAAATTGGGACCGATCATGAGAGAACAAGAACTACTAAGCATCCACTAAATGACATATACCTCACATGAACCAACTAAGCATGCTCACATAGATGAGTATATGTACAAAAATGAAAACAAATAGAGTTCATACCAGCCTCTCACCCCAACTCAAGTTGTTGTAGATCATCCTTATT
The DNA here is from genome assembly GCA_947311845.1 of Poa pratensis. Lineage (NCBI taxonomy): Eukaryota > Viridiplantae > Streptophyta > Magnoliopsida > Poales > Poaceae > Poa > Poa pratensis. The sequence continues at coordinate 37,434,076 of CAMZMU010000082.1, read as the reverse complement.
GCTTTTTCACTTGTGTTGCTTCGAATGATAAGAATGAAAACCAAGCTCCATCGGAGTCACGGATGGCTGTCCAACTCTGAAAACACTATACAAAACCAAAAAGAAACAACAAATATTTTTGGGTTTTCGAGTTTTTGAAACAAGAGCAAAAAGAAACAAACAATAAAGCAAAATATTTTTGGATTTTTGAATAACAAACCGAATTTTAAAACTAAGCAAACTAATACTGAAACTTAAAGAAACAAATGAAGAGAAACAACAGAAATATTTTTGGTCTTTTTGTGTTTTGGAATGCAGCAATAAAAGGTAAACAATTAAAAAGAAAGAAAACTGCAACATGGATATACAAAGTATCGACAAGATATGATATGTAAATGAGTGAGATGTCGATATACCTCCCCCCAAGCTTAGGCTTTTGGCCTAAGTGGAGGCTAATAATAACGCGGGTAGGAACTCCAAGCCGGCGGGTCATACTGGGCGTGCTCAACATCCGGCTCCGCTGAGGAAGATGAGGCAGAGGGTCCAGCATCCCCAGGATAGGGGCGCGAGCCCCCAGTCCCGGAAAACTGAGTGGAGTCCTCGTCCGCCCATTCTCCATCATCCTCTGTGTGCAGGGCATGTTCCCTCAAGTATGCATCGAATTCATCCTCGGTGACTGACCAAACATTCCTGAAACCAAGATCAAACAAACGTGGTGCAGGCAAAGCGACTATTCGCTCAGATTTAACCATTTTCCACCTCACCTTCTTGGCAAAAGGCACCTCATAAGATAGATTATTCAAAGTAGACCAACTAGTAACAAAGCCATGCCTCCCCATGGAAGCAAAATCGAGCCTCTCTAAAGAAAGCTGCAAATCATTAGGGAGAGCTACTACACCATGCATAGCTAATAAACGAGAAGCAATGAGTCCTCCACAAAATCCACCTTTCTCGCGATTGGCAGCAATGCGAAAGCTATCAAGGCACCCAAATTATAACTCTTATCATGTTGCAAGGCTGCTGCTAGGAAAGCTAAATCAGGAATGGATAATTTATTTGCAGTCTTCCTAGCAAGTACACACCTCGTGATGAAGTAAGCAAAATATCGAATGCATGGAAATTGAATACTTCGAATTTTACCACTTTCATCTGAGTAGGTTCTTCCTTGACATATTACCTCGTATAGGTCCGTCAAATGCTTGGGTTGCCCATGTATCTTCCCTCGTGATCCCCATTGCGGCACCCTAATTGCTGCACAAAAAGCATCAAAAGGCAAGTGGACACTTTTGTTGTAAATTTTATAGTGAACCATAGGGTTAGGTGAAGACCAATCAAATCTAAAGTCCTGCACCACAGACACAGTTAGCTTTGCATATTGGTAGGGTTCTCCCTCTACAAAATCACTCAATCCTGTATTAGAGACAAGAGTACGAAAATCACGCAAGATCCCCGAACTTCTCATGAATTCCAAGCATGGATAGCAGGATGGAACACTCCTTCTTCACGATGGATCCCCATGACCTCAGGAACCACCAATTCATATTGATTTAGTTGGTGTTCATTTCCCTCCATCCTCTGAAATTTTTGACACATATCATAAAAATTATCTTTGAAGCATACAAATGAGGGGAACTACTATATGGACTTGCTAGAGGACTAAACATGCATCAAAACTGATTATATCAACATAGAACAAGCATGCATACTCACTTAACAAGTCACCTACAGCAGCAAAATACTCAAGGTATACTTTACTAAACAAAATTCTACTTGGATACATGGAGGAGTCACATACCTGAGAGCAATTGCCCCAAATCTCAGCAGCTGAGATGGGCTGAACAAAGAGATCGAAATCGCGAGGAAGAACAGCAAAAACTCGAGTGTGAGAGAGAAAAACGAGCTGAGTGATGCAAGAGGAAGAAGTGGTAGGTGGGGGAACTGCTGGAGGGCCAAGGGTGCCCCACCTCAGTGGCTGGCGCGGCCAAGGGGCAGCCGCGCCACCATGTGGTTTGACCCCATGGTGGGTCCCCTTGGTCAGCACCAGGCACTCCCACGATGCTCTTTGAAAAATAGGACCAATGGTATAATTTTTACAGAGTTTTGAAAACTTTCAATTTGCATGAAATCTGGATATTTAAATTAATAAAACTTGGGCAGAAAAATTATTTTTAAAATTCAAAACAACTAAACTTTTGCAACCTAATTATCACTACAGGAGGTAAAACAAAGTTGAAGAAAGAAATGCTGTTTAGCTCTTTCATGTATGCAAATACATTTGATAACAAGGTTGATCAAGTCTTGGCACCAAATAAATTTACATGACACAAATGATTTAAACATCATGAAACACTCATGTTACCTTGTATTGTATTGATATGGATCCAATCATAATGTTTTGATATCCTTCTTGATGATCATATATAGGGCAATCAATACTTCCCACTTTGATAGTTTTAAAATTGGAGATGGTATTGACTCCATAAATCTTGTCAACTTTCTTGGGGAAATAAACAGTATGTTCTTTATCATTAACATTGAAAGTTACTTTTCCTTTATTGCAATCAATAACAGCACCTGCAGTATTTAGAAAAGGTCTTCCAAGAATAATAGACATATTATCATCTTCAGGCATTTCAAGAACAACAAAATCAGTCAAAATTAAACAATTGTTAGCCACTTGAACAGGGACATCCTCACAAATGCCAACAGGAACAGCAGTAGATTTATCAGCCATTTGCAAAGATATATCAGTAGGTATCAATTTATCAAGATAGAGTCTCTTATAGAGAGAAAAAGGCATAACACTAACTCCTGCTCCCAAATCACATAAAGCAGTTCTAACATAATTATTCTTGATGGAGCAAGGGATGGTTGGTATACCTGGATCTCCAAGCTTCTTAGGAACCTTGCCATTGAAAGAATAATTAGCAAGCATAGTAGAAATTTCCTCATTAGGAATTTTCCTCTTGTTAGAAACAATATCTTTCATATACTTTGAGTAAGGAGGCAATTTAATAGCATCAGTCAAAGGAATTTGCAAGAACAAGGGTTTCATCCATTCACAAAATTTATTATAATGTTCTTCTTCCTTTGATTTTAGTTTCTTAGTTGGAAAAGGCATTTGCTTTTGAACCCAAGGTTCCCTTTCATTACCATGTTTCTTAGCAATGAAGTCTTCCTTAGTGTACTTTGTGTTTTTAGTATGCTTTTCAGGTTCCTTTTCACTAACTTCTTTATCAAGAGCATCATTTTTATCCTTATCACTATCAAGTTCATTACCACTTTCAGTTTCAGCATCAGAGATAGATATACTATTAGGATCATTAACAGTTTCAGAGGATTCTACAACATTTTTATGTTTCTTCTTCTTCTTTTTCTTAGAAGGAGAAACTGGATTTTCAGCTAGTTGAGAATCTTGTTCAATTCTTTTAGGTGTCCCTCAGGATATAAAGGATCCTGAGTATGAGCTCCACTTCTAGTGCTAACATAGACAGGTTTTAATTTTTCTTTAGAAGCATTGGCTAACATGTCTTGTTGCACTTTAGTGAGTTGATCAATTTGAGTTTGAACCATATGGAAATGTTTAATAAGCATCTTAACATCATTGGAGGTTCTCTCCACAATATCATGCAACTTACTAATAGCTAGAGTTTTCATGCAAATGATTCTCTACTCTCATATTAAAATTATCTTGCTTAATAACATAATTATCAAATTCATCTAAGCATTGATCAGGTGGTTTAGAGTAGGGAATATCTCCTTCATCGAACCTGTGGAGAGAGTGAACCTCAATTATGGATGGATGAGGAATTGGCTTACACAAATCTTCAATAGGTGGAAGGTTCTTCACATCTTCAGATTTAATACCCTTCTCAATGAGAGTCTTCTTGGCCTCCCTCATTGTTTCATCATTCAATTCAATCATACCTCCCCTCTTCTTTGATATTGGTGTCGGTGTAGGTGTGGGGGTCGGCGCAGGTAGAGTCCAATCATCATAATTCTGGCTGATTTTAGCCAATAATTCTTCAGCTTCTTCAGGGGTTCTTTTCCTGAAAACACAACTAGCACAACTATCCAGATATGCTCTAGATTCAATAGTTAGTCCACTGTAAAATATATCAAGTAGATCATGCTTTTCCAAATCATGTCCAGGCCGAGCTCTGATAAGAGAGCAAAACCTTGTCCATGCCTCTGGAAGTTTCTCTTCATCTTCCTGGTCAAAGTTATAAATTCTCTGCAAAGCATCATGTTGAGCACTAGCAGGGAAATATTTCTGAAAGAAAACATCAAGCAAACCAGTAGGACTAGTAATAGAACCAGGAGACAAGTTGTTATACCAAGCTTTAGCATCATCTTTTAATGAGAAAGGAAAAATCTTAGCAACAAAATAGCTACGCTTCTTAATATCATCAGAAAATAAGCCACTCAAAGTAGAGAGCTCATTCATGTGCTCTACAGCACTTTCACTCTTAGTGCCACAAAAAGGAGTTTTCTCAACAATAGATATATGAGATAAATCATAATCCTTATCTTTAATGTTTATAGGAGAAGTGGCAAACTTAGGATCAGGTGACAACTTGTATTTAACAGCATGTTGTGCAAGAAAATTTCTCATATTACTTGCACCAGTAGTAGCATTACATTTATCAATAAAATCATCATCAAGTTCCACATAAGTTTCATCAGGATCATCATCACAAGTATAATCCCTTAACTCAGGTGAATAAACAGGAGTAGTAGGACTTCCATTAGGTGTTCTAGTATTTTCAAGTTGTTTAGACTTAGCAATAGCAGCATCTAAAAGTGGACCTAATGAAATATTCTCATCAATCACAGTAGAAGCATCATCAACATTATCAGAGGCAATTTCAGATTCAGCAGTAGTACCAACACGTGAAGATTGTGGTGGTGTAACAAGTTGACTCAATACAGATGGTGAGTCAAGAGCAGCAGAGGTACTAAGTGTCGTACCTTTTCTTGTAGTGGATGGCAATACACGGACCCTCTCATCACGAGCTTTACCCATGATGAATAAATTTCAGCGAGCAATATAGATCACAAGTGAACTCACAAATAAAGCTATGCTCCCCGGCAACGGCGCCAGAAAATAGTCTTGATGACCCACAAGTATAGGGGATCGCAACAGTCTTCGAGGGAAGTAAAACCCAATTTATTGATTCGACACAAGGGGAGCCAAAGAATACTTGAGAGCCTTAACAGCGGAGTTGTCAATTCAGCTGCACCTGTGAATAGTCTTGCTCGACACAGATTATCAGTAGCAACAGTTTTATAGCAGTAGTAGCGGTGAAATAATAGCAGCAGTAAATAGAGACAGCAGTAGTGATTGCAGTAAACAGTAGGATTAAAACACTGTAGGCATAGGGATGGATGAACGGGCGCTGCATGGATAAGATAGCTCATATAATAATCAAGACATAGGCATTGCAGATAATAATGATAAAGCATCCAAGTACTAAGTAAACATAGGCATGTGTTCCGTATATAGTCGTACGTGCTCGCAATGAGAAACTTGTACAACATCTTCTGTCCTACCAGCCGGTGGCAGCCGGGCCTCAAGGGAATCTACTGGTAATTAAGGTACTCCTTTTAATAAAGTACCGGAGCAAAGCATTAACACGCCGTGAACACATGTGATCCTCACATCGCAGCCATTCCCCTCGGCTGTCCCAATTATTGTCACTTTGGGACCGCGGGTTCCGGACAACAATATGTGTATACAACTTGCAGGTATGATCAATAAACAGTGCATATCATTATGAAACAATAACATGTTCAGATCTGAAATCATGGCACTCGGGCCCTAGTGACAAGCATTAAGCTCAACAAGTTGCAACAACATCAATAAGTACTAACAACGGATACTAGGCACCATGCCCTAATGATCTTATAACTTATTACATGAACAATCTCATCCAATCCCTACCATCCCCCTCAGCCTACAGCAGGGAATTACTCACACATGGATGGGGGAAACATGGATGGTCGATGGAGAAGCGTCGGTGATGATGATGGCGATGATCTCCTCCAATTCCCCGTCCCGGCGGAGTGCCAGAACGGAGTTTCTGGTCCCCGAAATAGGTTTCGCGATGGCGGCGGCGTACGGTGATGTTTCTGGATGAAGTGGACGACCCCCTCGCGTTTTAGGTCAGAGAGGGTTAAGTAGTCGAAAGGGGGACTCGGGGAGGTGCCGAGTCGCCCTCCTCAGTGGCTGGCGCGGTGGGCCCCTTGGCCGCGCGCCCTGTGGTTTGGGCCACTCGTGGCCCATCTCCGCCTCCCCTTCTGGCTCCGTGAGTCTTCTGGTAAAATAGGAGGTTTGCGATCTTTTCTGGTGTTTTTCCCGAAAGTTGACTTTCTGCACAAAAACAAGACACCAGGGCAATTCTGCTGAAAACAGCGTTAGTCCGCATTAGTTGTATTCAAAACACACAAGTTAGAGGTAAAACAATAGCAAAAGTGTTCGGGAAAGTAGATACGTTTTGGATGTATCAGTGCGCCACAGAATGTCGGCCAGATCCACAAAAAGGTGGCAACACCCACTTTCCCATGTGACCTTCTTCATTCTCCCCCCCCATGCATCTAGTTCGAGCTCCTCCTCTCTCCCATGGCATTTTGACCATCCTATTATCCATTATTTGTTGTTAAACCTAATTTGTTTGACATATAATTGGTGAGGGCTTGGGGAGAGCCTCCATATATTCTCCTCCTCTCTTTTTGTCCACTATTTTCTCTCCATCACCACACACTCTCTCTCATCGATCACGGTCACGTCTCGGCAACGGATCTAGATCTACTAAGTGAGTATTGTTGGATGAATATGTGTGTACATGAAGCTTGTGTGTGTTGTGCATGTTGTTGCCTTTTCTTGTTGTGTTGCGCCGGCGTGGTGCATGGAAGTTTGCCGAAATGTTGATTCATTTCCATTTCGGTAAATTTTTGCACCACATATGTCCTACTTCTAGGGGAAGTCATACCGAATTTTTTCGTCGAACATTTCCCACTTAATAACACATACTCTATATGTATACCGCGTAGGCGACCATGGTCATGAAGATGAGCTCCAGTTTAATCAACAACTACAAGGAAGAAGCGAAGGCGGAAATGATTCGGTGCAACAAGCGCCACATACGATGTCCGTGTAGAAGTTGCAAATTTGTGAGATGGATCGACCCTGATTCCGGACACTTGGAGGAACACCTGCTCAGGCGCGGTTTCATGGAAGGCTTCAATGAAGCGCCGACAGCAAATGTTGCGCCGACAACAAATGTTGCGCCTGAAGACGAGGGTGGGCAAGATGATCGTGACGAAGGAGATGCCGACGGACATGGTCATGATGAAGGAGTAGATGGTGGTGGAGAAGACGCGAACACGCCGCAGAGCTCGCTAATGTCGGCCTTGATGGAGTCTCATGTTCAAGAACTGCTCCTCAAGGAGGCGAGGACCGTTAGAGAGAAAGCCAAGCTGGCGCAAATGGAGATAGACGGGAAGACTCCGTTGTATCCAGGGTGCCGGCCACAGGATACGCGCTTGCAAGTAACGCTTGATGCTCTGGAGATGAAGTCGGGAAACAAATGGACCGACGTGAGCTTCAACAAGAACATGAAATTCTTCACGAGCGTCTTCCCGAGGGGAACACATTGCCAACTAGTATCGAGGAGGCCAAGAAAGTCGTATGCCCTCTTGACCTACCGCACATTAAATACCACGCCTGCATCAATGATTGCGCAATTTATCGGGGCGAGTACAAGGACAGAACCACATGTCCGGTGTGCGGCCAAGGACGATACAAGAGCCATGGAAAGAAAGGTCCTCACAAAGTGGTATGGTACTTTCCTATCACTCCCCGTCTGCAGCGGTACTCGTGGACCCTAAGGAAGCAAAGCTCATGCAATGGCACGCGGAAAGGGAGAAGCCTGAAGAAGATCCGGAGAAGGGCAGGATCCTTACACACCCTTCAGACGCTGGCCAGTGGCAAGAGTTGGACGCCGTCGGAAATTTCGGAGGCGACGCAAGGAACGTCAGGCTCGGTATGAGCACCGATGGACTCAATCCGTTCGGCAACCAGAGTAGCACGCATAGCACATGGCCCATGTTTGTATGGCCTTACAACCTTCCCCCGTGGTTGTGCACGAAGCAAAGGTATATTCACATGAGTCTTCTCATTCAGGGGCCGAAACAAGCAGGTGTCCACATACATACGTATCTCGCGCTGTTGGAAGAGGAGTTAGCCACGTTGTGGGCGACCCCAGCCGTACGTGGGATGCCTACACTAGAGATTATTTCCCAATGAGAGCCGCGCTGCTCACGACGGTGCAGGACTATCCTGGTTGCTCATATGTATCGGCCCAGGTAGGCCACGGATTCTGCGCATGTGTCAGGTGCATGGATAAGACCCCGCATCTCCAGCTACCAAGGAATCCCGGGTCTTCGAAAACCGTGTACCCAGGGGCTCGAAGGTGGCTTCGCATGGATCACCGTGGAGGAAACGCGGTGACCTGTTTAATGGTAAGGACGAGCCCGAAGGACCCCCGATCCCGAGGAGCGGCACAGAAATCGACGAGCTGTTGAATAATTGGGAGGAGTGCCCTGCGCCGGGAAAGAAACGACTGAAGGTAGATCCACTGCTGGGTGTATGGAAAGCGAGGGCTGTTTTCCACAACTTGCCCTACTGGAAGTTCCTCAAGACGCCACATAGCCTCGATATGATGCACATTACGAAGAATGTCACGAGAGTCTGCTTGGCACTCTTTCCAACATGCCGGAAAAGACCAAGGATGGGACGAAAGCAAGATACGATCTGAAATGGCTTGGTGTCAGGAAAGATCTTCAGGCCCCCGATAGCGATGACGATGATGATGATGATCAGACGGAAGGGACTCAAGGTCGCGGCAAAAGGGTAAAGAAGAACACTGTGGTGCTTCCCGCTACGTGCTTCACTATGAGTCCGGAGGAGCTCGAGCAATTCTACAGGTGTCTTCTAGGAGTCAAATTTCCGAATGGTTACGCGGGACAGATAAGCAGATATCTGGACGGAAAGAAGAAGAGGTTTAGCGGGATGAAGTCTCACGACTGTCACGTGTTGTTGACGCAGATACTTCCCGTTGCGATTCGAGATTTACTTCCCGCCAGCATTCTTTGATATATGCGTGCATCTCCTTCTCCATGTCGTTGATGACATCAGGCAGCTAGGGCCAACGTTCATGCACTACATGATGCCGTTCGAAAGGATGAACGGTGTCATGAAAGGATACGTTCGCAACAGGGCCCGTCCAGACGCAAGCATGACCAAGGGCTTTCTAACCTACGAGTGCATCTCCTTCTGCCAGAATTATCTAAGCAACGAGAACCAGGATGCAGGTCTGCCCACGAGGAAACACTTCGACATGCTCAATGGATATGGTCACCGAGAGGGCGCCAGCTCAATCTTTGTCAGCATGCAGGGTCGAAAGGACGACTACGACAGGACTCACCGGGTCGCGCTACAACACTTACAGTTGATCGAAACTTGGGTGGAACAGCACAAATGCTTACTCGAGCAACATTACATCAAACTGGGCCGGCCGAGGAAGAAGGGAGACGTAACCAGAGAGCACAACGCCAGCTTCACGCGTTGGTTCAAGCAAAAGCAAATGGAGCTAGCAAAGAGGAAACCGCCATCTACGGAAGATGAAAAACTCATATTCTCCTTATCACGGGGTCCCTCGCATAACGTAAAGACCTATCAGGCGTACGACATCAACGGCTACAGATTCTACACCGAGGAAAAGGACAAGATGTCGGAATATCAAAACTCAGGAGTAACTATGCTATCATACGGCGATGAGGAGGCTACTGTCAAGGAAAGATACTTTGGAAGGATTGAGGACATATGGGAGCTCAACTACTGTGGAGAGGTGGTGCCAATGTTCCGTGTAAGATGGGCCAAGGACGTCGTCAAAGAAGGCCGGTATTTCACCACCATGGTAATACCCGATGCCAAATCGAAAAACGCCTCCGCGAAAAATGAGCCATGGGTACTCGCTAGCCAAGTTGAGCAATGCTTCTTCATTACCGACCCGTCAAAGCCTAGCCGTGTTGTCGTGAGGAGGGGCAAGAGGAGCATCATCGGAATGGAAGGAGGCGCCACCGAGCAAGACTTGGACAACGAGCCAAAGATCGAGGAGGAATTCGACAAGTTCTTCGACATGCCTACTACTAGTACACAAAGAAGGAAGACCTCCCTACCTAAAGGTTGTCCGTTCACGCGAAGAAATCTCAAGGTCACCGGCCTAAAGTTTTTAACCGCGAAGAAGGGAAAGAAGAGAAACTAGCTCGCGGAACCGAGACGAAGAAGAGACTTTTTTGGTGTATTTTAATTTGTATGTGTGTGTGAGAGACAATGGATGAATTTATATGTATGATCATGAATATGTATGAGACATTGTATGTGAGACAATGCAAGACCATATATATGTATTCAATGAATTGAATATGTACCAAAGACATTGTGTGTATTTTTTGAACCAAAAATATTTTAAAGAAAAAAAATTAAAAAAGTGAGGCAGCCAGGATTCGAACCTGGCTGCACAGGTTAATTCAAGTGGTTGGAAACCACTGGGATGTGTTGTGTGTTTGTGTAATGAAACAGCAGCAGAAAATTTTAAGTTCCAGGCCAACTTATTCTGTGGCGCACCACTCCAAAAGATGCGCCATAGAATCCTGACAATTCTGTGGCGCATCCCTCCCACGGTGCGCCACCGAAATACGCTGCGCCCACTTACATGTGGGCCCGCCCCTCCCTGCCCCAGTTCCAGGCCAACGTATTCTGTGGCGCACCCTTTGGGCGATGCGCCACAGAATCCTGAGAATTCTGTGGCGCATCCCACCGACGGTGCGCCACAGAATTTGTTTACTCCCACTTACATGTGGCCCCGCCGCCGCGCCTACCTCTTCGTTCCAAATTTCCCCAAGTCACAAACCATCGTCGACGTCCACCACGCGCCCGTGCTCCTCGCCGTCGACGTCCACCACGCGCCCGTGCTCCGACGCAGCCCACCACGCGCCCGAGCACCTCGCCGACGCTCGTGCTCCCGTGCCCTTGCCAACGCCCGTGCCCTCGTCGTGCTCCCGTGCCCTTGCCGACGCCCGTGCCCTTGCCGTGCGCCCGTACCCACGCCGACGCTGACGCCGACATTGGCGCCGCCCTCCACGACGCCGACACCGGCTGCACCTCCACGACGTCGCCACCCTCTCCCTCCCCTTCCTTGCGCCAGGTGCTTCCCCTTCACCCTTCCTCCCTCCCCTTCCGAAATCCTGCCTACAAGGTGTTTGGAGAAAATACAAACCGAAACTAGGTTAGTTGCTTGCTAATTGCTAGGTTAGTTGCTGTCTCACTGCGGCAGAGCTAGCAGCCAACTTCATTTTCTTTGGTGATGGCGACTTGTATGCATGGTGTTGGAGTTGCTTTGGTGGGTTGTTCTTGTGCATTTGCTTTAGATGTGGTCACTGTCTATGCGTTGTCTGATCTTGCCTCTTGCTGCTCTGGAAGCGTTTCTGTCTTCCATGTACAGAGGGGATCCATCGCATTACTAATGTATCATTCCTTCAAAATAAAATCGAAAAGCATTTGTAGAAGAAAATTGCTAAAACCGAACTGGAAACTACAGATCAAACTGAATCATGTAGGTTGGCAATCAAGTCTCTCATAGATGGTATTTTTCTATATGACATGAGCAACACAACACAACTTGTTATGCCTGCTAATGACATGACTGGAGCAGTCATTTAAGTTCAGAGATTATTTGGTAAGAAAATAATGCTATGTTGCAAGAGGGAATGGAAGAAACAAAATTGTTTGCTGCTAGGAAATTTGCAAAACAACTCATATGCACATTTCAAAATGTGATACATGTACAAACTAAATATGCGGGAGCAAGCAATATTTGTTCACAAGTTTTGACATGTTTATGTACTATGCAGTTTGAAGAGGAGACATCGACGCTGCTGTTCTGGAGCTCGTCGACAAGTGGTGAGAAATTATGGATATGTGTCCACGACCATCGTGTCGTACGTGGTTGTTTGTGCTCCGACCATCGTGTCGTGGAGATGCCGGCCGGAGATGCCGGCCGGCGGGAAATGTGTTGTTTGTGATGCTGTTGCCGGCCAGCTATGCCGGCCATTATTTTGTGAAATGCTTGTGCAGGTACCCCGTGAGGCCCTTGAGATTGCCGGAACGTCGATTAACTTCCGTTCCGGCAAATTCGGGTACTCCATATGTCCTATTTTTAGCAAAGGTCATGCCAAAAAATTTCGTGAAATTTAGCATGACTTTGCTAAAAATAGGACATATGGGGTATTGCGGCTAATGCATGGGCCGGGGTATCTTAGTACTAAATTAAGTGATGCTTTTGTTTTATTTGTTGTACTAACATTTTGCCTCTTTTTAATGTAGTGCAAACATGTCATCCGAGGCCGGCCCTTCTGAGAAGCACATGAGCGTCGAAGAACAAGCTAGACAAAAGAACATATCGTTCTGGGAATTGAACCCGCAGATGGAGGATGCGGAGGCCGCCGAATTGGCTCGTGACGGCGATGGTGACTTTCAGTTAGAGTCTGCCGAAGCCACCACCACCGATGGAGAACCCACCAGCACGGATGTCGGGGGTGGCGACCACACGGATGGCGGTGGTGGTAGTAACCCGCCTGCTAAGAGGCCTGCTAAGAGGCTTAAGAAGCCGAGGAAGGACCGGACACCGCAAGCGGTCGGCAACATCACAGACACGTTCACTAAGGTCTCCTTAAGTGGCCAACCACTGGAGCCTAGGGACATCGCAAAAGGGTACGGCATGCAACTAGGGTGCATCCTCCGGGAAACGCATCGATCAACACGTATGACCTCAGGAATCCGGAGAATGAGGCTTTGCGCAATGACCTCCTCAAGAAGCTTCACAAACGATATATTTTCCCGGCTGATGGAAACAAAAAGGTGGACAACTTCGCCATCACGAAGATGAACACCGCCTTGACAAGCTGGAGAGGCCGGGTGAAGGCGAAGATTCTTGAAAAGGGTCTTAGCTGGGAGGAGATCAGTGCCAAAGAGCCGTACCTCGAGAAAGACGAGTTCGATATATTCAAGGCATCCTTGTCATCTCCGGAGGCTGAAAAATGGACCGAGTGGGGGAAGAACATGCGGGCACTGAACTTAGGTAACCACCATTTGGGAAGCGGCGGTTACGCAGGAAAAAAGCCCGTTTGGGACAAGGAGGATGCCGAGGTTGCGAGACTTGGGAAAGAGAACCCGTGGCATAAATTCACGGACGAGCAAGTTAGGAACTTTGTTCGGTCCCGCTACTATCTGAAGCCGGGGACGGGGGAATTCGTTACCGACTATGAAGATGTGTTGGAATTCGAGAAAAAGCTGGTAAGAAACTTAATTACCGCGGATATCTCAAAGTCCATTTGCGTTGATTTCTACATGGGTTCACGTTTATTTCCTTTGTCCGCAGGCGGCTGAGTTGGAGATTGAGGCTGAGGCCGGCCCGTCGTCCCAGGAGCCTCCGGCCGGCCCGTGGGACACGACTTTCAACCGGGTGATGAACGTTTACAAGGGGAGGGACAAGTCAAAGCCGCCGACGTCAGCTGGCCGTGTGACCGGCTTTGGTACGGCGATGAAGTTCACCGAGTACTACAGCACGGACACCGAGAAGAAAAAGGAGAGGAGGAAGCCGGCTAAAGATAGAGCCGAGGTTCTCGAGCTAAGGAAGAAGCTGGACGCACTAGAGGCCGAGAAGGTGGACTCCAGCGTGGTGGACAAGCTAGTGGCCGAGAAGGTGGAAGAGAAGCTCCGGGCTTTGTTACCCGATGCATTGGTGCAGGGGATAACTGCTTGGCATGCGGGAGGTCAGCAGGGGCCGATACACGTGCCCAGCTTCGCCGGCAGCACCTCCAGCAATAACGTGTCGCCGGTCCTGCCGACCCCACCGGTGCCCCCTGCCGTGGAGCAACATACACCAACGCCGGAGAATAATGATAATGCACACGAGCGGCCGGAGATTGATAGGCCGGCCGCCGGCACCGGCGCCCTTGTCTCGACATTAGCCGAGCTCAACGCCGTCACCAAGGTAACTAATTAGTATGTGTGTGTGAGGCAATGGAAACATATATATGTATGATCATGAATATGTATGATACATTGTGTGTGAGACTATATATGCCTTATCTCATGGTGCCCGCTATGTGTTGACTCCCAGGACATGCCTTGCATACTCCTGCATAGGGTGGGTACCGACGGCGAGTTGAAGGAAGTCGCAAGGGCCTCGACCGTACAACCTTTGACCCGCGATATCCACAACGTCCGAATGAGCGAGCTCGTGATGAAAGTAAATGTGAAGGAGGTACTGCCTGAGTTCTGTGACATCGACCCCCCTAAGCAACCTCAGGGAGCCGAGAAACACATGAAGCTTGGCGAATGCGGGCAGTGGATGCTGGAATGGCCGAAGACCCAAATTCGTCTTGGGGATGTTCTTCAAGGGGCCAGGCGCACCGGCGGCGCCACCTCGAGGCCCCGAGCCCCGATCGTTCGGCCCCCGCCGAGGCGGACAAAAAAAGATGCTGCGGATGAACCGGCGCCACAAGCAGCCGTCACCACCACCCAGACGGAACCGCCGGTCGCCGCCACCGCCGGCCGGAAGCTACCGCCGGTCGCCCCCACCGCCGGCCGGAAGCTACCGCCGCCGGTCATCGCCGCCACCAACCGCCACAAACAGTTGTTGGGAACGTCTTCCCCGCAACCGTCCAAGGTTAGTTCTGACTTTCCGAATTCCCCGACTTTCCGACTTTCCCGACTAACGGATGTGCTATTGTTTATGTTTTAGGACAAAGCCGTTGCACCTCAACTTGGTGGCAACGACGACAATGTTGAGGAGGATGATGATAATGATGTAAACGTCGATGACTACATCAACACTGGCGCCGCCGCGGATGATATGTTCATGCCTCTTATGGATGAAGAACCCTTCCGCGACCACCACATTCAACCTGCTCGTCCCACTTCATGCACACAGCGCCTGGCCTTCACCGACACGCCTCCGGATGCCGGCGATCATCAAGCTCAACCGGGTACCATTTTCACCCTACCACACTGAAAGAAACAGTTAAAGCGGGGTTCACTGCACCCCCACAATCCCCAGAGAAGAAGAAAAAGAAGAGTCATCAAAGGAAGAGAAAAGCATACTCTGCGAGCCAGCAAGATCCTAAGATCCGGGGTCCTGAAGACACGAATCCACAAGGCTACTCCAGAGTTCATGAAGCTGGTAAATCTATCTTGTCCGGGGACATGCTCCGCCTTGCAGAAGGACCCATGATTACTTTGCAGAATAATATCTTGTATCTAGAGGAGACCCTTCTTAAAGAGAAGAACCCAGGTTACCCGGCGTTCTCGGTCAAGGTGCCAAAAGAGTTGGTGGACTTCGTCCAGGAAGACCCCGCAGATGTGTTCTTCATAGCGTACGAGGACATCTTCAACCTGTATCACTCCAAACGGCTGGACTATAACATGGTCCGCCTATATGCTCTCGATGCGGCGATGAAGATCAGGAGAGATGATACCCCGTACATCGCGATAGTGGATCCCTACTACATGCGCGACAGCCATCTGGTGGAAGGATCAACAACACGGGAAACGGCCAAGGAGTACCTCGTTAGGGTCTTCCTGGCCAACAAGGAGAAGACCGCCCTTCTTCTGCCTTACTTTTTCGAGTAAGTACACATCTGCTCGCCACCGTCCTATCTTATGTCTTCTTGTACATTTCTTCCATCGCTGATCCTTTGTCCAACATTCTGCTTCAATTGTGTTGAGCAGGGACAAGTACTGCGCACTCATCCACGTATCCCCGAGGTGGTCCGTTGCCACTTATTTGGACTCGGGGAATAAATCCCAGCCGAGATCATACAACAGAATAAAGGGTGTTCTCGATGACGCTCTCGAGGCCTATGCCAAAAAGGGCGGCCCCTTCCATAAGAAGTCGGAATTTTTCACGGAGGACGACAACACACACAAGTTCTTGCATGGGACCGGATTCCATTGCGTCAAGCAACTGGATGGCAGTGTGATGGAGGCCTACTATGCCCTCCGTCACCTTAAAACGATTGTCCGGGATTGCGAGAAAACGAAGATTGCATCTAATCTCGCAGAATACACCAAAATGGCGGAAGGTCTCACCGATGCTGATTATAGACAAGACTTCCATCGCATCCGGCTGCAGTTAACAAATATCATCCTCGACGATGTCATGCACGCCTCAGGGTCCTTCCACTTCCGCTTCGGTACGTAGGATGTATTATAAAAGATAGCCTTGCTAAGCATTACTAGCTAGTGTGTACTTTTTTGTAGAAGTGCATGTGTAGGGTTATATATTATATATATGCTATGCTATGAAACCCAAATAGGATAGCCATATGATTTCCAACCATGACAACATTGATTGATCGTCTTGCCTCTATACTTAGATGAACAAATTATACTCTATGTATAT
Source organism: Poa pratensis (assembly GCA_947311845.1). NCBI lineage: Eukaryota > Viridiplantae > Streptophyta > Magnoliopsida > Poales > Poaceae > Poa > Poa pratensis. The sequence continues at coordinate 37,417,568 of CAMZMU010000082.1, read as the reverse complement.
CACTAACCAATATATATCCCAATCCATCTTCAGCGTTGTCTCAGAAGGAAATGGAAGAACGACTAGCGGCGCAGAATGACACCAGGGAGTGGAGGACGAAAGGGGGCATTCTACCGTTCCCGGCGCCGCTCAAGAAGAGGAAGCCATGATCATGCTCCATCATCGCGGCGGTGACAACTTCATTTGTACTAAGACTTGTGTGTGACATGAGATGAACCTTTGTACCAATTAAGACTTGTGTGACATGATCGAGATGGAACTTTTGTAGACTTGTGCTTTGGCACTTGTCACTATATGCATGTATGTATCTTGGGCTCTAAGTGTTTGTCATGACATAGTAATGTGTTTGTTTTCATATACCGTGTCAAAATATATTATTGTTTCTATTATTCCTGTATTTCCTGTAATATACCTGTATTTGTACAGGAAAATAAGAATTTCTGTATTTCTGGAAAAAAACTTTTGTGGCGCATCATTTATTTTTTTGTGGCGCACCAGCAAAAGGTGCGCCACAGAATTCGTCTGCATGTGGCCTACCCAGATATTTCTGTGGCGCACGCTTCTGGTGCGCCACAGAAAGTTGGTTTCTGTGGCGCATGCACGTGGTGCGCTGCAGAAATAAATATTTTAGTGGCGAGGATTCTGTGGCGCACCCAGGAATTCTACGGATGCGCCACATAATTCGATTTTGGTGCGCCACTGTTAACCCTTTTCCCACTAGTGACCAGCCATGGTGCGGCTGGCCATGTGGGAATAGTCCCACATGGCCGGGCCAGCAAAGTTGGCTGCCCTCCTCCTCCTTTAAATAGGGGTGCAGCCTTGCCTAGAAATTCATCCCTTCTTCTCATTCTCTTCTACCTTGAGCGTGGTTCTGTTTCTGGAGCTGCGTACGAGGAGAGAAGTTTCTCCACCATATGCACACCGCCGTCTTGCTGGGTCCAAGTCTTCGCTTCCGCTGCTCTGCTGGATCTGGAGCCCGGAGGTCGTCATCTACACCGTACGTGTGTGGAACTACGAGGTGCTACACGGGTGGCACTGGAAGTTGTCTTCTTCCTTTACACGACCATGAGGTCGGCTTCGTCGGCTTCATCGACAACGCTTGTTGCGGGAGCGTAATCCCCGCTATCGGTCTACGAGGGTTTATGGTTATCGTCGCTAGGAAATTTTTGTTTCTGCCTACGATTCCCTTCAATTTGAACGGTACAATGATTTGTGGGATTCACTATTCAGGGCACCCAGCGGTGCTTGAGGGATATTGTGATTCGAACTGGATCTCAGATGTTGATGAGCTCTACGCCACAAGTGGATATGCGTTTATCCTTGGAGGTGGCGCAGTGTCATGGAGGTCTTGCAAACAGACCATTTTGACGAGGTCAACCATGGAAGCAGAACTCTCCGTGTGAAGATGCATAACTCTCAGATTCTGTAAGCCAGGTTGGCAATGTGCCTTAATGTGTTTCTGTTGGCTATTCGTAGCAAAGGTGCTATCCTACAGAGCAACCTTGAAAGAACACACCTATATGAGGTTCGACTGTTAAACGTCACAGTCTATGAGATTTGGGTGATCTCTAGTAAGCTCATGAGGAGAACATGGAGTATGACGCACATGCTCCACCCACGAGGTAGGCTACTGACAGCCACGTACTGGTTATGACTTTGAGCGAAGTCTATTGGCACCAAACTTGCAATTCAAGATTCGTCCATTGTTCAAGTTGCTGGTATATGTAGCTTAAAACTCTAGGCGGAAGTTCAACTTAACAGTCTCTGCTGAAACACTGGTATATATACAAGAAACGAGGTTTGGCAAAATCTCTAAATGGGAATTTGAGATCTGGTGGGGGATTGTTAGAATTTGGGTCCATTAGTGGGCAGCCCAAATAAGCAATTCTGAAATCTCAAATTGGCCCATGTGCATTTGCATGGCTAGCTATGCGATGTGATAAAGTTTAGTCCCACATTACTAGTTGGAGGAGAGTTGCACCACTATATATGGTAGAGTGTTGTGCTACTTGGTGTGCTTGTGAGAACAGAAGGCTCTCTCCCGCGCACTCCTCCTCCTCCGCCGCCGCCGCTCGTCTCGTCATGTCACGACGCGCCGCGGGTTGCGGGAACGATCCGATGGCTATATTTTTGCTGTTCGGGAAAATCGAGTCGTCAGCGTACGCGTACAGCTTAGCCAATTCGGGTCGCTACCGGATCGTGGGCTGCTGTAACCGACTCGAACATGTGCGACGTGGCCGGCCCATGTTGTACCTGTTAGGGTTTCCCGAGCCACACTATATATTGCCTTGCATTGTGTGCGCCTTCACACACCGAACCAATCTAGGTTTTGCCACATCTCGCGCCTTGCGCCTCCACGGTAGTCTACTTCATCCCAAGCGCCGGCGTGCACCGGCGTTTGGGAGAGCAGGTCTCTAGAACCAGTCGCCTTTGTGATCCTGTACGGGAGAGGGTGAATTAGGTTTTTGGGAAGCGCTCTGTACGACTGCTCGCCGCTTCCACCACGGGTCGTCTACAAGCTGCTGCTGCGGATCGTCTCCGCATGTGTCGTCTTCTCCGACCCGTCTTCACCAACGTCATCGTCAACAACATCACCGCTGCTCTGGGCGCGGTGAACCTGTCTGCATCGACTGCTGCTTCCTCTACAACCGTTCGGTACGTGCGGCGTATTTCGAACTGTTTTACTATGGATATGTTGGCGTGTATGTTGCTGCTGTTCATGTTGTTTAGTACATCTAGTATGTTTGTATTTAACATGTTAGTAGCTGCGTTTGTCATGCTTACTATTCTGAAATTAATCATGAAATTATTGCCTAATTATCCGACACCTATGCCTTGATGTTGTTTGACCATAGTTGTAAGAAGATGAACATTTTATAGACTAGGTCAGCTGGATGTTTGATACCTTTCGATTTAATCTTCAGTTAGTTACGGACAAGCCACAACACTCAACATTGAGCTATAAAGAGTATCTAAATAATCTACTTCCATTGTCCCCAAAACTCCAAAGGATGTCGAAAAATTGGGCAAAATTTGTCGGCCACCGGGTACACCTCAAAAGCTGAAGCAACGCACCCAGCCAAATTTAGCTAGCGAACATGTGAACAAGATACACGTACTGTTTTTCGCCGCCCCTTAGAGCGGCCATGCCTAACCACTTGTTGGCTTCGGGGGTGGGGTTGCTACACGCAACAGGGTGAAATTGTGAAATTGAGAGATGGTATCCGCGTATTGGACCTTTGGGATAAGGGAAAGGACCCCAAGTTTTAACCTAGAAAGATCAATTCTCCCATCACAAAGTCGTTCAGAATGTGCAAACTCCAAACTTGATCAGTGGCCAAAACTTGAAGAAAGTTACTATGAAAACATTTGGGCCTAGGGGCGCTGTATTTGAAAACATATCATGCTTTCTACATTTAGTTGTCTCATTGAGCTAACATTAGTTTTACGAGTAAAGGTCTTCTCAACGACGAAAATCATCAAGACCGAGTTGCGCAACATGATATCCATGATGTCATATTGATGACCTGATAATGTGATAGATGGAGAGAGGGATATTCAAAGATTTTGATCAATAAAATTACAGGTGAATTTTAGAAAAAGTAGAGCTTGCCATTGCCTAGAACTTTTATACTATCATTAATCTTCATTATTGTTATATATTCAGGATCTACGTATATTCAAATATGTTTCTGCAGGATTTTTGTAGAGTTCCTCCTAATTTAGATTTTTTAAAGCCAACTGCATTTATATGGAGCTGTAAAATTTCCATTTCTATATTTTTTAGGTTGTACTTATATCCAAGTGCATTGATATGGATCTACAGAATTTCTGTTTCTGAAACCAGTCGATCGTAAGGGCATTGATGTGGCCACAGGAGGGGAACATGCTAATTTGGCTCCTGAGATCCACTGATCCCTATATTTTTAAAAAAAAATCAAAAATACATTTGCAAGTTCTAGAAAAATCTAAAAAAAAATCCTCGGATGTCGTCAAAGATGCATCCAACTAGCATGTAAAAGCCCATTGAGATTTTTTATATATATTATTGGTCACGTAAAAATGAAACAATCTTGTATATTTTGGAGATCTAAAAGTGTGTACTCATATCCACACACACTTGTCATTTTTTGTGGTGGGGGGGATCTTATGGTGGTGCCTGGTCTAACACAAACGTGACAATCAACCGATAATGAATCCAGCCATGATCTGCTCGTTGTGACATCAACAGATGGCATCGCAGGAATTTGGCAATACGGGTGAGGTCTCATTTCTGGAGCTGTCAAGTCATGCCTATCGCCGAGAGGTGCTACACATAATGTCTCATAAGAAGACGTCAAGTCATTCCTATTGCAGGCAGGTGTTACACACTATGACTTTGGCGGAGGTGTCATGCCATGCTAGTTGCTACTAGTTCAAAAGTGGCGCAACAATGACTAGAAGCGAGACGAGGCGGTATTGGACATCTCCGTCTACCGGTATCTCCTCCAGCGGTCTAAAGACGAGCATGCACACTTCGGTGCAAACACAATATTTTTTATTAGGCAATGTTGACACGCTCCCGCGTCATGCCCATTTTTGCATCAATTCTTTCTTGAAGCTTTAACCTAATAGTTCTGTAATTTTAGTTTGTTCGATCTTTTACCATAAAATGCATGAGTGGTTGCCTAGCGGAGAGTTACTTTCGGGAGACATAGAACCTAGAGTTTCTTTTTGGGGTCAAATTTGTTGGGATAATATGTAACTGTGTGCATCAAAGAAGCCACGGGTTATCCTCCCTTTCAGAAAAAAATGTTCAATTCATAGCCATACTTCATCATACCTTTTCAAATCAACTATTGATGGTTGATGCCAAAAGAAAGTGCAAAAATTGCTCCCCACAAGGTAGGAAAAAGTTGGCAAAACAAACACCCCCGTCTTTCCCCTCCCCGCCTCTGTAGAGGAGGAAAGGCGATTTTTTGGGCGTCCTCACCGATCCACCGCCGTCGCCGCCGCTGAGCCGTGGGATCCCTCTCCTCCGCCGGCCGCTTCGGCGGCGGGAGGGTGGGGGATCCCCGGCTCCGGCATGTACATACGGTAGGGTAGGGTGTAGGTTCCGCCGGCGGCGCTGTGGAGGAGGTGGTGGTGCCGGTGGTTGGTTTGGTGTCGGGGCGGTCTTCTCCGGCGGTGTGGCTCTCCGGGGCTCCCCGTCGCCGCGCCTGACTGGCGGGAGCTCGAGGCCCGGCGCGGTGCTCGAGTTCCTCCGCCTCCCGTCGGATCTACGCTGGTGGCGGATCTGGCGGGTGGAAATCAGAGACGGGCGAGCTCGGCGGTCTCTCTCTGCGTCGGCGATGAAGCGGGCTGCGGCAAGGTGGTGTAGCTCGAAGGAAAGGGTGCTCGCCGTGTCCGTTTACCGGCACAATCTCCGTCGCTGCGCGGCGGGTGGGCTCTGCGGCGATCTTCAACAAGAAAGGCTCCCTTGGGCGGTGGCTAGAAGGAGGTCAGCGTTCTTCGTCTCCGGCGCCGGTGGTGTCGCTGTGCTCTGCTCTGGATCTGGATCCACTGCGTATTGTACTTCATTTCTTGTACTTCGTACTTTGTACTGGGTACTTTGTTGAATATACGCAGCCTTTTCTAAAAAAGAAAAAGTTGGCAAAAATATATAAGTCTATGATAGGAGGGACATGCTGCTAAAACAGTGGCCTAACGAGACTCATGCGGCAACTTCTGGCAAGGTGGCTAAGAACATGCCTTAATCTATAGTTCAAATCCCGTTCAGCTATTTGGTGTTGGTAGTCGAACATTTCGTTGTCATGCCATGTTATTTTCCTCTCGTTTATCTGTTCCCTGTTCTTGGGAACTTATTTTTCTGTCCAGACATGTCACAACAAGTGGGAAAGCATTTGGATAATCCCGTCGAGGTACCGTTGACCCCATGGCGGGGCAGAGACGGCATGACCCTCCGTGGGCCCCGAGCACGTAGACCTCAGGTCAACGCCTTCACGGTCACTCCCGGCCGGCCTACTTAAGATGAGAAATGGGCAGCGCTTATCGATCAACAGTAGTTCGGCTGCCTTTGCTTTGCCGTCTCGGAGACGTGTACCGGAGACACAGGCTCACCGCCGACGGGCTCCTTGAGGTATTCTGTTTATTTTTTTCGATCGGCAGTGAGTATATTCAGAGTAAATCTCAGGTTTATATGTTCGGGTCTATGAAGAAGAAAACTAGGTCTATGATCCGTCATATGCACCACTTACCTGCTGCTACGAACGTTCAGGCTAGCACCGGCCGGCGGCAGGTTTCCAGGTGACACGACTACTATGAGCACAGAAGGCGACGACGTCGTGGACACTAGCGTGGCCATTGAGATTGAGATTGAGCTGAACAGCGAAGCTGTACCTGTTCGGCAGGACTGGCAGACCGGCCTGTTGGACCTCGACGACGACGACTGTGAAGCATGTACGTAACGTAACTTAACCCAGTTTCATGGATGCCCTTATACACCTGAACATACAGTACATACTAACGTTTCGATGCCCATACGTACATGCAGTTTGTTGGAGCGCCTGGTTCCCATGCATCACCTTCGCCTCCATCGCCGACATCGTCGACCAAGGTTCAGAAGACGATTGCCTGTACTGCACTTGCTACCTGGTGGCCGCCAACTTCGGGTTGTGGTGGATCTACGCGGGGTGGTACCGGAGCAAGCTGAGGGAGCAGTACGGGCTACGGAGACGCCCATGCCGGACGTCCTCACCCACCTGCTCTGCCATTGGTGCGCCCTAGCCCAGGAATACAGGGAGCTCGCCAAGCTGGGCTTCGACGTCGACGAGGGTACACCACGCTAAACAAAACATTAGTAGGGCAAAAGTTGATCCTTTCATCAGGCCTTTGTTTACTTGATTTTGCGTGCAGGCTGGGAGGGCCGGCCGCGGCCGGCATTTGCACCACCCGCGACCACCGTGCCCCCGGTGCAGGTGCCGATGACCAAGTCCTGATCACGAGTAGCTACCATGCATGTTGCCTAAATTAATTCTGTTTTTTAGAACATTTCACTAAAACATGTCTACATATATATGTGTACAAGCTAGGTAGAGAGTCTTATATTTTGATACGGAGGGAGTACTTAAGTACGTAGTGCCTGAATCCAATAAAGCCAGCGTTGCCGTACGTAATTTAAAGTAATTAAACATGTATGCGTGGAACGGAAGACATGTGGACGAGGGAGAGCATGCATGGGCTATAGCTTGCTCTGCTGTGTGTGCTATTCCCTCCGTTGCATAATTTTTGTCATCGTTTTAGCTCAACTTTGAACTAAAATCACGGCAAAATTTATGTAAAAGAGGTAGTAGTAGCTAGGGTCATGTATGCGTCATTTAGTAATATTGTGATTCGCTTGTATGAGTTGTATCAGTGTCACTGTCGATCATTACATGTGTTGTATAGATGGTGTCCCCCCCCCCGTGCTCTCTATATTTAATATAAATAAAATCGTATTTATAAGTTGGTGTCTATGATGCATCCCACAAACATTTAAATCTCAATTTAAAATAATTTATATTCAGAACTACATAAAAATGATAAATATGTGGATTTGAATATACACACTTTTTTTTGATGTCAAAGTGGCCGTATCCACCGCCCGAATAGATAGAAGAGATGGCCCAGTTTATAAGCAAAACCGGGCCCAAAAACCATACAAACTGTATAATGCCCTGTTTATAAGGAAAACAGGCAAAAAACCACACAGGCGAGGCGACCCGCCGCCCACACAACACAAGTCAACCAAACACCACAAACACACACCACCTTCTCCGGGGCCGCCGCCCCGGCGTCGCAACCAGGACGAAGCCTCGCATAGCCCGAAGTCGAACCATTCATGGTCGACGAGCCTGCTGTCCACACAGCACCAGGACGCCACCAAATCCCACCTACTTCGGGGCCGCCGCCCCGACGTAGCAACCAGATCAACCTTCGCATAGCCCGAAAGCGATCTAGTCAGGTTGACGAACCCTCTGCCCGCGCAGTCTTCATCCAAGTTGCCACCCAAACCTACACAAGGCAACGGCCTGCCTCATAGAACCGTCGCGACGTGGGAGCCCGGGCCGCTGCCTCGACGTCCACCACCGTCCGGGGCCGCCGCCCCGGCATCCACGTCCCCCGGCCACCGAAACTCACCCGCCAGCTGCCGCGAACCAACCGCACCGTGATGGCCTGGGTCTCCAAGACGACGCCACCAAGAAGGTTGCAACGCGTCCGTCGCCGCCGCCCACTCAGGAGGAGCTTGGGTTTTCACTCGGATACCACAGGACCGCTCACGTCGGTCATGATGCCACAACGACGCAAACAAGAGAGGGAACGACGCCAAAGGCGCCGCCATCGTCGGCACCGACCGAAGTCAGGTGTAGGGCTTTCGCCCTGGAGGTCCATCCGACCGCAAGGCAAGAGGAGCCGCAAGAATGGCAACGAGATGCAGTGCCGACCTCCAAGCTCCACCGTGGGCCATGGCGGCCGCGGCGCCCATGGCCACGTCACCCATGCCGCACCTCAGCATCAACCACAAGTCCGGGGCCACCGCCCCGGCTTCCACGCCGCCCGGACGCCGGAGCACGGCGGCAGGAGAGGCCACCTCCTGCCTCCGCGCCGGAGCCTCCGCCAACAACCTGTTGCACCGGGCGCCGTCGTCCTGCCGCGCCGCATCACCATCGTGTCGGCCTGCTTTGGCCCAGAAAGCAGATCGAGCCCGGCCTCCTCTGCATCGCCGGCCGGCGCTCCTCCGTCCCACGCCCGCAGCCGCGCCCAGCTACGCCTCCGCGCTGCCGCACCACCGCGCTCCAGCGCCGCCACCGTCGCAAGCTCGCCGTCGAGCACCCTCCACGGGATACCCGCGAAACCGGAGAAAAAACGCCCCGCCGCCACCTTCCTCGGGCGCGCTCGGCTTTGCCGGCGCCCCCTCCGACGATGCGGGGAGGGGCGGGAGGGACCCGGCGGCGGCGCTTCTAGGGTCCCCTCCAACCCCTTCGAATGCTACGTGATTCCAGACATATGACTGTAGTTGGATTAAATCGGATGGACATCGCAGCTGTGGCCTAGTCTCCTCCCGTAACATTTGCAATGCACACCGATTGTTTTGATTTTCTCATGCAAATAAGACCGGGTGAGAGGCGCTCACAGCTGTCAAATGCCCCAAAATCTCGTCCAGCTTAGTGAAGCCAGCGCGGTCGCACTCGATCCGCCGCCCCAGATTTGGACCAAAGCAACACCGCTGGCTGGCAGGAAGTCTGCCGGCACTGTCGGTCGGCGCCGCCACTCTAACTCAACCAGCAGATCCATCGTTTTCTCTCTGGTGCAGATTACTGAGCCTTTTGGTGAACCAATTTTCAGAGAACAAATACATGGAAAAATCGCTTGATTGATCAATCAATTGGTCTCAAATATGGTCCCTTTAATGGGTTTTTTGTCCACTACCCTGTAATTTGTACTCAAGTTTTGGCGATACATGTGTTTTTCCTTCGCTGACAACTTTCAGGTTGTAATATGTACTCTAACCTTTGGTGTTCTGGGGGCGAGCTGAATCCCTTGGGTGAGGAGAGATAGGAGGCAAAATCAAGGATCATGTGCCACAATCTGAAAGAATACAGTGACTAATTTGAAATGTGCCATGGTGGGTGGCAGATGTACGTTTGATCTTACCCCTTGAATCGGATTGGAGTGCCTTGCTAGGGAACTGGTAGCACACCAAGATCTTGTAGTACTTTTTTTTTTTTTGCGATAACAAGATCTTGTAGTACTGGATATGTTTTCACTTTCAAATCTCCAAAATATATAAAATTTTGTCATTTTTCTATCCCATAATATAAATAATTTCACATTATTATTTTACCTACTAATAAGATTCATCATTGACTACATCTAGATTTCTAAAACTTGTAATATGGTTTTTGATTTTTTTTTAAATATAAGAGCACTGGAGCTTTGAAGCAAAATGACTTTTCCGCCTCCATACTGATAATGATAACCCAGCTTCCGCTTCCTTCCGTGTTCCCTCCTGCGGCGGCCATTGTCGTTTCTTTAGGGAAATACTACGTTGAACAAGGGTACATATGAATCGGTTGGGAAATGCATTATCTAAATGTTTAAAATTTCTGAAAAACATTCACGTGTACATCTACTTGTTCCATGTGTGCGTACAAAGTTTCACAGAGAAATGGCTTTTTACGCCTATGCAATAAAGACAAAAATATGTCACATATATATACTTCTATATAGCACTAAATTTTTCTCTCTTTTACAGAAGTAAAGTAAAATAGTAATTTCGTCACGAAAGTCATGTGCAGGGCACATGTTTTGCATCAACTATGCATGGAAATTTTGTTTCGAATTTTTTGGACATGTTTTGCATCCCTATGAACGTTCCAAATAAGAGGGTTCATATGTACCCGTGTTCTACATATTCACTCTAGTTTCTATAGGGTCTATAAGAAACTGATGTTGGCCATTTTTCATACTACCAACCTACGAAGTAAGAATTTACCAACCTCAAATTTCGGTATGATGAAAAAAAAACTCTTATACTGCCCGCTTGTGATGAAAATATAATGAGCATGTTTGGTTCGTAGTTACCTTTTCCACTAAATTGTGGCTAGCCAAAAAAAAATTGGTCAGGAAAAGTTGCTCCCAAAGTCATGAAAAAGTTGGCCAAAAAACAAGAATACGGGTAACTAAGAACAAAACAAGAAACCCACAATCCTACAACAAAGACAACAAATGATGTACTAAGTTCCCACAATTCCAGAACCAAGCTCAAACAAAAGCAAACATCTTCTCTCCGTTATTCCTAAGAAGAATTAGATTGCCAGTCTACTCGTCAAATCAAATCAATGGAAGAGAATTACAATGCTAGAAATTTAAGGTTGGAGAAAGTCTCCAGGAAGAAATAGAAAGGACCTACTTCCACCACAATCACTGAATCTAAAACACATCAAACACCTCCATACGTATCAGTTGGCCAGGTACAAGCAGTTTACAGAAGAAGCAATTGTGCTCCAGAAGTACAAAAGGTCATACAAAGATGTGTCTGAGAAGAAAAAAAAAACTCAAAGCAGCTACAATTCACCGACAGGATATACTAATGCAGAAATATGGGGGCAAGCTTTTGTGACAGTAATTTGCTGACACGAGAGGTCAAAAATAGCCATGGGACAATTCCAACCTGCACCAGCAGAATGAGGGGTATTAGTAAACACTGAACAGTGTAACTTTCATATTACTGGAAACATATCCAGTGCTTAGCTAGAAAATTCAGATAAGCTTTTCCAAATATGAAAATTCAAGATATTTGGGGCACAAACAATTAAAGGGGTATAAGATAAGACTCAAACCATATTTTGCCAATCCTGCAAGTTTATGCACAATAGGTGATTATCCCAAAAGAAAATTTGCGTTCATGTTTTCAAGGGGAATATGTTTAGCAGTGTGATTAAACGGAGCCTGAACTATACAAAGGAAGACCTTAAAACAATCTTCGATTATGCTTACCACAACACGTCCTGTAGCAGCATCAACACCTCTCCAAGAGAACATTCTCCCTGTGGATAATTCAAAAATTATTAAATTTTAAAAGAGTATTTGGACAGAGACTTCTTCATGAATGTTGTAATGTGCCAATGAAACAATTGTACTCCCAGAAGGTAAAGCAAGAAATAACATCCAAATTGTTGCCCTCAAAAAACTGAAAGCATGTCAACATTGAATAATTTAGAAGTCAAGTATATTGTACACCAAAATAATGCAACTCCAATAGCCTTATACAACAATTCATATTGATGGTCTGAAAATGGATGTAATTATATGGTACGCTTTGCCAGTCTGTCTAATTCTTTCGATTGGAACTGGAGGGAGCATATGGTTGATGAATAGTTGAACACTTACTTTTGACCAATACGTTTTTGGATTTCACTACACCATTACTCCGGTGCCAATGAATGCTTGTCACATTTAGATATCAACACTCTGTCCCCTTATATACTTCTGAATACTACTTCTTCAATCACTGCGATGGCAGTATTTGAATATGAAACTTCAAATACTTCCATTTATATCATGTCTCGATGTTCTAAAATGTTGATTTTACACATTATAAAACAATATATACGAATATAACAAGATGAGCAGGGTAATTTAAAGCACGATGAGCCAACATTAGGAAGCTAATAAGCGTTCGGAACGATAAGACAAAGTGAGAAGTGGCATAAACATACCAAAAGGCTGTAGAAGATGCTTGGGGACGGTAGTTACAGGTGCACTCCAGAACCACAGAACAAGCACACCATACATTAGGACCTACCAACAGATGAATTTATGAGACACTCCTGAGATTATAAATATCAGATGTAATAAAGAAGAAAAACTAGAAAAATGAAGCACCTTGGTACCCAACAAAACTTTTCCATATTTGTCATGTAAAGACTGCTTCCCCTTAATGTCCATCTGTTGCACTGTAAATGGAAGAAAGGAGGGAAGATTAAAAAAAATTGGCGGGGAGAAGGGAAAATAATTTGATGGTTGCATATTGTAAATGCCCAGCTTATTAATGCACTGCATGCTAATGGATGGGAATTGCTCTGATATCAACATCGCTGAGGTTTTTCTTTAGGAATCAATGACATTGTTTTGTACCAAACACATACAGAATTGATAATTAACTAGGTAATCAGATAATATGGAGGAAATATCACATCTCATGACGCTACACCAAGGTGAACCGATATGATGACAGCAAGAATTTATCTCTTACACTTCGAAAGTTCCTTCTCTTTAGCGACAGCCAGCCGCTTCAGCTTCGCGCACTGCGCAAACGTCGAGGGCCTATACAATGAACAGGGAAATAATCGGGGTTTAAAGAACAAATCTATCAGAAGCACCAAATAAGAGGGAGATGAGAAGGATGCAGTAAAGAAATGGCCTACGTTGACAGTAGGCTGGCCTCTTTGTTAATCTCCGTGATTTCCACCCGCAATTTGAGCTGCGCATCGCTTATTGATCCCCTCTGGAACAGAAACCGGTCAGGACAACATTATTTGAGCATAGCATAACCTACAGTCGAAATTGCATAATGTAGATCCAGTAATCCTAGGAACCAGCATCTTTTCTAGATAGAACGAATCACATCCTCCGAAATTGACATAACATCGATTATTGTCTTCCATAAAGAGTAGAATCTACGGGGAGGAATCGGTGCCAAATTCATTGGGGAAAAAGAAAAGAAAAGAGCTTCCATGGCGCTGACCTTCTTGGCGAGATCGAGCATGCTGTCGAGCACATGCAGCGCGGCGACGAGGAGGAACACGAAGACGGCCGCCAGGGCCATGGTCGCCGGTGCCGCCGCCGCGTCCGGGGTCTGGATGGTGGTGGTGGGCTCGTCGTGGTTGGGTCTGGCTCGAGCTCGACCGAGGCACGGACTAGGTGACTTGTGCTCCGCGTGGAGTAATCCAAGCCGTTACTTGTGGGGCCTCGATGGTCCAGATTGTCTCTAGAGACCAGGTAGGAGCCGGAAGCACCAGGAAGGGAAAGACACCGACCGGCGAAGCGAAATCCATGGCGCTGCCGAGCGCGGAGAAGAAGACGGCCGCGGAGGTGATCGCGGCGCTGGATCTGCACCGCCACCCCCACGGCGGCTATTACCTGGAGACCTTCCGCGACCCCTCCCTCGCGCTCCCCAAGTCCGCCCTCCCGCCCCGATGTAAGCTCACCTCGTTGATCTCGCGTTGGGCTTGTGTTCTCTTCGATTAGACCGCTCTGAGTAGAGTTTGAGGACTGTAGAAGCACTAGGCTCAGTGGTTCTTTGGTTCTTCCAAGTAGCTGCAATCCATTTTGTGAGCTGGGTTTCGGATCAAAAGCTGGTAATTAGTTTGATTTAGATCAGGACATAACGCCAATGTTTGTGAGTGATGCATGCTTGTTTGGTTTATTATGGGGGAGCTGGTGATGTGTTGCTACCACATCGTATCCTTCTTGTGAGGTGTATGCCTATAATCCACTGAAATAACAAAGATAAATTCGCTGCCAGTTCTCCAGTTGGAGCTTTCGGAAATTTTAACTCAAAGTCTCCATCCAATTATTGTGGACACAGACTAAACTGTCCTCTCTAATCACTTCTAATCTTCTATACTTATTGCCTCTTACTACTCCCCTTTTTCGACTGCATGGATGAACCGATGAAGAAATTTATTGTTACGCATGCTTTAAATAATTGTTGTTCATTGCTATTTTCCAATTCCGAAAAGTATGCATGTCATCATTTCCAGTCGTACACATTGAAGATATTTTCAAACAATGATCAAAGTGTATACTTATAAATTTCTTGTGCTTGTAACTCCATGGATTTTGATGTCTTCTTGCACCTAAAAATATTCAAGGTGAGCATACATGTGCAAATAAGAAAGTATGTATCTGTAAACGTCAAGATAACTACTATTTTTCATGTTTGGTATATGCTAGTCGAGCATGCTTTATGCCTGCAGTAGAGCTAGTATTAGAAAGTGAGGTAGTTAATATTAAGTTCATGCACTCGGGTACACAGGATTATCCAAATTTTTGGAATGTGCAAACTCCCATATTAATAAACTGGGCCTTCTTGCTAGATCAAATACAAGCAGACTTATTATTTATATTTAGTGATACAGTGTTTTAATATAGTTGTAGAACACAGTAGGCGCTACCCCTACAGGAATGCAGTAAAAAAATATATAATTGTATAAATAACATGAGCATGGCCCAGACTTGGCATATATCATTTACGACTTACCTCTTATGGGATTACCTAATGCCTCAATAGGCTTGTGGAATGAAAACCTTCTCTAAAATCCCAAGAAATATTTTAATCCAATAAATTTTCAGTTGAAAATATCCATCAGTTAGTGCTAGTTCTGAACCTTGGGTGCATCCGCTGATTTTTGTCGTAACCAAGCCAAAATGTTGGCCATCTCTAACGTATACCATAAAAATATGTGACTTTGTCACATCAGCTTAGCACGTTGCATTGTTTTTTGTATTGTTTTCTATTCTAATATGACTTTACTCAACCAATGTCAACGAGACACATAAACATTCAAATGATTTAGCATCTTTGTGCATGTGAGCACTCCTTTCATGACAACGAGACACTGAGTTATCTCTCTTTGCTCACATGAGCCATCACAACCGTAACTTTCAGATATTACAACAAACAGATCATCAAACAGCCTGAATAGCTTACAAACTCATGCCTATGTAGTACTCCCTCCGTTCCAATGAATAAGGCTTATATTTTTCTGAAAAAGTCAAGCTAAGTAAACTTTGACCAAACTTTTTGAAAAAATTATCAACAACTATAATATTATATGGATATCATGTGAAAATATATTTCATGATGCATCTAACAATGTTTATTTTGTATTGTACATGTTCATAATTTATTCATAAAACTTGGTCAAACTTCACATAGTTTGACTTTTCAAAAATAATATAGGCCTTATTCATTGGAACGGAGGTAGTAAGCCTTATCCTGTGCATATCCATAAATACTTTCAAGCACCATGCACTCAAAACTTTCATATTTGGCTAATATAAGAGCAGTTTCTGGTCATTCTTATATATGTGAGTTCCTAGAGTTGGTAGCAAGGAAACTTGTGTGTTGACTACTTGGTTGCGCTGAGGTTTCTCAAGAATAACTTCTGTTAAGCAACAGTTCCTTCCTAATTTATTGTTTGTTTTGTGTAAAAAATGAGCATAAAAATATACCCCGTTCCCCAAGATACCGTTTCGTTCCGCATCCCACCAGAAAAGCCAGCGATAGGGTTCGTGCCTCCCGTCGGCCGCCACCGATCTGCCTCGTCCCTGTGGCCTTAGGGCCATGGTGGCGTGGTGGATCCCGGTCCTTGCCGGCGGGAGGGCTCCGTTTTCAGATTTTTTTTGTGTTTGGCTAGGTTTTGTGTCCTACTCAGGAAGCCGAGGCGGTGGCGACTTCTTGAAGATGGAAAGTCCTCCCCGCCTAGCCCCCGTTCCGGCGGTACGACGGGGGCGTGTGGAGGTGTGTCTCCAGCCGATCTTGTGGGATTCGGTCGGTGGTTGTGTTCGGTGGATCCAATCAGATTCGGTCTTCGTTCGTCTGCGTTCGTGTGTCTACAGGTTGGATCCTTCTGATCTATGCTTCTCTTCATCGGCGACGGTTGTAGTTTTGGTGCGCTGGTCCCGTGGGACCTTAGCACGACGACTTCCTGACTGTCTACTACAACAAGTTTTGCCCGGCTCTAGGGATAGAGGGTCGATGACAGCGGCGCGCCTTCAACTCCAGTGATTGTAGTCGTCGCTAGGTGGTCTGCGAATCTGGATGTAATTTTTGTTATTTCTGGTGTTCTTTGTACTGCCTTGACTATTGATGAATAGATCGGAAGTTTTCTCGCAAAAAATAATAATTTATTGTTTGTGCTTAATTCTTTTAGATAAGGTGGACCGTGCTGTGAGTAGTGCACTCTATTTCCTGCTACCTGCTGGGGAGATTGTCCGGCTGCACCGCATCCCTTGCGCCGAGACATGGCACTACTACATGGGGGAGCCTCTCACAGTATGCAAACTCAACCCAACATAAAATCGCTGATCATTTCTAAGCATACTGCCCATCTAACCAATAATCTGTTTCAGGTATTTGAGGTGCATGATGATGGGCAAGTCAAGATGACAGTCGTCGGTCCCGATCTGCAGGAAGGGCAGAGACCGCAGTACACGGTGCCTCCAAACGTTTGGTTCGGTGCCTTCCTGACCCACGACATAGAATCCTTCACCGAAGACGGTAGTGTTTTTGTCAAGACACCCGGAAGGGATCCTGACCTGCACTATTCTTTCGTCGGAGTGACCTGCGCTCCGGCATACCAGTTTGAGGACGATGAATTTGCCACACGCGACGGCATGAAAACTTTGGCTCCTAAGGCGGAAGCTTTCGTCAATTACCTTGTTCCATCTTAGTGCTATGAACATCATCTATCTGCTACTCCCTCCGGTCCAGAAAAAATGTCGCTACACATGAGCTGACCATGTACAAATTCTAGGTGCAAGCTGCGATACTCTTTTGGGATGAGAGGGAGTAGTTTATTGAAAATTAGTGTGTATGATTTGACGTCCAGTTATTTGACGTTAGAGAAGATTGGTATCGAAGCTGATGTTCATGTTATAATGTTGCTCTAGTTTAGTATGGATTGCTCTTGTTTCATCTGAGCAAATACCATCCGTTAGTAGTATGTGGTTTAGTTCATGTTTAGTGTCGTTGCTCTTAACTACAAAAAGAAGTGGCTGCCTCTTCCCGGACCAACAGCTACGACCTCCAGAATCAGCCCACGCATTCTACCAAATGGTAACAACTTATTGTTCCAATGGATGGCTTCTCCTGCGTGAACTCCATGTGGTTGTATTGCCTTGATCTGACGTTTGAGTCAATAAATTTCTATATATAGAATAAAAAACGATTTTTTTACAATAATATTATTTTAAACATTTATTCGGATAGTAGCACGCTTTTTCAAAAAGTTCAGAAAATAGCACGCCATCGTCATGGGCCATGACGAAACCACTGGTTTCCCATGGGCCGAGATGAAAGGGAGGTTTCCTCAGGGCCATGAGGAAACAACTGGTTTCGTGATGGCCTGTAGATTCTTCCATTTCCTGTTCAATTTTTTGATTAAAATAGAAGTTGCTCAACCATATCATTATTCGTGATAAAATATATATGAAATATATGCGTATCGACGAGTAGTTTCCATTCCCGTGATCGGTTTCGAGTTTGGTCGACTCTAATTTCTTAATTTTGGATTGAAATTCGTAAAAATAGTTGACGAATTTTGTCAAATTCGTCGCATCCAGTCGACCGTTCGAATTTTCCTTTCACGAGTAGATGGATTTCACCCTTCCACACAACTTTTATGTTTTAACTTTTTTATTTTGACGGACATATACATATTTTCTCTCTAATACGTGTGTTTTTTCATATATGCTACAGAGAATATGTATATGTCTTTCAAAACAAAAAAGTTACAACGTAAAAGTTGTGGGGAGCGAGAAGATCCATCTACTCATGTAAGGAAAATTCAAACGGTCGACTGAGTGCGACGAATTTGACAAAATTCATCAAATGTTTTTGCGAATTTCGATCCAAAATTAAGTAGTTAGAGTCGACCAAACTCGAAACCGATCATGGGAATGGAACCTACTCGTCGATGCGCATATATTTCATAGATATTTTATCACGAATAATGATGCGGTTGAGCAACCTTTACTTTATCTTTTACGAAACAAGTGCTTTTGTCATGGGCAATGTCAAAACCTGGCTTTGGTCTTGGCCCATGAGGAAACCACTGGTTTGACGATGGCGCACTATTTTTTGAATTTTTGAAAAATCGTGCTACTTTTCAAATAAATGTTTAAAATAATACTATTAAAAAATTCATAAAAAACCTTCCTCCATTTTAGTGTGATGTTGCAATGCTAGTTACTAAAATTAGTGTGAATGATTTTTAATTAAGGAGCAATTAGTGTGTATGATATGGCGTATGACGTGGGGTGGCCACGGCAAATCCTAGGGTCGAGTACCCCAGGTTGATTGAGAGGGAGGAAGATGGTAGTGCTGGTGGAAACGACGACTGACAAGCGAGGCGATTTACCCTGGTTCAGGCTCCCGGAGGATAATACCCTACTTCCAGCTTGTCTGTTATTGATATTGGCGGTGTTACAATGGCGATCCCGGCGAGATATCGATCTCGCTAGGGTTTCGGTGGTGGAAAATAGTGTCCCCTAGATCGGCGGCCCTCCTAGCCTTTATATTGGAGGCTGGGTCTCGGGAGTTCGCAACCGATTAGGTTTACAGGTAAGGTAGGTCTCTACCGACATAAGTTTCGCCTTCCTTGGGGCACACTCTGTCTTCTTTGGGCCCCCTTCGTGGGCCTTGAGCGATGTCTCCTAGTAGGCCGCCAGTTGGGCCCTAGTCCTTGTGTGCACCAGGTATCTTCATGGTGGGGCACCCGATAGGTAGGCCCACGTCAGTAGCCCCCGAGTGCTTGGTCGACTCGAAGAATCGGGCAGGGACTCAGCTCCGGGTGCACGTCGTGTTCTACGTGTTGCAAAGTGTTTGTTTTGAATCGGTAATGCTTCGACTATTGTTTTGTTCATGTTTTGCTGTCTAGCTGACAGGTTCTAGGGATGGTGACATAGTAGGCCTAGTTCACTCGACGGAACGGGATCAGTTAAATGCACTTGGGCAAAAACCTAGCTAGCCTTCTTCAAGCTCGAGTCCCCAGACACGAACCTGGAAATAACTGGTCAATTTCGACTCAGGCCGCGGAGGTCTTACAGAGGTCAAACTGCAGTATGATAGATTGAATACCCAACGCGTCCGTCGGGATTTTCTTCATGCCTGCTGGCATGGGAGTTTACAGGGTGAATGCAGCAGGTGCGAGCCCTGGCCGGTGATACGTCTCCAACGTATCCATAATTTCTGTTGTTCCATGCTTATATTATACCATTTGCTACATGTTTTATATACACTTCGTATCACTTTTATGCATTTTCTGGGACTAACCTATTAACAAGATGCCACAGTGCCAGTTCCCTGTTTTCTGCTGTTTTTGGTTTCAGAAAGTTACTTCTGGAAATATTCTCGGAATTGCACGAAACAAAAGGCCAGGTCCCTATTTTTCCAGCACGTACACGGAGTCCGAAGGAGAGACGAAGAGAGCCACGAGGTGGCCAAACCATAGGCAGGCACGGCAGAGGGCCCCACCGCGCCGCCATGTGGTTTGGGCCCCTCGGGGGTCCGCCGACATCGCCCCTTCGCCTATTTATTCCCCGAGATGTGAAAACCCTAAAACACCGAGCCTTTCATCCAGAACATATTCGCTGCCGCCGCCGTCGTCAACCCTAACTCGGGAGGGTTTCTGAAGCTCTTCCCGGCACCCTGCCGGAGAGGGGAATCATCACCGGAGGGCTCTACATCGCCATGCCCGCCTCCAGAGTGATGCGTGAGTAGTTCATCCTTGGACTATGGGTCCATAGCAGTAGCTAGATGGTTGTCTTCTCCACTTGTGCCATCATGTTTAGATCTTGTGAGCTGCCTATCATGATTAAGATCATCTTATTGTAATGCTACATGTTGTGTTTGCTGGGATCTGACTTATATTGATACCTATGTGTAGCTGAATATTATATTATCATGTCTATGTCATTTGTGATCTTGCATGCTCTCCGTTACTTGTTGAAGCCTTGGCCACGTGAATACTTGTAACTCCAAGAGGGGGTATTTATGCATGATAGTTGGGTTCAACCTCTATTTAACCTGGGATAGTGACAGCAAGTTCTAAGGTTGTAGATGTGTTGTTGCCACTAGGGGTAAAACAGCAATGCTTTATTCAAGGATGAATGTATTGTTTACATTACGCACATTACTTAATGCAATTGTCTGTTGCTTGCAACTTAATACTGGAAGGGGTACGGATGTTAACCGGAAAGTGGACTATTTAGGCATAGATGCATGCTGGATAGCGGTCTATGTACTTTGTCGTAATGCCCAAATGAATCTCATAGTAGACACCACAACTCACACATGCATGTTATATGCACTTATCAATTGTCAATTGCCCAGCTGTAATTTGTTTACCCAGCATGTTAGTTATCTTATTGGAGAGACACCACTAGTGAACTGTGGACCCCGGTCCATTCTTTTACATCTGAAATACAATCTACTGCAATCATTGTTCTCTACTGTTTTATGCAAACAAACATCATCTTCCATTCGATACGTTTAACCCTTTGTTTTCAGCAAGCCGGTGAGATTGACAACCTCACTGTTAAGTTGGGCAAAGTAATTTGATTGTGTTGTGCAGGTTCCACGTTGGCACCGGAATCCCTGGTGTTGCGCCGCACTACACTCCTTCACCAACACCTTCGAAGCAAACCTCGTTTTCCTACTGGTTCGATTAAACCTTGGTTTCATACTGAGGGAAAACTTACTGCTGCACTCATCATACCTTCCTCTTGGGGTTCCCAACTGACGTGTGACGTACAAGCATTGTTTCTGGCACTATTGCCGGGGAGATATTCCTCGTCAACTAGAGCCACAACACGTTTTCTGGCGCCGTTGCCGGGGAAAACCGAATTGCTTCTGCAAGGGGAGTCTCTCACACCCAATCTCTTTACTTTGTTATTTGTCTTGCTTAGTTTATTTTTATTTAGTCTTGTTTGCTCTCTTTATCAAAAACACAAAAAAATTAGTTACTTGTTTAATTCAGTTTGATTTTGTTTTTCAAAATGAGTACTCCTGAGAACACTAAGTTGTGTGACTTCACTAGCACAAACAACAATGATTTCATATGCACTCCTATTGCTCCACCTGCTTCTACAGCAGAATTTTATGAAATTAAACCTGCTCTATTAAATCTTGTTATGAAAGAGCAATTTTCTGGTGTTAGTACTGATGATGCTGCCCATCTTAATAACTTTGTTGAACTTTGTGAAATGCAAAAGTATAAGGATATGGATGGGGATATTATAAAACTGAAACTTTTTCCTTTCTCCTTGAGAGGAAGAGCTAAAGAATGGTTGCTTTCTTTGCCTAGAAATAGTATTAATTCTTGGACAAAATGCAAAGATGCTTTCATAGGGAAATATTATCCTCCTGCTAAGATTATATCCTTGAGAAGTAGCATTATGAATTTTAAACAACTTGATAATGAACATGTTGCTCAAGCTTGGGAAAGAATGAAATCTTTGGTGAAGAATTGTCCCACTCATGGACTGACTACTTGGATGATCATCCAAACCTTTTATGCAGGATTAAATTTTTCCTCAAGGAACTTATTGGATTCAGCCTCTGGAGGAACCTTTATGTCCATCACTTTAGGTGCAGCAACAAAGCTACTTGATGATATGATGATCAACTATTCCGAATGGCACACCGAAAGAGCTCCTCAAGGTAAGAAGGTAAATTCTGTTGAAGAAACCTCCTCTTTGAGTGATAAGATTGATGCTATTATGTCTATGCTTGTGAATGGTAGATCTCATGTTGATCCTAATAATGTTCCTTTAGCTTCATTGGTTGCTCAAGAAGAGCATGTTGATGTAAACTTCATTAAAAACAACAACTTCAACAACAATGCTTATAGGAATAATTTTGGTAGCAACAATTATAAGCCTTATCCTTCAAATGGTTATGGCAATTCTTATGGTAATTCCTACAGCAACAATAGAAGTGTGTCCTCTGATCTTGAAGCTATGCTTAAAGAATTTATTAGCACACAAAAAGCTTTCAATAAAACTGTTGAGGAAAAGTTTGAAAAAATTGATGATCTTGCTCTAAAGTTGATAGTCTTGCTCATGATGTTGAAATTCTAAAACTGAAAGTTATGCCTAATGAAGTTAAAGATATATAAGTCATTTGCTACAGCAAATGCCATCCAAGTTCGAATTGATAATAATATTAGGATGTTGGCTGAATTGCATGCTAGGTGGGAAAAAGAGGAAGAACTTGAAAAAGAGAATAGTATAGTTAGAGTTTGTACTATCACCACCACTAGTAATGCTAATGTTTCACATGCTAGTAAACCTCCTACTATTGATGGTAATGTTATTGGTGTTGGTAATGTCTCTACTACTTCTGCAAAGCGTTTGAAATTGCCTAAAACTGCTGAAACTTTTTCTGATAAAAGTGCTGAAATTTTTCAAACTATTGGAGACAATGGTTCCACCACCATTGACAATAATGATTTTGATTTTGATGATTGTAACATCTCTGAAGTTATTATGTTCTTGCAAAAATTAGCTAGAAGTCCCAATGCTAGCACTATTAATTTGGCTTTTACAAAGCATATTACAAATGCTCTTTTGCAAGCTAGGGAGGAGAAGTTGAAACTTAAAGCTTCTATTCCTAGGAAATTAGAAGATGGTTGGGAACCCATCATTAAGGTAAAGGTGAATGATTTTGATTGCAATGCCTTGTGTGATCTTGGTGCAAGTATTTCGTTTTGCCCAAGAAGCTTTATGATATTCTTGATTTGCCACCTTTGGAACATTGTTATTTGGATGTTTTTCTCGCTGATAATGCTATGAAGAAACCTTTGGGGCGAGTTAATGATGTTTTTATTACAGTAAACAATAACCTTGTCCCCGTTGATTTTATTGTTATGGATATTGAATGCAATGCATCTTGTCCTATTGTTTTGGGAAGACCTTTTCTTCGAACTGTTGGTGCCATCATTGATATGAAAGAAGGTAATATAAGGTACCAATTTCCTCTCAAGAAAGGTATGGAACACTTCCCTAGGAAGAGAATGAAGTTACCTTTTGACTCTATTGTTAGAGCAAGTTATGATGTTGATGCTTCTTCTCTTGACAACACTTGATTTTCACTTTCTGCGCCTAGCTGAAAGGCGTTAAAGAAAAGCGCTTATGGGAGACAACCCATCGTTTTTATTTGCTGTTATTTTTGTTTTCTTTGAGTCAAGGAGTTTTGTTACTTCTGTAGCAACTCCTTTGTATCTTTATTTTATCGCAATGTTGTGCCAAGTAAAGTTCTATATTGAAAGTTGATGCAAGATTTGGATTTCTGCGCAGTGACAGATTTTTAGCTGTCACGGATTTGAGCTTATCTCCCTGTAGAAAATTCAAAAAATTCTGAGAAAAATCACGCATATTCCTGAGATATGTACGCAACTTTCATTATTTTAGGCCAGATCCATCTGAGCAACTTAAGTGCCTCGAAAAAATTCGTCATTCCAGACTGTTCTGTTTTTGACAGATTCTGCCTTTTGTTTTGCATTCGCTCTTTTACTGTGTTTGTGTGGATTTCTTTGCTCCACAAAGCATTGGTGGCTGTAGCTAATGTCCAGAAGCTTTGGGATTGATTGTATCATTACAGAATATGAGAATTTTTGATTATGCACTAACCCTCTAATGAGAACTGTCTTGAGTTTGGTGTGAAGGAAGTTTTCAAGGATCAAGCGAGAAGGGTGATATTATGTGATCAAGAAGAGTGAAAAGCCTAAGCTTGGGGATGCCCCCGTGGTTCATCCCAACCATATTCAGAGAGACTCAAGCGTCTAAGCTTGGGGATGCCCAAGGCATCCCCTTCTTCATCAACAAACTTATCAGGTCATCTCTAGTGAAACTATATTTTAATTCTTTCACATCTTATGCGCTTTACTTGGAGCGTCTGTGTGTTTTTATTTTTGTTTTTGTTTGAATAAATTCGGATCCTAGCAATCCTTGTGTGGGAGAGAGACACGCTCCGCTTTTTCATGTGAATACTCATGTTCTTCACTTATATTTGTTGAGTATTCTTAACTAGCTACTGCAGTGCTTTTAGCTCCTGTTTTTCATGCATCTCTTCGAGCTGTTAGCACTTGTTTATAAATACTCTCTTGCTGCATTATATTATCATTTGGAGAGTTTATGTTTAAATAAATTATTGGTGTTTGTTTGGAAGAAAGAAAATGCTACATGTAGTAGTTGGTATTGGAAAAGACATATGCATTCTTGTAGATCATTGTCTTGTTTTGATTTGATGCTTTGCAATTGTTTTGAGCTCTCAAGTAGATCATGTTTAAGCTCTTGCATCATGTAGTTAAAGCCTAGTAGTGGAGAACTACCGTAGAGCTTGTTGAGACTTGGGATGCATATTTGTTCTCTCTAAGGTCTAGATATTTTCTGGTAAAATGTTTGAGCAACAAGGAAGACAGTGTAGAGTCTTATAATACTTGCAATATGTTTTTATGTGATTCTTGCTGTACTTTATA